>CM077459.1:13548370-13717259 GCA_039654765.1 Mylopharyngodon piceus | reverse complement strand
TAACCCTCTGGAGCCGTATGAATTATATTTATGGTGGATGGATGTTTATTTTTGGCTTCAAAACAGGCCCCCATTCACCACCATTATAAATCTTTGGAGAGCAAGGATATGTATATTTAGTAAGTTGATTTAAAATAATTTATATATCAGGCTGGGTGTCCTTGCATGTTAAACAAAAACTGTACCACTAAGCTAACACATCTTACACTTGTGTGAAACTATAAGACAGCCACTGACACCCACTTAAAGATAATGGTTGTTTTGTGCTTGTTTTTCCTGCCAAAAATTCAGATGCGGTGCAAATAGGCACTATTTGATTAATGGATGTTACACAATAATGTCAATAAGTCCCAGTAGAATTTAACAATGCAGGAACAGATACAGGAAGATAAAACACACACTGACATAATACCAAACATGTCCTGATTCCTAATTACAGACTCTCTTATATTAGATACATAACACCCAGCCTGCATCAATCATAATGTTTACAGCGACGCTCATCCTTTTGTGCTCGTACAATGATCATTTATTTAGCCATCCATCTGTGTTTGTTATAGGAGTGATAAGGAGGTGGGGGTGTGTTTTAAATGAAAGCCGAGCAGCTAATGTAATTGAAATGAATCTGAAGTGCAGGTATATAGCGGAGCTCCACACTTTACGTTCATCATGACCGCAACTAGGCTTGGTTTATAATAGCAAAGATGGGCTCAGATTTACGGTGTTGTGCACGAGGAATGCAGTCAGACGAGGCCTGCAATGTCATTTTGAAGGTCGTAAACAATGTTGCAGCCCTCCGTGCTAATTTTATTGATGGCTTGCTTGTGCAGGAGTGTGCGAGAGAGAGTGTGTTTGCAGTTGCGTTCAGGCGGGATAGACTGAGATTCCAGTAATTGAATGATGTGTGTATATGTGTGTGTGTGTGTGTGTGTGTGAGAGAGAGAGAGAGAGAGAGAGAGTTGCATGATACAATGAGTGTCTATACACACTGTAAACCCGAATAAGTTGGCAAAACTCAAAAAAATTTGAGGTAATCAGTTACATCAAATTTTTTAAGTTAAGAAATTCAAAATTTAAAGGATTAGTTCACTTTAAAATGAAAATTACCCCAAGCTTTACTCACCCTCAAGCCATCCTAGGTGTATATGATTTTCTTCTTTCTGATGAAAACAATCGGAGAAATATTAATAAATATCCTGACGCATCCAAGCTTTATAATGGCAGTGAACAGGGATCACCAGTATGAGCTGAAGAAAGTGCTTCCATCCACATCTATCCATCATAAACGTGTACTCCACACGGCTCCACACGGTTTGTGTAAAAAAAATCCATATTTAACAAGTTATGAAGTAAAATATCTAGCTTCCGCTAGACTGCCTTTTGTATTCAACTTATGAAGTACGTTTATGATGAATGGATGTGGATGGAGACACTTTCTTCAGCTCATACTCATGACCCCATTCCATTATAAAGCTCGGATGCGTCAGGATATTCAATATTTCTCCGACTGTGTTCATCAGAAAGAAGTAAGTCATATACACCTAGGATGGCTTGAGGGTGAGTAATTTTCATTTGAAAGTGAACTAATCCTTTATTTAAGCAGAACTGGCAGATTTCAATTTTAATTGCTTTTAACCTGAAATTTTTGAGTAAGTTCATTCATATATTAAACTCAAAATTATCATGTAATCTCAGCTTAAATTTTTAGTAGTGGAAATTTAGCTAGCTATAATTAGCTAATTCAGCAAATGCTAATTGGTAACAGTGCTTTGATAACATTAGCATAGCATTTGCTGAAAGAGTACGGAAATAAAAAACATTTATGATACCCTGTTCTCAAACTAATCCCATGCTCCACTCGTAACCATGATGATAATCACCCAAACGACCCCCCCCCCCCCCCCCACACACACACACACACACACACACACACACAAAAACACATAACAGAAACTCTTCTAAATTGGGATAGCAAAGCATTAAACACTACTAAATCCCCTATCTTGCACAAAAAAAAAAAAAAAAATATTGTATAACACTTAATTTTAGCAGTTATTTTCCCTTTCCAGTGTCATGGCAAAGCATGCTGGGAAATAGAAATCCCAGCCCAGTTTCGGGTAAATTAAAGTTTGTCTAAATTAAAAGAAACAAGTTCATAAAACTCAAAACAAATGAAACAATTCAGATTACTTAAAATGTGTCAGTTTCGTCAACTCAAAAGAAAAGATGTTCTACATACTCATAAAAGTTAATTTGATTGAATTTGCCCTACTCAAACCAATGAATTTTTTTTTGAGTGTCAGGGTCTACAGTGCATGAATATGAGGTCCAAAAGATTTTTTGAGTTTTTTTCATTAAAAAAAAAACATAATTACAAATTATGGAAGGAAATTTTACTGTAGCAGTTTTAATCTTTTAAAAAATCATTACTGAAATTGCGGTTTAAATATTTGTTACATTTTTTTATTTCTTCAACAATCACAGTTTCATTTTTGTAGACTAAAATTAGATGTAAAAGTGACAAAATAATGAATATGACATAATTGAATAATGATATAATTTAATATTTCATATTTAGGTCACTAATCAAATCAATAATATTTTAATAAAATAATTTTTTAATATAATTTTTCAATTTTATTAAAAAATACCTTCTGTATAATGCATTATAATTATAAAAGGTATTCATAATGTACATTATAATGCATTATATCTTATCATAAATAAGTGTAACTAAAGTTAAAATTCATTATATTTACAGATTCCTTGTTACATCTGAAATTTGTTGTTTGTCATGTGTTTTAATGCATTATACTTTCTAAAGGTGTGTTCAATGAATAAATAAGTATTATAACTGTATTATAACATTACAAGGCATAATTAATGCATTAAAAATACTTTTATAATGCATTATACATAAAGGCTTTAAGTAAAATGTCACCAAAATTTTTCTTTATTTTAAAATGTTCATAATCCTAAAACTATGTATTTTAAATCTGATCCTGAATCCTAGATTTTCATTGTGGACTCTGACTTTTGGACCCCACTGTGCGTGTTTACGTGTGTGTTTACATGAATGCACATCTCTTTATACCTGATCAGAGGTTTCGTAATCTATACGCTGCCCCCCCCCCCCCCCCGGCTCGCTCTCCACCCCGCTCTAAAACTCTTCTTTCATTTAAAGCTTAATCTCACAAAGCTCCACCGAGCACATATTTTTCATTTGATTACCAGGAGCCACCGAGAGAGATGGGCGCCACAGATAGCACCATTGCCACGGTGATAACATCATCTCTATGATGATAGAACCATCTCCACAGCAACCCGATCAAGTATCGGAGTGGTTGGTAGGTGTCGGTAAAAAAGGCTGTAGGTACCATTAAATCGTCTGTGGTAAAGCATAACACTAAAACATGTCATCAAATGCTGAATTCTGGCTCAGTGTGCACTTTTAGATTACACAGCTGATATCAGAGCTGTTTGCATATGCAAATGCTTTCCGCCACAGAGAGATGAGGGGAAAAGGAGTCTTTTATTCCAGTCATGATCCTGGGTCAATTTGCAGGAACATTAGGACATCTACAATTGCTCACTTTCTTGATATAACATAAAATGACTCAGTAAGTTCATAGCAAGTTTATATTTAGATAATATTTGTTGCTTATTAATTAATTGTGAAAATTCAGCTTTGCTGTCACAGGAATACATTACATTTTAAAATATTTTACAATAGAAAACAATTCTTTTAAATTGTAGTAATACTTCACAATATTACTGTTTTTACTGTATTTTACTACATTTACTGTATTTTACTACATTTTAAAATCTACAAATGTTATACTTTTTTTTTTCTTGAAACAAATTTATCCTGAGAAATATTTACTAGAGTAAACACTAAACAGTGTGACAACTTGCCCCGGTCTTCCCTACTGCTGAAACAACTGTTGTAGCATAAATGAAGATTATAGCATCAATAAAATTAACAAATTTGAAAGTTTGTTATTTTTGTTACCTGAATTGCTAATATTAGATGCTAACTATCAGAAATTGCCTCAAAAAAAAAAGTTCTTTCCGGTTTTATTATGCTAACACGTTAGCCACATGTGCTTGCTAAACACAGAGCCATACATACGATTCTGGAACATTCTGATCATCTGAACCCTATAAAAGTCATAAGGTACTTTCTATTGGCCCCAAAGGGACTCTGCTATGCCCTTTAGTGGCTGGCTTTTGTGCTAATAACACAGCTTTCCTGAATTAAATTTCTCTCCATCTCTCTAACGAGGTAACCTTTCCAGATGCCCACTAATAATATTACATATCCTCCTTTTGGGCCTAGAGAGAGGCCACAGGGAGAGCCTGAGCTCCAGGACTCCTTTATATGAGCTAGCTCGAAGACCAAGAGTTGAGAAATGCTTCTGTTTTGAGACAGATAAACACACATACAGGATTGGCCTGTCCTATAGCTAGTATTCTGTTGGCTGGTTTTAGAAGGGTTTTGGGCACCTTTAGTTGGTCAAGCTGGGAAATCAGCTGGCTGCCCAAGCTAAACCAGCTAAACACCAGTTTGACCAGGCTGGGAAACCATCTTAGACCAGCAAACCAGCCTAGGCTGGTATTAGCTGTTTTTTGTTGTTGTTTTTTTTTCTAGCAGAGAGACTCTTAATAATGGGTGTAATAAAGCACATCTTGTACTCTCAAAACACGTCTCAGAATAAACTACCATATAAACACCTCTCCGAATGAACTACCATCTAAACACCTATCACAATGGACTACCATCTAAACACCTCTCAAAATGAGCTACCATCTAAACACCTCTCAGAATGAACTACCATCTAAACACCTCTCAAAATGAGCTACCATCTAAACACCTATCACAATGGACTACCATCTAAACACCTCTCAGAATTAACTACCATCAAAACACCTATCAGAATGAACTACCATCTAAACACCTATCACAATGGACTACCATCTAAACACCTCTCAGAATTAACTACCATCAAAACACCTATCAGAATGAACTACCATCTAAACACCTATCAGAATGAACTACCTCTCAGAATGAACTACCATCTAAACACCTCTCAGAATGAACTACCATCTAAACACCTCTCAGAATGAACTACCATCTAAACACCTCTCAGAATGAACTACCATCTAAACACCTCTCAGAATGAACTACCATCTAAACACCTATCAGATTTAACTACCATCTAAACACCTCTCAGAATGAGCTACCATCTAAACACCTCTCAGAATGAACTACCATCTTTAAAATGGATGTAAAAAAGCACATCTTGTCAGCTCAAAACACCTCTCAGAATGAACTACCATTTAAACACCTCTCAGAATGAACTACCATCTTAAATGAGCTAGCTTTAAGACCAAGAGTGTGAGAAATGCTTCTGTTCGAGACAAGCACAAGTATAGGACTGGCCTGTCCTTTATAGGCATCTTAAAACAGCCTAAGCTGGTTTTCTAGTCTTAGTTGTCTTCCAGCTGGTTTTAGAAGGGTTTTGAGCACTTTTCAGGTGTTCAGGCAGGGGAAGCAGCTGTCCGCCCAAGCTAAACATCAGTTTGGCCATGCTGGGACACCATCTTAGACTAGCAAATCAGCTTAGGCTTGTTTTCTAGTCTTAGGTGGTTGGTTGGCTGGTTTTAACAAGATTTTGGACATTTTTCAGCTAGTTAGGCTGGAAAATCAGCTGGTCACCCAAGCTAAACCAGCTAAACACCAGTTTGGCCGGGCTAGGGTCACCATCTTAGAACAGCAAACCAACTTAGGCTGGTTTAAACAAGTTTTTTAAGCAGAGGGACTCTTAAATGAGCTAGCTTGAAGACCAAGAGTGTGAGAAATGCTTCTGTTTGAGACAAGCACAACTATAGGGCTGGCCTGTCCTATAGGCATCTTAAACCAGCCTAAGCTTGTTTTCTAGTCTTAGGTGGTCTTCCAGCTGGTTGGTTGGCTGGTTTTAGAGGAGTTTTGAGCACTTTTCATTTGGTCAGACAGGGAAAGCAGTTGGCCACCTAAACTAAACAAGCTAAACACTAGTTAGGCCAGGTTGGGACACCATCTTAGACCAGAAAATTTACTTAGGCTTGTTTTCTAGTCTTGGGTGTTCAGTTGGCTGGATTTAAACAAGGTTTTGGACACTTTTCAGCCAGTCAGGCTGGGAAACCAGCTGGTCTCCCAAGCTAAACCAGCTAAACACCAGTTTGGCCAGGCTAGGGCCACCATCTTAGACCAGCAAACCAACTTAGGCTGGTTTAAAGTTTTTTGAGCAGGACAAACAATAAGCTGCTAAAATTATGACCAAATCAACAACAACAATGTAAAAAACAAAACAAAACAATGAATCCATATGAATAATTAATCCCAGTACAAGCTGTGAAGGTGAATGAAACTGAATCACAAAACTATAATAAAATAAACCTTAGGTTGTTGTTGTTTTTTTCATTATTTAGTTGCACTCAGGCTCATTTTAAGAAGTGTAGTTGTAGAAAGACTCAGCATTTAAAATGTGATGTGCTGTGTCAAGTCTGTTTTCATTTGCACCGTTCCGCGCTCACAATTGTGCCGAGACAGAGCGAAATGGCTGGTGAGACGTTTTCTAAGGGGCTTTCATTTTTAACACTGAGCTTTATTTTCCCACTCTGCATTGGAGATGATGGTGGGAGAGAAGAAATGTGAATGAACACATTGAACGGCACCTAAATAATCTACGGCTTAAGTGTAAGAACCCAGGAATGAAGGCTATAGCCACAGAGGAGGCTGATAACGCGTCAGCTCAGTCTCCACGTTATCTTGCTACACAAAAGCATGGCTTTTATCCGTGCTACTGAATAGGCTCGTATCTGCCTTTCTAGGAAAAAGATTAGCAAGGCTAAGAAAATGCACCGCTCATACGTTCCTGTTTGTTTGTGTGCTGACACTTCAGAAAACAAAAATAAACATCACAAAGTGAAGATCTTTGAATCTTTCCCTTACGAGATGTGGCAAGATTACACATCTCGTTCCACGTATTTATAGTTTAGTTTCTGATTTTAATCAATTACGAGCTTCTCCGTGGGTCATAATTATGCCATGATCCCAGCCCTGTCTCCCACAAAGAGTAATTTCCTCCCATGAAACGATCTAGTTCAGAAAGCTCCTTCAAAAATCATCATTCAATGTTCTTTGTATGGAAATCTGTGCAGGATACAGAGTGCACAAACAGCCCTGGTGATGTGCAGTCGTGCGGGTTCGGAGACAAAGACATAGTGCCGTTCCTCTCTGCCTTCCACCCCGGTTTTCCCCACAGCACGCGGACATTAATCACAGGGAGGATGTGGCATTGACAGACAGCTGGATATCCCAGCATGCACGCTGGGAGAAAACTTCATTTTTCTCAGCCTCCCTCCTACAAATTCCAAATGATACAGCTTGTACCCTAATTCTGAAACACTTTCCAGGGCTCGTTCTTTATTCCAGATGCTTTATAATGGCTTAAGCATCATTTGTTAATATGTGCATATGACATTTTTCTTTGAAATTTTGAAACAGTATATATTTGTTTTTGACCGAATTATTGTGTATTTGGAAAGCATCACATTGTATATTAAGCATCATTTTTGTGTACAATATTTGATTGAAAAACACGCAGCCACACTGCACTTCATGAAGCTTCGGAGCGTTATGAATCTTTTGTGTCGAATCATGATTCGGATCGCGTGTCAAACTGCCAAACTGCTGAAATCACGTGACTTTGGCGCTCCGAACCGCTGATTCGACACGCTGATTCATAACGCTCCGAAGCTTCATGAAGCAGTGTTTTGAAATCGGCCATCACTATATAAGTCAGTATTTTGGTTTTTTGGCGCAGCAAAAATATTCTCGTCGCTTTATAATATTAATATTGAACCGCTGTACTCACATGAACTGATTTAAATATGTTTTTAGTACATTAATGGATCTTGAGAGAGGAAATGTCATTGCTGGCTATGCAGGCCTCACTGAGCCATCGGATTTCAACAAAAATATCTTAATTTGTGTTCCGAAGATGAACGAAGGTCTTACGGGTGTGGAACGACATGAGGGTGAGTAATAAATGACATTATTTTCATTTTTGGGTGAACTAACCCTTTAAGGCAATCTTTTCCCTTTTTAAATTTATTTAAACACTTTTTACCAACAATAATTTTGCAACTTTTATTTAAAAAAAAATTATTTTATTTTATTTTATTTTATTTTATTTTACCTTATCTTAGAGGTGGCACCAGTGGCAGTCCTGGATAATAGATAGATAGACAGACAGACAGACAGACAGATAGACAGATAGATAGATAGATAGATAGATAGATAGATAATAGATAGACAGACAGACAGACAGACAGATAGACAGATAGATAGATTTAGATCCCCTATCAAGGATTGCAACTGACAATAGATTGTATGTTTTTTGAATAATTGGTTTGTTTTGTAAATTCAACAGCAGAGATACTGTATGTGTGCAGTGCAGTGAAAGCAATAGGATGTGCATTTGTTCCACAGGTGTACAACATCTCACAGTTGGTTTCCCATTGATTTGAAGACCCATTATTTCAGGAAAACAGGTGGGGAAGTGCTACGGTGAAATCCCAGGAGAGCTCGAGCATTAACACAGCCCAATCAGACGGCACTTGTTGTTTAGGGTGATTTTAAGTGCTGTATGTTTTGATGATGTCTCTGCAATGATTGATTGAAAAAAAATACTTCTTCACTCTCTCCTATCTCCTTCTCTATATCTCTCCAGTTCATCTCATCCATTTTCCATTCCTCCCAAAGGATCTGCCACCTTTCCTTGGATTTTCCAGGACTTAAGCCTAAGAGCTCCTTTTAGAGGAAATGAGCAAAATATCTGAGATTTGCAGGTGAGCTCCAAGCGTGCGTACACACATGCATACTTAAAGTGATAGTTCACCCAAAAAATTAATAAATTTAATTTGTTATTCACTGAAATCTATCTCTCCTAGACACATTTTTGAGAGAAGTAAAAACATTTAACCTGTCTTAAAGTTTCATGGGACTTTTTTCCATGCAAAGATCGCATTGTCAATCATCCTCCATTACAACTTTATTGCGACATCACGATTCAGGAGGGGCCGATCTCTGCTGGTTGGTCCTCTGCAGGCATGTTGTATATTTATAGGGGAGAGTCGCTGACGTTTAATGAAGCTGTGCAGAACGGACCCGACAGGCAGCGCTTTCCACCGCAGGCTCGCTCTAATCTCCGTTAAAATAAAAGATAATGAAGCATTTAAACCATCTGAACCTCTTTCAGCCTGTGGCCACACAAGAGAGATTTGATATGGAGAGACAAGGCGAGAAGCGATCTGGTAAAAGAGGGAGGGAGGGGGCTGTCATTGTTGGGTCAGAACAGTTGATCAGCCTCAAGGCCTGCAGCTGCAGTTGTGAAGGAGGTGGTAATGTCTGTGTGTCGTGGTATGTGTGTGGACAGGTTTGTGAATTTTTGAAAATGTCTACACAAATATAACAGAATGTGTCAAAAAATGACTTAAAGTTGATTTCACTATTTGCACACCTCGTATATTGGCCAAATGTTTTTAGCATGCTTTTCTCCAAAATATTAGGTTTCCCATTAGGTTTCTAAGGGCATGGTTTAGGACTATGGTAATATATATATATATATGTATATATATGTATAGAGCGAAGCGATGCATTTGTGTAAGAAAAATATCCATATTTAACAAGTTATAAAGTAAAATATCTAACCAGACTGCCTTCCGTATTCAACTTAGGAAGAAAGTGTAACGCCTCTTGCAGTTCAAAACGCTTACGATACTTCCTACTCCTTCCCTATTCAACTTACGGAAAAACTGACACAACGCCAGTTACACTTTCTTCCTAAGTTGAATATGGAAGGCGGTCTGGCGGAAGCTCGATATTTTACTTCATAACTTGTTAAATATGGATATTCTCATATTCGCTTCGCTTCAGAAGGCCTTTATTAACCCCCTGGAGCCATGTGGAGTTATAATGGATGGATGCACTTTCTTGAGCTTCAAACTCGAAACTCCCGTTCACTGCCATTATAAAGCTTGGATGCGTCAGGATATTTATTAATATAACTCATGAGTAACTCATGGGGTAATTTTCATTTTAAACTAATCCTTTAACTAAGATTTATAAATGCTTTAGAAATATTTTTCAGTGTTAGTTCATGTTAACCAATGTAATGTCAAAAAATGGAACCTTATTGTAAAGTTTTACCAAAATATCAAAACTTTCCCAGGCTAACCAACAGAGTGTTAGGATGTCTGTTCCCAGAACTTTCTGGAAACCTAAATCTAGCTGGGTTATCGTAGTGTGAATGTTATCTTGGTGTGAAAACCAAAGCATCTAGTGCATCTTTTGCCCTGTTTACACTGGTATTAAGATGCGTTTTGGTCGATTGGATCACAAGTAGATGAGGCAGACACATACCCGTTTACACCTGGTGTTTTAATCCGTATCTTTTGTCTACTTTCGACTACTTCTGTCCTGATTTCTTCAAGGGGAGGCTCTATGGGTGGGTAAATGTATGGGTTTTTTCAGATCATTCGATCTAATGGACAAAATAAGCTCGCGCAATTTACATATGAACGCACACGGAGATGATGGAAAAACATACGGAGAGCAGCAGCTTTCGTTTCTGGATCAGGAATGGTGAAGAACATTGTGTTTGGTAAGTTTTTCATCTTCAAACCAAACTTGGGTCTTCAGACGACAAAGTTTAAATCCAGTCTGGCTAGCGCGCTTCCCATAATGTTTACACATTAAGTCAGTAGACAGAGAGTAGACGGTGTTTTGTGGCTGTTTGAACTCATTCGACCACATGAGCGTCTACACTATGAAAGCAATTTGTTTTCGGCTACCTCTGGAAGTGGTCGAAAGTGGACAAGCTCAAAACGTTTTACACTATTTAGCGTCGTCCACTTGTGATCCGATCGACCAAAATACATCTTAATACCAGATGTAAACAGGGCCTATGAGAGGTTCTCATTAATCTAACTTCAAAAGTCTCCAATTTTGTCTTGATAAAATGTCCACCTCTCTCTGTTTCTCCCTTTCAAAGTTTTCGGATCATCATCTAATGTTATGCCAATCTGCTTTTTTAGTTGCATCATTGGAATTGCTGCCGGGGAAAAGAGACACAAAAGAAAAAGGAAGAGAGAAAGGCAGCAATGAATGTATGATGGATAGAGATAGCGAAAGAGTGGGAACAAAGAGAGAATACCACATAACAATGGTAAGAAACAGGGTATGAACATGTTTTCACAGCACCACATGGTGTGTGGCTCACCTCAGTACTGAAATTACTTTTCCTCTTAAGCTCAGATCCATAAAACCCCCACAGCCAGCAGAACCCGGACAATTAATGTGTTTCTGTTATCCGGTCAGTCCAGCTCTGTGTCTTTTCTCCTTTAGCCCCATGGAGCAGATACATCTCTGTGGGATCTGCCCTCACCAGCGCAATCAACCCAAACAAAGCCGCGTGATCAAAGTATACTGCAGTATAAACAAAGCTCGAGAGCCCTGCTCGCCTCCCTCAAGCTCAGAGGTTTTGATGATGAAAAGCAACTGAGTGTTCTTGCATCTGAAAATGAACTATTTGAAAACATCATGGTAATTTATTTGGTGCATTTGAAAGAGAAGATGTGAGTTTTAGTTTGCTGCACTCACAGAAACTTTACCAGACATATAAAAATAAAGGTCTTGAAAAGAGATTTATAGTTTGATGTTATAGGGTTGCTTTAATGCAATAGAATCTTTCAAATTTCCCATTCCTATGAGGCCACATAGAATAACCTTTTATAAGTTCCTCTGGTACCATAGAAGAACTTTTAAAAAGTTCCTATGATGTCATATAATAATTATTCTATTGTTGGAACTTAAAAAGGTTCTTCTATGGCTTCATTGGAACTTATAAAGGTTCTAAGCTCCAGTGAAGCCATAGAACAAAGAACCAAGTTTGATGCCATAGAGCAGGGATCTCCAAACTCGGTCCAACTTGCTTCAACACTCCTGCCTGGAAGTTTTAAGTATGCCTAGTTAGACCTTGATTAGCTGGTTCAGGTGTGTTTAATTGGGGTTGGAGGTAAACTCTGCAGGACAGCGGCCCTCCAGGACTAAGTTTGGAGATCCCTGCCATATGAACCTTCATAAGTTCCTATGATGTCACATAATGTGTGTTATATGGCATTATGTGAACATATTTAGGTTCTGTGGCACCACAAGAACTTAAAAATGTCTTTCATTGCTTCTTTGGAACATATTATGTTTCTAAGTTACAGAAAAGCCATAGAACCTTCATAAGTTAATGTATTCAATACATGAATTATTCAACGACATTACAGGGTGAAACTATTGGAGGTGTTTTTTATTGCACGCTTTTCCGATTAAAAAAAAAAAAACTTTCCATTTTTATCATTTTTAGTGAAATTATTTGGTTGTCAGAGGTGGGGGGGGGGGTTTAAAGGGGCCTTACCAAAAAAAAGTTTGAGAACCACTGAACCAGAGGAACTTAACAAGGTTCCTCTAAAGGTTCGAAGCTCCAATGAAGCCACAGAACCTTAATAATTTCCCACAAAGCTATAGAAGAACTTTTATAGAAGAGTTCCTATATGATGTCATATAATGATTCCTCTATGTGAACATATAAATGTTCTATAGTACCACAGGAATTTAAAAAGGTTCTTCAGTGACTTTATTCAGTGGCATTATGGGAACTTATAAGGGTTTTAAGCTCCAGTGTTGCCATAGAATCTTTATAAGTTCCAATGAAGCAAGGCCATAACCATGTTTTGAACATTGTTTTGAACATTTGTATGCCTAATATGTCGAAAATGTAAAACGTTTCTGGTCTAGGAATTAACTGAATCTGGTAAATGCATATTTTCAATTCAAAACGGTCACATTTGAGAGAAAAGGTTGAGTAGTTCGCATCACTGGATGTTACTGTCGGTTGTTAAACTTTTCTATTGCAAAACAGTTGACGTATTAAATGTTCCACTGTTTAAATTTGACCTCACTCTCTTTCAACGTTAAACTGACGCTTCGCGCTGGAATTCACGCTCTACTTCTGTGAACAGTAAACCCTGCCTAGTTTGATTTGATTGGCCATCTCAATCATTTTGACACTGACAAGCATGGTTAACGCTGAGGCAGACCGCATTAAAAATGTAACCTTTAAACCTTTTTGTCATCCTAACAACATACAGAGCGCTGTAATGGAGTGCAACAGAGCAGTCCAATAATTTGAAAAATTGGGGGGGGGACAATATGGCCATTTTTAATTATTGGGGAGACTTCAGCGTCTGTGGTGGTTACGGCCCTGCAATGAAGTCATATAAAGTTTCTTCTAAGTCATCATAGAAATTGGCGGAAACATGGAAAAGGTTTTTCTAAGTTCCTATGATGCTGTACAAGAAACTTCCTTTGATGCTGAACCTTTTATAACCTTAAGAACTTTAGAAAGCCAAATATGTTTTGGTGCTTCAAAGAACCCAGGAGGGCTTTACTTTTCCTCTGTTAACATATTGATACCTAGAATCAATATGCTGATCTGAAGAACCTGTAACTTCAAGACCTCCTTTTCTTTTCATTTTTAAAAGAACCGTACCTTATACAGCAAAAAAATGTTTCTCGATATGAAGAGGTTTCTCTGCTTAACCTAAGTGTGTACACACTCATGCATTTTATTGCCAATTTCCTTCATATTCTGTCTGTGTGTGTGAGAGAGAAAGAGAGGTTCGCCTTACTCATAACATGACTAGTGCTTCTTCTGCTATAGGTGATGTGGTGTGAATGTAAAACAGCCCTGTGGAGGGAGCAAGAGGGGAGTGCTGGGAAACCAGCGGTGGTAATATCTGCTGTCTCACCTCAGTGCCTCTCCTCATTTCTCCTTGATTAGCTGCAGAAATGAAGTTTACTCTTCACCCCTAATGAAGAGTAAAATAGATATGTGTGTGTTTGGTGTAGGGGACGAAGGAAGAGCTGTAAAAAGAGACAGAGCAGCTTGTTTTGGTGAGTCGCCTTTCCCCTCAGCGATCTGTTAAAGGAATCATTGACCACCAGCTGGGAAAGAAACACACTCACGTTTAAGTGCACTGTGGTTTGCCACAACCTTTCTGAGCCCTAATTGAGGATGACAAGGCAAAGTGTTATTTGACATTTGCTTAAGGCATGAAATATCCCCATAAGCACTTCCTGGAACAGAAACAACACTCATTAAAAGGGTTCAACCAAATGTCTGTGTGCCACAATAGTGTGAAAGTTGCATATTTTAAAGATTTATTTCCCATGTTTGCCTGCTTTGCTTACATTGTAAGTGGATTACTGTAAATACTCTTCTTTTTCATTTTTTACAAAGTGAGGGATGAGTCTAAACTAGATTTGCATTTCCTGAAGGAAATACCAGTGCTCGCAAAAGAATAGTGTTAAGATTTTAGGTAAGCTCAGGTTTTGGCTCTGTGTAAATTTAAATGTGGCAAAATGGTAGCTGTACGTAACCATTATTATCACATGAGAAAGAGTGCTGTTGGTCTAAATATCAGCATGGCTGTGTTTTGGTTAATATTTAGTAAATCAACATATTTGCAAGTATGATATTGGTTAAATGTACTACAATAGTTTCAAAACTACAAACAGTATTCAAAAAGTTACTTACATTTCAAACACAGTATTATGAGTTTTTGTATATTTTTGCTCTGACAATGAAAATAGTTACAAAAGAGCATTTCGACTCCAGCGACGCTACTAAATGAATTGGGGTTTTTGAATGAATCTGAATTATTCAATGACTCACTCATAAAGACAGTGTCTGAATAACATTCAATCATATTACACTTATACGCTAATATCTTCAGCTAGTCACTTGTTGCATTCCTTTAATTATTTTTTTTTTTAATGAATCGATTGATAGAATGATTCACTGACTCACTAAAGACAGGCACTTTTTTTCCTGAATGAATCCGTGTTTTGAACAAATCGTTTCTGACTCATTAAAGACAGCTGCTGAATTTGAAGTAGAATACTACAATATTAGTTTTATTATTTCTCTCATATCTTTATATTGCAGAAATAGGCTAGTAAAAACAGTATGTCAATATCACTTTTTTAGCTCCTAAATGAATTTGTTTTGGAACGAATTAGTCTAATGAACGATTCAAATAAATCAGTCATAAACACAGATTCAGATAAAAAGACAGATCCGGGGGGAAAAAAATCCCCACCATTAATACACAGATTACTATGCATATTTATCATGACGCCATCACAGTTTGGTTACATTTTGAGCAGATTAATCATAAATTAAATGCTGGATGAATTAAAAGGCCCGTTCACACCAAGAACGATAACTATAACGATAACTATATTTGCGTCCGCACCAATGAGAGATAAAGGTCTGTTAAACTCACGCGCTGCGGTTTCAAAGTACATGTCATTGAACATGTTTTTGCTGTTCTTGTTGCATTTACACGGTTTTGACCAACAGATGTCCTCAGCACGCTATGTTTCGAGTGAATCTAGCTAACGTAATCATTCTAATCTAATCTAATCTTATCGCATCGCGTCTAGTTAGGACACGGTGTAATGTGGAATTAATCTGATTTGTCAATATAGTGGAATAAAAACAACACAGGTCTTTTTTCACTGCAACTTCAAAGGAAGCAAGACAACGAAACTAGCGCTGGATACCTGAGGTAACGTAATGTAATATTGCTAGCCTGGCATAATTATCTCATCTCCGTTAATACTTCTCACCATTTATTCCGAGGGTATGACGATTGTTTTGCATATACATTTTAAAGTATCATTGAAAAGGGGGGTTTGACTTGTCAAACAGTGGTGGATTTTTCTGGACCTCGACGATGTCATCCGCCATTTTAAATTTTAATGGATTCTAATTGGCTGTCAGTGGGTAAAAAATTGTTCTGAAAGTGATCTCAACGACATTCCGCTATATCTGTATCATTTGTGGTGTGGACTCTGCTATTCTTTTATATTTAGAACGATTTTTAGAACTTTATCTTTATAGTTATCGTCCTTGGTGTGAAAGGCCTTTAATCTTAAATTTCTTTAAAAAGTATAACAAAAATAGGGGAATATTTGAGAAAACTCTTTTATTGCTTACAGTGGCACAAAATTACATGCTTCATCTTTAAGTTGGAAACACTCCAAAAAAGGATTTTTGTACTCAAGTGGTATATTTATGATGTCCTTTCATCATGAAGTGTTTGTGATTTTTCATGTTAAAGTCCCCCTGAAATCAAAATTTAAGTTTTTTAGCTTTTAGTATGAATTTATTAGCCTTAAGGGTATAAATAAGCTGTTGTGTTCCAAAACAATGACAAAATTTGCATATAAGCACTCAAAACTTAGTCTCTCACTTCCGCTAAAATGGATAACGGATTTTCATGACATCACATCGCACTTCAGCTTCTCATCAGATCTTCTGTCCAATCATATGCTCTCTAGAATCTGAACTCCCGCCCCCTCCTACACTATACACTGAATTGTGGCTGAAATCGGTCGTTTGCTCACACATTTACTAGTTTCTACATGGTGAATGGCATTTAGTACACTATATAGAGAATAGGGAACGATTCAGACAGTGTAAATATGCTTTCCATTGACACGAATGAAGTCCGTTTTCACGTTATGGGGCGTTCACTCCAGACCCGACTTGCGCTAATAAATTCGCGTGTAGTTGGACGCTTGAACATTTTGAGTTTACTCGCTTCATTTGCACGTGAAATTCACTTCACAACAGACGCGAATTCGCATCATGGGAGGGGAAAGTAGTTGTAAAATACGGCGAATAAGCTCAATTTGCCAGCTTTAGCTAGCTTGTAGTCTCTTTATTCCTGTTTCTATAAAAGTATGAAGATGTATCGTACAGCTCCGGGTATCCACATACAGCAACAATGATTTTGTCCTCCATTGTTGTTTCGGATTTCTGCCTCCGCTCGCTACGTCGTAATCACGTCACTACTAGAGCAAGCTCCTGATTGGTTAACGCGGCATGAATATTCGCCAAAGTTCAGATTTTTCGACTCGCGCGATTCAAACGCCCGAAACGCTCAATTTGTGCGAATTGCTTCATTCGCGCCGCCGGATGTCTATCACGTCTTTGCATTGACTTAACATGTAAATCACTCACGTTTAACGCTTCATTCGCGTCTGGTGTGAACGCACCATGACGGCTCTAGCCAAGCTGTAACATAAACAAAACGCTATTGGCTATTTTTAAAAAGGGGCGGGGCTGTGCATATATCGCCCTGTCTTCCTGTTTCAGTTGAAATTACGTCAACACATTGAATAATGCTGCGCTTTCCAAGACACTTCAGCGGACCTTTAAAACCTAAGAAGCTTGAAGTCTGTTTTTTGTGATAACATCTCTTTTTTTTCTACACCTCTCATAGCTCCTAGAAGTCTGGTTTCTTCTGCGTTCCTGAACCTGAAAGAGAAGTGGCAAACTGTGAGTGCCCTTGTCAAAAAAAGTACATCACCCCATAACTGCCAGAGAAGCCTCCTGCTGTTGCAAGGAATTCTGGGTAAGAGTGTGTGTGTTAGGGTTCATAAAAGTTAATCCATGGGGGATTTACATGTATGAACTGAAGCTAAACCTAATCAGCATACCGCTGAGATCGATAAATCAAACTTAAAACACCATAACTGCAGGCTTCAAAGTAAAAACAACATCAAACAAAATGTCATGATTGCAGTATAATTTTTTATTTAGACAACCACCATTCGTGGCAATTTTGGTCATAATCGTTATTGCGATCGGCATTATCATCATTGTAGTGCTGTATGACAGTATCATTATTCCATAAGAATAGCCTACAGATGCAGATCATCTACAAGGACACATGATGGGACACGTTCACGGAAAGCCATTGGCGCTCTCATTGTGCGTCGTGATGATCTTGTTTTCTGCATGTGCGACCGTTTAGATTTATGAACGCATAAATATGGACCATCTCACTTGAAAATATACAATGACTCTCAAAGGGCAAAATCAAACTCTAGTGGTTTCAATTATACGCCATATAAAAGCCAATGGGGAGAATTTATTTGTGTTCAACAGAGGACCGCAAATCCATTGTGTTGTGCATGTGTGTGTGGAAAGAACAAATGTGTGTGAAAGGCTTGACTTTTAACTACTAAAACAAAATAAAAACACCCACAGATCATTATTATTTCCATTTTGACACAATTCTGGATGATCTATTCAGCTACACGAGGGACTGTAGCTGAATAGAGCTCTCCTCCAAAAACTAGTGTGCTGCCTATTTAGTGTTATTTAGTATCACTGAGATACTGTTATATCTTTTTTTAAAGGGGTGGTTGATTATGATTTCACTTTTTTAACTTTAGTTAGTGTGTAATGTTGCTGTTTGAGCATAAACAACATCTGTAAAGTTACAATGCTCAAAGTTCAATGCAAAGGGGATTTGCACAAAAGTTTAACATGACGGCACATGCTAGTCGATGGGTTGAATCAACTCCACAGCAACTACATACATTTATCCACTAACCATTCAGAAACGTCCAGTTGTATTCTAATAGTTGTAACTTCTTCCTGAGTCTCTACATCAGTGTCTGACTCCGGTTCGAACAATGTAAGGCTGAACACCGTTACTGACAATCCTCATTTTGGCTGCGTGAGATTCTCCAGCTTTGTTGTTGTCGAGCAACCGAAGCACGAGCTGTTAAAGCTCCGCCCTTTTTTGGAGCAGCAGCTCATTTGCATTTAAAGGGACACACACACAAAAACGGCGTGTTTTTGCTCACACCCAAATAGGGGCAAATTTGACAAGCTATAATAAATGATCTGTGGGGTATTTTGAGCTGAAACTTCACAGACACATTCTGGGGACACCAGAGAAAGGGGCATTATAGGTCCCCTTTAATATACTATTATATTTCATTTCATTCACTTAATCCTCTAGCTCTGTTCAGATTCAGAATAGCATACTGCTCTTACTGCTTCTGCAGTTTACAGGCAGCATTTAATCTGGCAAGTGAAAACATGTAAATCCTAAAAGCTAACGTTTGGTGTTTCATTGTATATCAATGCAGTCTAATGCAGTAGTCTGTGATCACAAACACCCCCCTGCTAGCCTGATAGCTGCTGGTCATCAGCGGAGTCTCTTTCCTCCTGCTTGTACAAAAGGAGTGTGACATGTTCATTAAACAGCAGGAATCCCATTAATAACCCCAGCAGCCACATGTCACATCACTCACATGTAATTAGTCAAACAAACGACCATAGGAATGCTAATTGTCCCTCCGTTCTCTCTCCCTCTCTCTCCGTCACTGTCACTCTAGTCCTCTTTTCTGTCCTCTCTGCTCTATCCTTTCTTCGCAGTTTTTTATAGACACCATCATAAGATCATAAGTGCACTAATCTAGAAATCACACTATGATGTCTAATATAAACAGTGACACCTCCAAACCTCAAACTCATTTTATTTTATTTTTATTTTTTTATCTCATATTTGTTATGCTATTCTTTGATTTTTTTTATTTTGTTATTCTTATTTTATTTTTTATTTAATTCTTTATATTTTTGTTGTTGTTCTTTTTATTTTGTTTTAATTTTTGTTTTTCATTTTAATTTTGTTATTCTTGTTTTTATTTTATTCTATTTATGTTATAGCCCCTATTATAAGTGCACTAACCTAGAAATCACACTGTGATGTCTGATTAAAAAAAGTGACGTCTCCAAAACTCACATTTTTATTTTATTGTATTTTTTTATTGTATCATTTTATTTGTCATGCTATTCTTTTAATTTATTATACTTTTAATTTTATTCTATTTATGTTATTATTCTTTTTAATTTGTTAAATTAATTATTTAGTTCCATTTATTTTAAAGTTTATTCTTATTTATTTTTATTTTATGTTATTTTTTATTTTTGGTATTTTTATTTTGTTCTATTTTAATTTAATTTTTAATTTATTTTAATTGGGGTTTTTTTCAATACATATGATAGCTTTATATAAGGAACAGACTAAAATTTAAATTATTATTTACCATAATAACAATTTTTACAGTGCGTTTTTGTCTTTATTGGCACTTAACAGCCTCTAGCTGTTTTCTTTCATCCTGTAAAAGAACAGTTTGAACATTCTTCAAAATATCTATTTTTGCATTTCCCAGAAGAAAGTAATACATATAGTTTCAAGTAAACAATGCCTACAAATATTTATGTGAACTATTCCTTTAACCTCAGGTCGCTCCAGGCAGCTTGTCGCTGTAATTTGTCGTGAATCTCTTCAGATAAAAGCGTCAGCTGACTACTCATCAAAGGCCGTAAACTCAGGCACACTCATGCAAAAACACATACAAACATAGATATTGCTTGAGCACCCAACAAGGTCTCTCACGTTAAGATTAGAGTTGAAGGATGCTAATAGACTTCAAATCAGATCTACTACAAATGATATGGAGAAGACTGCATCTGGCTCCCACACCTGCCACTGAAATAGACTTACTGCTCAATTTAACCATGTCACCTCAAAGCGATGAGTCACCGGTGTGGTATACGAATGCTAAAATAGTAAAGCACTTAAAGGCACATCG
The DNA here is from genome assembly GCA_039654765.1 of Mylopharyngodon piceus. Taxonomy (NCBI): domain Eukaryota; kingdom Metazoa; phylum Chordata; class Actinopteri; order Cypriniformes; family Xenocyprididae; genus Mylopharyngodon; species Mylopharyngodon piceus. The sequence continues at coordinate 13,696,636 of CM077459.1, read as the reverse complement.
TGACCCTGGCTGTGACTAAACCTTATTTTGGGAAAAAGGAACCTGTGAGAAGAATGCGTTTTAGTGAGTCATAATCCCCGTCATGTTCCACAATAAGGATACCTTCGACCTAAAAGCGCTGCTTTGTTGGTGTAATCACGCGATTTAGCTTGTTTGTTTGCGCGCTTGTGTTTTTTATCATTATTCCCTCGGTTTGCCAGAGGATGTCGGCGCCAACAGCTCACTTCCCCTCCGCTGAGCTCTGGAGCGGCGTTCTGTTCTGTCTGAATGAGTCTTTCAATATTAATTTGTTCTCCAAAACCCCTCCGCAGACACAAAAGAGCACTATAATTGTTGCAAAAGCCTGTCGACGTTCTTGCGTAAAAACTCGTGACTTCCCGAACTGAATGTGGGCAGCGCACCAAAACGATTTAAAACGTTGAGAGTGTGTGTGTGTTTGTGTGATTTACCCATCTGTGACTCTGTCTGTGTATTTACAACCTTAGCACACCCTGTGGCTTTTAGTGCAGCTATCATTCCAGAAGAGCTTCGGCCTCTGTTGTCCAATTTAAGCCTCTCTACCGATGTCCAGCCAATCAGAAGCTTGGTTTCCCCCCGAGCCCCTCTGTCCAAGCAGAGCCAGAGAAATCCATGGCGGTCCTGATTTTAGAGGGCAGCGCTGGACAGCAGATGCCGGTCACAGGAGGCTTGCTTGGGCCGTAGCCTGCAGGCTGCCAGGCATGTAACAGATAACAGGGGCTTATGGTTCTATAGAGAGCATTGCTAATTCAACAACACACACTTGCAGGTGGGCTGCAAAAAAGGCTTGTTCAGAACAGAGATCACGAGGTACTTAAACCGAAGCTTTTCTATATTTAGCACTTATACTTTTGTGATTTGGGAACTTTAAAGGGGACCTATAATGCCCCTTTTACTAGGTGTAATATAAGTCTCTGGTGTCCCCAGAATGTGTCTGTGAAGTTTCAGCTCAAAATACCCCACAGATCATTTATTATAGCTTGTCAAATGTGCCCCTATTTGGGTGTGAGCAAAAACACGCCGTTTTTGTGTGTGTCCCTTTAAATGCAAATGAGCTGCTGCTCAAGCCTGTTTTCCAAAAGAGGGCGGAGCTTTAACAGTTCGCAATTCGGTTGCTCAACAACAACAAAGGTGGAGAATCTCACGCAGCCAAAATGAGGATTGTCAGTAACGGTGTTCAGCCTTACATTGTTCAAACCAGAGTCGGACACTGATGGAGAGACTCAGGAAGAAGTTACAACTTTTAGAATTCAACTGGACATTTCTGAACGGTTAGTGGATAAATTTATGTAGTTGCTGTGGAGTTGATTCGACTAGCATGTGCCGTCATGTTAATCTTTTGTGCAAATCCAGCATTGAATTGACCCTCGTTTGTGAAGCAGTCTTGTGTTAAATGACGGCATGGCAACAACACTCTACTACAACAACTCTTCCTCTTCTCTAAAGCAGTCCAACATGGCCTCGCCACCTTTGTTGCGTGTTCCCGGAGGCAGGGTTTATGTAAATTTTAGGGTTAGTGATGTCACTAATCCAGGAAGAAGCTCGTTGTAGTCCCTACCAGCCCCTGTAGTCCCTTTTTAACCACAAATGCTCATCTTGCACTAGCTCTGCGATGCGCCACGCATTACGTAATCACGTTGGAAAGGTCACGGCAGAAGTACCGCGGTAGGGCAAAAAACTCCATCTCATTTTCTCCTCCAACTTCAAAATCATCCAACATTGTTGTTTTACCTTTTTTTTGTAAAGGCCGTTTGAATTAGTCTTTGCACATTCGCTTTGTAGACACTGGATCGGTACTTCCGCCTACGTCACGCGTGACCTTTCCAACGTGATTACGTAATGCGTGGCGTGGCGAAGTGCAAGACGAGCATTTGTGATTTAAAAAGTATATAAATACGTTTTGCTAGACTCTTATTCCTCGTCTGGGATCGTGTAGAGCCCTTTGAAGCTGCACTGAAACTGCAATTTGGACCTTCAACCTGTAGTACCCCAGTGAAGTCCACTATATGGACAAAAATCCTAGAATGTTTTCCTCAAAAACCTTAATTTCTTTTCGACTGAAGAAAGAAAGACATATACATCTTGGATGACATGATGGGGGTGAGTAAATTATCAGGAAATTTTAATTCTGAAGTGAATTAATCCTTTAAGTAGTTCCAAACCTGTATAATTTTTTGTTCTGTTGAACTTAAAGGAAGATATTTTGAAGAATGTTTGTAACCAAACAGTTGTGGGGCACCACTGACTTCCATAATATGGAGAGAGAAAAGTACTATGGAAGTCAATGGGGTCCATCAACTGTTTGGTTACACACATTCTTCAAAATATCTTCCTTTGTGTTCAACGGAACAAAGAAATTTATACAGGTTTGAAACAACTTGAGAGTGAGTAAACCATAACAGATTTTTCATTTGTGGGTGAACTATCCCTTTAAGTTTTAAAAATGTAATACATAACTAGCACACTACAAACTTCAAATCATGCAGATTGTTGAGAAAAGATGTGCTATTAAGTGATTAGACTTGCGATTTTGACCTTGAGGATGATTAAACGGGCAAAGAAATTTAGGGATGCACCATGTGGCATGGATCATATTAAAAGTCTACTGATACCAATAAAGCAATAATTATTTGTGGTGAACAGTAAAATTATATTCTATTGTCTAAATAAAAATGATTTTATTTGAGATTTCTTGAGAATTAATAATAATAATAATAAGTAATAATAATAAAACATTATGAGTTATTTATATTCATGTATTTATTTTACATTTATAATTTATATCTTTAGGTTTATATTTTTATATTTGTAATTTAGTATTACATTTTAAATATTTATATTTTATATTTATAATTTCTATTTATTTATTTAATATTTGATTGATTTTTAAATAGTTTTGTACTATTTACCATTTTAAAATATTTATATTTATTTTATATATATTATATTATATATATATATATATATTTATATTATAATATATTATATATATTTATATGTGTGTGTGTGTGTGTGTGTGTGTTTTAATATATTCATTTAATATTTTATTTTTAAATAATTTAGTACTACTGTTTACAAGTTTAATACAATTTAATGTACTGTCAATTATTTATTAACTCGACAGATATGGTATTGAAATATCATGCATCCCTGAAAAAACCCAGATAGATTCATATCTAGGGAACAATAGTATAGAAAGTTGGCATTGGGCTCTTTGTGATTTGGGCCTCTATAAGCAACCACACAAAACCACACTGGAAACCACCCACACACCACTGAATCATTGTGGTTAAGTTTTGCACATAACAAATGTTTTCTTCTTTTTTGGTTTTGGGTTATTCTCTGTTTTGTTTCTAAAATATGTGCAATCTCACTTACATGAGAAAATCATTTTCTACCATTTACCATTCTCACAGGTCAGTTCACAGAATGGCAAGTCTTTGTTTTGTAAAACTTGCAAAGTAAAAACAAGTGAAATTAAAAATATATATCTCAAATGAAAAACTACATGCCAAGTAGTGGTTTAAAGACAGCTTTCATATTTTAAACAAGCACTTGTGCTGTTCCAGCCATGTGGTGTCACTTTAGTGAGCTCACAGTGCCATCAAGTGGCCTGGAGAAGAACTGCATGCTCATTGGCCCACTCCTCCCAAAATGCAGTTGCGGAGGAGGAGGGAATTCAGATACATACGGTCATAACACACTGCAACATAGGACTCTCCAGTTCAACTGTTGTAATTAGACATTACGTGTAATTACTCGACCCATCACGTGCAATGTTCAACAAATAGACAACTGTGGAACACACACGTGCTTATTCACACACACACAAGAATCCCTTCATTCAGCACAAATCATTCGGCTGATGCGGTGCTCATTACTCTAATTACATAGTCATTGTTCTCTCACAAAAAGGACGTAAAATTGCAATTTAGCCCGAGAAATTGTCATTTGTAGCTGTAATTGACCCTAATAAAATCATCCACTCTCTTTCTTTTCTCTGTCTCTTTCTCCACCTCGTGTGAAATATTAAAGATGACAGCTTTGAACGTGCTGATGAAAGCCTAATGAAGGGATCGGGGAAAATGAAGGGAAGGAAGGAAAGAAGGATTTCTTGTCTGTAATGAGTGCGTGAGCTGTAGCCCTTCTTCACAGACGTTTCGCTTTCAAAACGGGTTTTCTGGCAACGGCTCCTCATGACTCAGCTTAAATACCGATCTTAAATCTAAGCCTTGCTACATTAGATTAGATCTTAATTTAATCTTGACAGAGTTTGAAACAGTACAATGAAATAAAAACAATTCACTTTGAGAAGACTTTCAGCTCAGAGTCTTTCAAATGTATCAAGTGAAATGTAGACAATCCAGTAAATCAAAATAGGCAGTTAAAGGTAATAAGATGGCACAATGTATTCACAGATACAATTAGTTTTTACTATTTTGAGATGAATTTTCCTTTTAACTTGTTTTTACTTTATTCATATCTTACAGAAATAAAGTACAATAAAAAAGGCATATTTTATTTCTAAAATTCCAATTTTCATATTTCATATCCAGTGGTGTTATCGTTATTTAAAGTAAAGCTGAAATAAAATGAAATATAAATATTAGACGAAAAAAACTTAAAAAATTATAAATTGAACAAATTTTAAAAAGTACTGAAGCCCTGAACTGCATGGTGGGGGGGAAGAAAGAAAACTTATGGTGGGGAGGGAAAAAAAGGAAAACTTATCTTGTTATTTCGACACAAGTTGTTATTTTGAGATATTAAGTCGTTATTTTGACACAAGTCGTTATTTCGAGATATTAAGTCGTTATTTCGACACATCTCATTATTTCGACAAAATAATTTATTTCAACATATCTCGTTATTTCGACATAAGTCGTTATTTCGAGATATTAAATTATTTCAACAAAAACTGACTCGTTATTATATATCAAGTTTAATAAATTGGGCGTGTAATTCAACAAAATAATTTATTTCAACATAATATCTTGTTATTTCGACACAAGTCGTTATTTCGAGATATTAAGTCATTATTTCAACATAACTCGTTATTATATATCAAGTTTAATAAATGATGCATGGATTTCAACGTCTTCAGTGGTGCAACAGTAGCGAGTAAGGCTTGCAGTCCTAGTTTTTATCGCGATCGCCGTGGGTTCGAATCCGCCTTTTACCGAGCTCGCTCTTCTCTTTTTAAAATAACGACTTAATATTTAGAAATAACGACTTATGTCGAAATAACGAGATATTATGTTGAAATAATGTTATTTTGTCAAAATAACGAGATATTATGTGGAAAAACGATTTAATATCTTGAAATAACGAAATATATTATGTTGAAATGATGAGTTATGTCGAAATAACGCGAAATGATGTCGAAATAACGAGATGTCGAAATAACGACTTAATATGTCGAAATAACTACTTAATATGTTGAAATAACTACTTAATATGTCGAAATAATGAGATATGTCGAAATAATGAGATATTATGTCGAAATAACTACTTATCTCAACGAGATATTATGTATTTCAAAATATTAAGTCGTTATTTCAACAATATCTTGTTATTTCGACAAAATTTGTTATTTCAACATAATATCTCATTATTTCGACATAACTCGTTATTATATATCAAGTTTAATAAATTATAACTTCAACGTCTATATTATGTCTAAATTATGACTTCAACAGTAACGTGTCCGCTCGCAGTCCTAGTTTTTACCGCGATCGCCGTGGGTTTGAATCCGCCTTTTGCCGAGCTCGCTCTTCTCTATTTAAAATAACGACTTAATATCTCGAAATAACGAGATATATAATGTTGAAATGATGAGTTATGTTGAAATAACGAGAAATTATGTCGAAATATGTCGAAATAACAAGATGTTATCTCGAAATAACGACATGTCGAAATAACGACTTATGTCGAAATAACGAGATATTATGTCGAAATAACGAGATATTATGTCGAAATAACAAGATATTATGTTGAAATAATGAGATATTATGTTGAAATAACGACTTAAGTCGTTATTTCAACATAATATCTCGTTATTTCGACATAAGTCGTTATTTCGACATAATAAGCCGTTATTTCAACATAATATCTCATTATTTCAACATAATATCTCGTTATTTCGACATAATATCTCGTTATTTCAACATATCTCATTTCAACATAATATCTCGTTACTTCAACATAAGTCGTTATTTCAACATAATATCTCGTTATTTCGACATATGTTGAAGTAACGAGATATTATGTCGAAATAACGACTTATGTCGAAATAACGACTTATTATGTTGAAATAACAACTTATTATGTTAAAATAAGAGATAAGTTTTCTTTTTTTTCAGGGCTTCCGTAAAAAGCTATTTATAGCCTACTAAAACTAATAAAACTGACAAAAGCACATGACAAAATTACTAAAAACTAAATTAAAATCAACACTAAAAATATTAAAATAAAAGCTAATAAAGACAATAATAGAATATAAATAATACTAAAATAAATAACACTGTTCATATCCTATTAAATTCATATTTATTTTACTTTAGTCAAAGCTTTTCCGTTCAAAAAAGCATCTCAACAGACTCCACACAATGCAAACATGTTTGTTAGCTATATGTCTCAAACTGTGACCGCAAATCTTCTCGTGCTTTGCTTTGGCAGAGCTGGTGTGCAGATGTTGCATTGGCCGAAGTGTGTGAGGCCACAGATGTAGATAATATCCAGCACATATGGTTGAGTCAGAGTGGAGCAGAGTTCCTCTGTGATTTACCCATTATATGTCTTAAAGCTTCAGAGTCTCTCTAATCAAAGGCATAAAGCCACCTGCTAACCTGAGCGCTCACGGCCTGCTGTTTCTGTGTATGTCAGTGAACGTTCAGACCTCAGATCAAGGAATCAGCATGTTCAACTCGATCATATGGAACTGAGATCAGGAGGCATGCGGCTTGTTTTTGATCATGTTTTGTTAGACAATGGTGTTTGCAATGTGAGGAGGTTGTTTTGCCTTATGCTAACAGGTTGTCTAGGTGTAAGAAGTTAATGATGGGTCTTATAGAAGATTCTCAATAGTATTTAGATTTTTTACTATTTTGAGATTAATTATTATTACATTGATGTTGTCCTTCTTTCCCCTGTGTTTAACTTTAAAATTAATTGTAATTTATGTATGTGACTAAATAGTTGCTAGTTTTTTTAAATATGTTTTTATTGAAATAAAAGTAATATATATATATATATTATAGTGTTGTCAAATCGATTAATCACGATTAATCACATCTAAATATAATATTTATATATATATATATATATACACACACACACACACACACAAACTTTTATGTTAGATACGATTATTCGCGATTAATCGATTTGACAGCACTAATATATTATAAAATCACCGGGCAATTTATTAGGTACACATTGCTAGTACCGGGTTGGACCCCTATTTGCCTTCAGAACTGCCTTAATTCTTCATGGCACAGATTCAACAAGGTGCTGGAAACATTCTTCAGAGATTTTGGTCTAATTGACATGATAGCATCACATAGTTGCTGCAGATTTGTCAGCTGCACATCTATGATGTGAATCTTCCGTTCCACCACATCCCAAAGGTGCTCTGCTGGATTGAGGTCTGGTGACTGGTGAGTCAGTTTCAGTATAGTGAACTCATTGTCATGTTCAAGAAACCAGTTTGAGATGATATGAGCTTTGAGACATGATGTGTTATCCTGCTGGAAGTAGCCATCAGAAGATGGTACACTGTGGGCATAAAGGGATGGACATGGTCAGCAGCAATACTCAAATAGGCTGTTTTGCTCACAGAACTGCCGCTCACTGGATATTTTTTCTGTTTCGGACCATTCTCTGTAAACCCTAGAGATGGTTGTGCATGAAAATCCCAGTAGATCAGCAGTTTCTGAAATACTCAGACCAGCCCGTCTGGCACCAACAATCATGCCATGTTCAAAGTCACTTAAATCATCTTTCTTCCCCATTCTGATGCTCAGTTCGAACTTCAGCGGATCGTCTTGACCATGTCTACATGCCTAAAGCTATGTTCACACTGTCAGTCCAGATCTGATTATTTGTGTATCCAATTTGGAATCTGATCTAAATTATTGACTGTCCACACGTGTATCGCAACTGTTCAGATCCGATTTGTGTGTCCCATGGCACTCTTTCGTTTTCCAGGATATTTTCATTGGTATGACGTTGCGTTGTTTAGACATATGCCAAAAACAACAACAAAAGCAGCAATGTGGAAGGGTTTGTAATACAGATGTTGTCTTAATTAAAACATAACAATATGTAGCCGCCACACTGGACTACTACATCTTCTGAAGCAGCGGCAGAAAGAGGAGACACAACCTTGTTTTTGCAGCAACTTTTAGCATGTTTCCTATACCAATGTCTGACATGTTTCAATCCACATATGAAACATTTCATGTGATTGTTTTTTGTTTTTTTGTTTTTTTGGCCGTTCACACTTGCTAAATATGCACAAAAATCGGATTTGGACTGACAATCTGAACGAGACTTAAATGCATTGATTTGCTGCCATGTGATTGGCTGATTAGATATTTATGTTAATGAGCAGTTAAACAGATGAACCTAATAAAGTGGCAAGTATGTGTGTGTGTGTGTATATCTACATATATATATACACATATACATATATATATATATATATATATATATGATTAAAGCTGTCTGTAGCTATATGTGGATCATATTTCATAACAAAGAATAATTTTAGTCTTGACTCAAAACAAGAAAATAATGTAAAAACAAAAACTACAACTGGATAGTTCAGTTCTTGTTAAACATCAAAAGATTAATTACTGGCAGGATTGCTGAAGCATGTGGGTGAGTGTGTGGGCGAGAGAGACTGATAGTGTGTTCATAGTGAAAGTGACTTGCTACAACAGTACCTTTTTACAGTATGCAAATACCCAGTAATACCTGCCATGAAAGCCAATCAAAGCAGCAGGAAGCAGACGGAATAAAAATCCTCATTGGTGAACGAGGTCACACTGTCACAGAAGTTTGGCAGGCCTAAACCGTGTCACAGGTACACAACGCAGTCTCTCCATTAAACTGAAATCTTCTCTCCCATACAGACGCTGAAAACTTTAGAGAGAAGAAAGAAATATTTAACTTTCAACCAGTAGCAGTCCATCTGGATCACATTCAACATCTCTGGTGAGCAATATTACACACTTTAATTCTCTTTGATTCTCTGTAGGACAGGTTTCATTTACTGATGCACTTCAGTGATGATGCAAAACAGTTCAGTTTGACAAGTGAAATTCAATAGTTGTATAAAAACAATTTTAAAAATAATTTTGTGCTGTTTTGTCTTGCTTTTACTCTGGGCAGCAATAAAGCAGCATTTGCTTAAACATGTTATACATTAACTCGCATACATGCAGCACTCTCAAAACTCAAAATGCACGTTAAACAGGTTCAAAATCAAGAACTATTTGATAGGAATAATGGGATTAACCCAAACGATTAGAAGTCAAGTATTTGTTTTTAAAAAAGAAAGTAAAAGTGACCTTCACAAGTCAAACATTTAAAGAGAGATAGTTCACCCATGAAAATGAAAATGAAAATTCTGTCATCATTTACTCACTCTCAAGTTGTTCCAAACCTGTATGACTTTCTTTCTTCTGCTGAACATAAAAGAAAAATATTTTGAAGATTATGGGTAACCAAATTGACTGACTTCCTTAGTATATAAAAAATACTATGTTTACCCACATTCTTCAAACTAAAACTATCTATTTTTTGGTAAACTATCTTTTTAATGAAAAGTATTATTTAGGTTTTAAATGATAAATAAAAATATAATGATATACTGTTGACACTTTGCGGTCAAAACTAATGTAGTGGAACTGACTTTATGCATCCACTATATTGGGAACAGTTGAAGAAAAGTTTGCTAAAATTGTTTTAAAAGGTGAAATTACTTTTATGAAAATCATAATTTGTTGAAGATGCCATTCGGTTTGATTGTTTTTATGTAATGCATTGACATTCATACATTTTTAAGTGTGAAAGTGTCCAAACAAACTGGGAAACCCTTTGCATGCTGTTTACAAAACATCCAGATTGAGTGTAAATGGCCCCTATTGCTCTATGAATGATAGGTGAAGGAAATATTTACTGGCTATAGCCCAGCTCGTTGGGTCAGTTACTGTATGGAATGTCATAAACACTAAAAGATGCGTTTATAGATTTCTTTTCCTCATACATTACATAGACATCACCATAGTAACACACCGGTTTAGGATGGAATACATCAGATGGGTTTCATAATAGTGGAAAGAATCTGGCAACCTGATTTTCCAGTTAAAAGAGACAAAGAGCAATTCATTAGTAATTTGATTTATGAATGATCCTTTGTTTTGAAAAAAAAAAAAAAGTAGATTCATATTGCTATGTTAGACTAATGACAATTGCAATTATGCAGAATGTCTGTTTATATTTGGAAACCGGGATCTGTTAAAGTTCTGTGTGTCACAAATTAATTCATACATATTAGTAATTACTTTTTAAATTTAAGTATAAACAACTTACTGTAAAAATACAATCATTTAATTTAAATTTAATCTGGGAGGAACATTGAAATGTTTTTAGGACAATACAAATGCCAAGTTTCTAAGATCCTTTATTTGCTCTAGGTGTGAACATTATCTATTGTTAGCATAGCTTCCCCCACTTTTATAAACATTCCATAAAATGATGATCTAGGATCTATAAAAAAGACAAATATAGGTCAAATTTCAAGTAGGAAGTCTGTTAGCAGAGCAGATAACACGGGTAAGGTTGTTCACGTACATCATCATACACTAATGTATACGAGAATTTTCCACAGTTGAATAGGATCAAACTAAACTGGTTTACAAGCCTTCCCAGGAATGTCAATAAGCTCCATGTAAATAATGTTGTCTCGGTTACAGTTATTGTTACTGTTGCCCTGCTGAATCACATTTTTTATATTTTTGACAGTCACAAAAAAAAGGTTTTTTAACATGTGCATCTGTATGATATGACCATTATCTGTTCTAAAACCTATAGGTGGCTTTCTAATGCTGCGTTCACACCGAACGCGAATCGCGCGCCAAATTCGCGTCAGACGCGTCTAGTTGGACGCTTGAACATTTTGAGTTTACTCGCTTCATTCGCGCGTGACATTCGCTTCATTCGCGCGTGAAATTTACTTCACAACAGACGCGAATTCGCGTTATGAGAGGGGCTCTCCTGCTCCTTTATGTGTCCCAGACTCTTCCACTTCTTTCTGCAAACTTTTTCTGAATAAAAACAACTCGTCAGCGGGAAAATAGTTGTAAATTACAGCGAATAAGATCAATTTGCCAGCTTTAGCTAGCTTGTAGTCTCAATATGTATATATATATAGCTCAAATTGAGTAAAGACCGTTTTTTATAACTTGCCAGATTGTCCGACCTCCTCACTCACTTTCTTTCAAGCAAGATCCTCTTTTTTCCTGTTTCTATAAAAGTATTAAGATGTACAGCGATGATGATTTTGTCCTCCATTGTTGTTTCAGATTTCTGCCTCAGCTCGCTACGTCACGTCACTACTAGAGCAAGCTCCTGATTGGTTAACGTGCAAATTTTCGCCACGCTAGACGCTTGATTCGCGCCGCAGGACGTCTAGACGCTTGATTCGCGCCGCAGGATGTCTAGACGCGCGTTTACATTGACTTAACATGTAAATCAGACGCCCCAGGCGCGTTCGGTGTGAACGCAGCATAAGGGGACGTTCACACTAAAAGCAACTCAAAGCGTCAAAACGACCGGATGTAACAACTTGAGCGGAAGATGACTTTGATGATATGATTCAGGCATGTCAAGCAATGCAACAAAGCTAAGATAGGTTTCTCTTTATGCAAATGAGCAGCGTCCTGATTCGTCTACTAATGGGTTTACAATCAGTGGAGCTCACGTGATCCATGTCATGTGAGATTCTATAGTTAAGTGTAGGTTATTATATTAATTCATGAAATGTAATTTTTTGCAGGAAGAACACTGCAAAATGATATCTTATTTTTCTCATTTGAGGCCACAAATAAAATCCAACAGGTCAAAGCAACACCATGGAACCTCATAAGGAACAATTTGTAGCAGCTAGCTACATAAATAGAAAGTCCGTGCACTACAAAAATAGCACTTCTTATGGGACTTAAAGTTGTTTTCTTTTGAGTTTTAGATTAGCATATTGCTAAGCTAACAGTGCAATAAACTATAAAAGCATAAAAAACATAACATATACAAATATTGCATAAAATACTTTTGTGTTTGTATTTTAAAAGTGTATTTATAATCAACATTTCTCTTGCGCCATCAACCATCCTGGATTTTTCACTGAACTTATGAGGTATGATAGGAGGCTGCATAATTAAGTTGCCTACCTTTTGGAACAGGGACTTTAAAGGTGATGATACACAGGGCAACATTTTGAGCAACGTTGCTGAGCCATATTGCTTGGGCACTTTCCCACAAATTTCTATCTGGATACTTTAGATCGAAATTTGTTGCCCATTCTCAATGGGAAAGTTACGGAGCCCCGGACATGCAGGAAAAAAATAGTAGGCTAAATCGTGTGCACGATTTACTAATTCGTTCCCTCGATTTACTAAAACGTGCGCACGATTTAGTAAATCGAGTAAATCGAGGGAACGAAATAGTAAATCGTGCGCACGTTTTAGTAAATCGAGCTAACGAATTAGTAAATCGTGCGCACGATTTAATTTTTTTTTCTTGCATGTCATGTGCGGGGCTCCGTAGAAAGTGCTCAAGCAATATCGCTCGGCAAAATTGCTCAAAAAGTTGCCCCATGTATCATCATCATAAAAACTGCCTTAAAACTGGGTTTTGAATGATCATATCAGAATAGTATTTTATAAAGCTCAAAAGACAATAAACATTTCAGGATACTTGATCGGGATTAGATCATGCTCATGTTTTTCATTGAGCTCCAATGTACAAAAACCTCAAAATCAAACAAAATGATACTTGTGCAGTAGTTTTCAGCTAACCTGTAACTTACACAAATACATTTACGTCGACATGATTTTAAAAAGTGTTTTGTATACCGCTGACACAAGTTCGTATTATACAAGGTATGACTGCGCTATTGATCTAACTGTTTAACTGAAGGACAGGTGGACCTTTGTGTATGCAAAGCAGTTAGACACATTAACACATTCCTGTGCAAATGTATCTGCATGTGTGGTTGAATGTGGCACGAAGGACACCCACGCAACTTTCTCCCCCTCCCTTTACCCCTCTGAACATACAAGACCTTTGTTTTCCTTTACTGATCAGACCTGGAAACTGGTATAACGTCTATACTTCAATTGCATTGTGTATGCAGTGTGTATGTTTACTATTACAAGAATGTGCTGTAGGGAGTTTTAATGGTGGCAGTATTAAGGCTTTGGGCTAAAATCAGTTGTTGGGTTGACTCCCACGAGGAACAAGCTATAAGGCATCAACTTTATGTCTGATGCTAAGATAGACTCTTCTAGTCCATGTTGGTCTTCCAAAGTTACAGTGGATGAAAGCTGCAGAACATCTCTGGTTGTGTGGCAACAAATAATGTTTCTTTTCCATATCCTGTATTCAACAGCACTGGATCATGGTCCTTCAGGCCAGCGGTGTAATGAGTATCCCAGCTACTGTGAGTGTCGACAACCAGCTACCTGCTTCCTGGACGGCCCACTACAACTGTGCTGATGGTAAATTTCTTTCTCATCTGAAACACCATTAACTAAGGAGTCTACGAAGGTGCACTTATGATTATTATGCCATCCAGTGTAATTCCAGTTGAGATCTTAGGTTGTTGGTTTCGTTTATCGCTAATCTTTCTGGCAGGTTAATCATTTACTCTAGCAGTCACTGCTGGAGTTACTAGGTTATCAGTTGAATGCACAGGGGACCATGATACAGATAGTGAAAGTGATTCATACTTATCTAGAAACCATGTGCAGTACTTTTATTTACGCATTTTACAATGTGGAACTGAATCTTCTTCAATACATAGTAGTTTTTCACCACTGCTGAAAAGACTAGTTTAGCTGTTCAATAGCATATTGTGTTTTGGATCTGGTGCCCTCACATGTGATGCTAGTGTCCTGAAGTCTTCAGCCCAACTCCTGAAGACCTACTATCCTGCAGAGTTTGGCTCTAACCCTAATCAAACAGACCTGAACCAGTTAATCAATGTCTTCAGGATTGCTTGAAAATCATAGGTATGTGTGTGGAAGCAGGTTGGAAATAAACATTGAAGGACAATGGGTCTCCGGGAGCAGTGTTGAAGACCTCTGCTCTAGCTAAACTAGCAAGACTTCCTTAGTCAACCTTCTTCAACAAAGACCATGCTGGTCAACCAGCTTCACCATCAAACTCAGCTGGAAACACCATGATTGTGCTGGTCCTCCAGCTTGAACAGGTCCTAACCGTTTCACTTCATTCACTTCATAGAACCGTTTCACTTCATTCTGGTCCAGTTATTAGTCTTATCTGGTGCCCTCTAGATAAACCAGAAAGCAGACATCCCACCTCTCTCAGAAGTCTCCCGCATATTGATAGCGTCTCCCTGATGCCCGCAAATTGTACAATATCCCAGAAATTGAGCAAGCAAGAGGAGAAGAAAGCTTGTTTCCACCTGGTATTAAGATGTGTTTTTGGTGAACGCATCACAAGTGGTTAACCATGAATCATTACCATTGTGACATCTCCCGGAAATTAGTTTTTGCAGGGTGGGATGTCTGAAAAGTCTTTCTCTTGGTCAACCAACTTCACTAAAATGGTCAAATGTGGCTGTATTGATCCACTTGACCAGCCAGAAATCAACACCAACCAGCATAAACCATGTTTCATTAGAGACATTTGCTAAACCCTTTTGAAACTCTTCTACTTCAACTTGCATCCCCAGTTTCAATGGTAACATCCAGTTACACAAGCCGGCTCTGGTCTCAGGATCTTCACCCACAGAACTGGACCAAGTACCAGGTGTGGGAATGGCTCCAACAGACGCTGGACATGCACCAAATTGATGCCACCAGCATTCCCTTCCAGAACTTTGACCTTGACGGGAGGCAACTGTGCAACATGAGCTTCCAAGACTTCACCCGGGCGGCCGGATCCGTAGGTTCTATACTTTTCCAGAGCCTGACTGACCTCAAGTGGAACGGTAAGATGTCATGTAGAACATGTTCCTGGATCAACAATGTTGTTGGTCCTGGACCAACAGTGTTATCAAACAGATATCAGATTGTTACGGTTGGGTTTAAGGGTTGACTTTGGGTTAGGACTTCTTGTCAGTCAGTAGTTTCCCTTTGATTCCCTCTGACACGAGAGTATGTTATGGTTAGGGGTTTTGGGGTAGGGATAGGGTTTAGCTTCCGATTGTTTGCTATAGGAATGTTGTTTCAAGATAGATAAAGGTTGATAATCCAGGTCTGATCCATAGCCTTGTGGGTGCAACAGTGCTTCGGATGACCTGAGTCCCAACTTGTGGTCCTTTTCTGATCCCATTCTCCTCTCTCCTATCCAGTCATTTCCCTATTAAAATAAAGGCTGAAAGGCTGAAAAGTAATTTTAAAAAGAATGGTAGTACAGGAACATGTCCATCGAGTTGCTTCTACAAAAGTAGTATGACGGTGTGTTTTATACTTTTCAAATGAAGTGATACAATTGGTAGCAAGTATCCTTGGCAGAACTTGCCATTTGGGGATCCCAGTTTTAATCTCTAGAATCATTCTTTTGTGAAAAAATTATTGTTTGTTATAGTGAACTCTAACAAGCATGAGCTTGGAAAGTCCAGCCATTGAGCATTTGTCCCTCTTGGATTCATTATGGTATAATACATGGGAATTGTGCAATCCATTTCTTATACTTTTCTTTCTAAAAAGTCATTTTCATGGGAAAATTCACACTGAAATATGTGAAATGGATTGTACATTTCTATGTACTTTGCTATAATGAATCTAGAGGGGTGCTGCTAACAAGACCCAGAGGTTCATAAACAGTCAGTGCTATAATTTTTATGCAGTTTCCATAACAGTGTATTACTAAACCTAATAAAATCCAGAAAAACGTGCAGAGGTGACATGTGATAACAATACTAGCAAGTTAAACTGGTTTAAAACATGATGCGGGAATGATTTGGAAATTTGATGATAGTCGTTTCAAAACATGCAGTCTGTTTTTGAGACATTTTTAGACACTCATTTTCTTTTTCTTTTTTCTTAATGTCTCACAGGTCAGTATGGTCAAACAGATATGTTTATCCCAGCAGACATTAAAACAGAAATAGATGGTGAGTAACCACACACAAAGCTTTTTTAATCCTTTTAGCATAAAGTTCACATAATTCCAGTGACTTTTAACATTGAGCCATATCTTTTGCTGAAAACAGAAGTTTATAGATTCTCTTCAAAGATTTATAGACTTTTCGTATGTCACCATTTTATAACCATGTACATTCATTTCCTCAGCAGATTTCCCATGTTCAGGCCTCGCCTTCAAGGAAGAACCAAGCTTTTACAGCACTTCAGGTACCTGTGAAATCGATTTTAACTTTTTTTTTTTGTGATTTACATTTTTCCTATGAAAACAAGATTATGTGTGTGCTTTTATTTATTTATCTATGCACATATTAACCTGATGGTTTGACATTATTGTGCCATATTTGCTCTTTCCTCAGAACTGTTTGATATCAAAAGCTCATTCCAGCCCAACACCATATTGGCCTCACCGGCTCCCTCAAGTCCAGGTGAATGATCTTAATTTGAACTGTCCTAAAGCTAATCCTAAAAACAGTATTGCTTCCTCTCTATGCTGGTATCATGGTATAATGTTAATGCTTATATTTGTTGTTAAATAATCCTGCTGCAATAGTGTATCAACAAGGTTATGGGTTCAATTCCCAGTGAATGCATTATCAGATCATTTTTTTATTTTTAGAAGTTGCTTTTTATAGAAGCGTCTGCCAAATGCATAAATAGATCTGTTTTAACTCGCTTACAAATAAATATTTTTATTGACAAATATTCATTGTTATAATACAATGACATTGGAATGAATACTAACTGGACAGGTCATCAAAGTACCCTTAAAGGGTTAGTTCACCCCAAAATGAAAATTCTGTCATTAATTACTCACCCTCATGTCATTCCACACCTGTAAGACCTTCGTTCATCTTCGAAACACAAATTAAGATTTTTTTGATAAAATCCGATGGATCAGTGAGGCCTGCATTGACAGCAAGATAATTAACACTTTCAGATGCCCAGAAAGCTACTAAAGATATATTTAAAACAGTTCATGTTAGTACAGTGGTTCAACCTTAATGTTATAAAGCAACAAGAATACTTTTTGCGCGCCAAAAAAACAAAATAACGACTTTATTCAACAATATCTAGTGATGGGCGATTTCAAAACACTGTTTCATGAAGCTTCGAAGCTTTACGAATCTTTTGTTTCGAATCAGTGGTTCGGAGCGCCAAAGTCACGTGATTTCAGTAAACGAGGCTTTGTTACGTCATAAGTGTTTCGAAATGTCAATAGTTCACATGACTTTGGCAGTTTGATACGCGCTTCGAACCACTGATTCGAAACAAAAGATTCGTACAGCTTCAAAGCTTCATGAAGCTTCTTGAATGTAGGTAAGTTTCATAAAAAAGCTACATTTTAAACAAAAATAAAAACGAAAATCGTCTACAACGTCCATAAGCAATGCTTTTATTGCTTGTTTTTGCTTCTGCTTCTTCTTTGCATGTGTTTTGATCTGGAGATTCTGTACTCTTTGACAAGATGCATAATAGCGCCCCCTACCATATAACATTGAAAACAAGGAAAGCCGGAAAATTCCGTCAATGGCGGGGAAAGAGTTAAAGTAGCTTAGGCAGCTGACTTGTTGCCTCGCTTTGCAACTTTGCAGGCAGCGTTTGCCCATGAAGGTACCACAGCTCCTCAACAAACTGTCCATACCGGCGTGATGAATACGATCCACAACTGGATGGAACTGGAATAAATACTTTGAATGTTGCAATCCTGTCGGACTTATGATAGCTACCTGAATCGTAACAAAGCACTGTTCGCCAGAGGAGAACTGGCCCCCCGACTAAGCCTGGTTTCTCCCAAGGTTTTTTTCTCCATTTTAACACTTATTTGCCACCTGTTTGCCACCTGATGTCACCTGTTGGAGTTTGGGTTCCTTGCCGCTGTCGGCTTTGGCTTGCTTAGTTGGGGACACTTGACATTTGATATTCAACAGTGTTTTGATCTGCCTGCATTCTTTAAGAGCTGCTGTGCAGCCAAAATTATATACCAGTTATCACTGTAAAGCTGCTTTGACACAATCTGCATTGTAAAAAGCGCTATATAAATAAAGGTGACTTGACTTGACTTGACTACCTCACAAAACTAATTTCGGGACAGACTTCTAAGGCACCGTAACGGTTTAATGATCTACAGCAAAATAGAGATTTTTTATTTAGTGATAACTAAGCAAATATTTAAGTACTACAGCACTAATTTCTCGCTAGAAATGAGAACATAAGTGGAAAAAGTTGGTCAAATATGTACATTTACACACAAACTGACCACCAACTGCAGCCGAATGGAAAGTACATGATTGTGGGATATCAAAGGTAGCAAAGGATACATCTATGCTGCTTTCAAAAATCAATCAGATGAAGGTATTTCAGTTGACAGGAAGTAAAGCTACATTCCTTGATGCCTTAATGCCTTCCTACCTTGTAATCACACTTTCAGACACAGATCATGTATGATATCTAGTCTTCGAAGCCATAAAATGTTTTAAAGCCAAAACTGCAGTTATTATTCACTAAATGTTCCATGATCCAAAAATAAATGTGAGCTGTCCCTTTAATAAATATGGTTTCATGTCAATTTTCTCATTTCAGATCCCAAACGGTCACAAGTCAAAAGACACAGTAAGTTGACAAGTTTTTAATATCTTACTTCCCTAAAGGGTTTTTTCTTTCTGTTAATTTGTCCTGAGCTTCACCCGGCATTTGTCTTTGAAGAACCTGACAGCAGCACATACCGAAAGTCTTGAAACTGCTTTAGATTCCTTTGGTTTCTCATCTCACTACGTTTACACAATCTCATATTTCAACAGACCCTCGTGGGACGCACCTGTGGGAGTTCATCCGAGACATTCTCCTGAACCCCGAGCGTAACCCTGGCCTAATCAAATGGGAGGATCGCTCCGAGGGGGTTTTCCGCTTCCTTAAGTCGGAAGCTGTGGCTCAGCTTTGGGGCAAGAAGAAAAATAACAGCAGTATGACCTACGAGAAACTCAGTCGAGCAATGAGGTAACATCTTCCCTGGAGTTTTGCAACTTTTTAAAGGATTCTGATCAGTATTCTGAGCTTCTCACATGTTTCTTTCTCTC
The DNA here is from genome assembly GCA_039654765.1 of Mylopharyngodon piceus. Lineage (NCBI taxonomy): Eukaryota > Metazoa > Chordata > Actinopteri > Cypriniformes > Xenocyprididae > Mylopharyngodon > Mylopharyngodon piceus. Next base: position 13,677,144 of record CM077459.1, on the reverse strand, counting down.
CCTGTTTTCACCTCTAAAGATATTATTATAAACGAGAAATCCTGGAGCGGGTGGATGGACGTAGACTTGTCTATAAGTTTGGCCGAAACGCTCGAGGTTGGAGAGAGTCTGAGAAGTGAAGGACTTTGTCTTCACGTGTAGCTTCCAAGTGAAACTTTTATTTATAACGTTATAAGTGATGGGACTACGCTGTTGTGTTTTATAATAGTTGTGTACTCATCTGTCACTTTGTTGTTTTATTTTTAGATGCTCTTTAACACTTTGTTTACATTAAAAATGTACCAATGTTTTGTATGAATTTGAATTTAAAGCATAACATTTTTGTATATATATATACTGTGAAAAGTTATTTAACTGGCTTTTTAAAATGAGAAATCACCCAAAGACTACTGCAGTTTGGCTTTTAAATGGCTTCATTTGTCTTGATGCAAGTAGAATGAACTCTTAAGAGTAGACTTTTACCCTGGTAAAACAGCAAAGGAGTTGAAATGAAAGACTAAAATGTAAAAAAGCACTAGCAATCGCAGTTTGTGGTCTTTATTGATATGGCTGTCAATATACATCATGAACCACAAAAAGACAATGTCAAGTTTTTATTAATGCTTGTATATAGACTGTATTTTACAATTAAAGTTATAAAAATGCTAATAAAAATATTTTTTAAACACTGAATGAAGCTTCTTTTCTCTCTCGGGGTGAACACAGGACCTTTAATTGAGTAATTTTGTATTTGTTTTATTTATTTGTGAGGGAAACATTAATTAACATCACAATATATGGACAAACCCAGCGATTGGGTTGTTTTAACCCAGCAGTTGGGTTAAATGTTTGACAAACCTGCTGGGTAGTTTTATTTAACTCAACTATTGATTAAAAATGACTATATGGCTGGCTTAAAATGAACCCAAAATCGGTCAAAATAGGTTGGAAATTAAAAATCAGACACATAATTACTAGAGGCAACAATAATAATCAAAAGGTGAAGATTTGTTTATAAGCAATTTAATAAATGTTTATTAATTATTATTTATTAAATTAAATGTTCATTTATTAAACATTAATAAATGTTTAATTTTCAACCTATTTTGGGTTCATTTAATGCGAGCACTATAGTAATTTTTAAACAATACTTGAGGTAAATAAAACTACCCTGGAGGTTGGGTCAAACATTTAACCCAACCACTGGGTTTGTCCATATTTAACCCACCTTGGGTTATTTTTAACCCAACATTTTTTAGAGTGTATGAATCCTAGAGAGTTTAGTAAGACTGAACAGAGTACGGGACACACTTTAGTTTAGGGTCCAGTTCTCACTATTAACTAACTATTAACTATGACTTTTGCCTCAAACTCCTTATTACTGCTTATTAATAGTTATTAATGTAGTTGTTAAAGGGATAGTTCAGCCAAAAATGAAAATTATCCCATGATTTACTCTCCCTCAAGCCATCCTAGGTGTATATGACTATCTTCTTTCAGACGAACACAATCGGAGATATATTTAAAAATATCCTGGCTCTTCCAAGCTTTATAACGGTAATGAACGGGGGGCGTGTTTTGAAGCCAAAAATAAATGCATCCATCCACCGTAAATATAATCCATACAGCTCCAGGGGGTTAATAAAGGCCTTCTGAAGAGAAGCGATGGGTTTTTGTAAGAAAAATATCCATATTTAAAACTTTATAAAGTAAAATAACTAGCCTCCGACAGACGACCGTACGAATACTGCGCAATATGCGCCAAATGAGTAACCTCTGACGCAATGTATGACGCAGGATGTAAGAGTAGCGTAAGCTCAAGCTCCTCTTCTCTTATATCAAAATCCTCCAAAATTTCTCTTAAAATTTCTCATTTTAGACTTCTAATTCGTGACCGGTGTTTTGTTTTGCTCTATCCTCTGCGCTTCTGCTTTCATCATGAGTCAGGTCAGAGGTTACTCTTCCGCCGCAAATTGATGCTAGTTATTCTACGTTATAAAGTTTTAAATATGGATATTTTTCTTACAAAAACCCATCGCTTCGTTTCAGAAGGCCTTCATTAACCCCCTGGAGCCATATGTAATATTTTTTATGATCTATGGATGCATTTTTTTTGGTCTTCACTACCATTATAAAGCTTGGTAGAGCCAGGATATTTTTTAAATATGTCTCTGATTGTGTTCATCTGAAAGAAGATAGTCATATACACCTAGGATGGCTTGAGGGTGAGTAAATCATGGGATAATTTTTGGATGAACTATCCCTTTAAGATTAGGTATTGGGTAGGATTAAGGGATATAGAATAAGGCATTAATATGTGCTTTATAAGTACTAATAAACAGCCAATTTCCAAGTGATATGGATGCTAATAAACAACTAGTTAATGAGAATTTGAACTTTCTTATTTCTAAAACTTAACTTAAACTTGCATAGAAGATGAATTTCAACCTGATTGAACCAGTGGCCAATAATGTCCCGGAGTGTTGTTTGGGAGCGGCTCATCCCTTCATGCACAGGGACAATGCTGGATGTCAAGCAAGTCTTTTATTTTCCTTTTTGTTGCTCGGATGGCAGTGATAGCTAATGATTTGCAGCAGCTGTGGCCAAAGATGTTGTCAGTGCTGAGTTATGTTAGATAAGACGAAATGCCAGCGAGTTAATTGTTCCACCGTGCGTGTCACGGCCACAGTGCTGCCACCTCCGGACAATAGATAAACGGCTCCCTGCTGCTCCATGAGATAAGAGCCGCTGACACTCTCTGGCCTCACTCTTTGTCTTCCTGTCTGATTTGTCATAGGCAAATCCCTCTCTCACCTTCCAACTCTGTGCCATCACTTTCTGGAGTATTATGGTTCTCTTCATAAACGTGATTTCACAGGGATTTATTTTGATTTATTTAATCCTTATCTTTATCCACACCCACAAAATTTGCTACTGCAATGGCTGTGTTATCTCTCCAGCCCCTATCTCCAACTAAAGAAAACAGGCTCCTATCATGGAAGGGGACCTGTAAAACAAAACACCAGGGCTGCAAATGGGAATAACTGAAGCGTTGCTGCTGGAGTGAACAATGCTTGTCAACAAGTTCATTATGTCAAGATAATCCACTTAAGACACTGTAACCGTGAATCCTAAACCTTTGGTTGAAGCATTTTGTGACTAATGCTTTAGTACCAGTGCTTTCAAACCAGGGACCCCTGGGGGTCTGAGAAGGAATTGCATGGCCTCAGCAAAAAGACAAAATTTTCTTAAAATATTTTCATTTGAATCATTAAGATATACACTGTAAAACCGAACAGTGAAATTAATTAAATGAAATGAGTTCGTTTTACTGAAATAATAATGAAAGTTCATTGTACTTAATAGAAAAAAGTTGCGTAAACTCAAAATTTGATTGTAGTAAGCTGAACTTAAAATGATTGAGTTGAGTTGCAGCAGATTTCTAATTCCCAGCATGCTTTGAATCAAACTGTATAAGGAAAATAAATGTTGAAATTAAGTGTTATTTTGTGTGTTTTTGCACAAGATTAACATAGGGAGACATAAGGTAGAGTTTAATGTTGTGTTATGTTGGGATTTACAGGGGGTTCTGTTATGTTAGAACTTGACAGTCTCTTTGATAGTTATAACAGCATGTGTTATTTGCTATCTAACATTTAATCGAGATCTGAATGTGATGTTTATGTAAATGAACTGTATGTAATTAACATTATGATGAGTGGGGCGAGGCTGAGAACTGTGGGAACGAAGGGATGCCGGTGACGTGATTTTTAATGAGAGACACCTGTGCACCACAATGGCCTTGCTCTGCTTCCACAGCTCTCGGCCCCGCCCCATTTGTCACAAAAATTTCTATTAATTTAAAAAAATGAGTTTACTTAAATGTTTTGAGGTAATAAGTTTCCTCAAATGTTTTGAGTATTCTGAACTTATTGAGTTTTACAGTGTATTATAGTTTAATTTGGGGGTTTTTATCAATTACAAATACATGTCCAACATTAAGGCCCCGATATACTTCAAACAAAATCGAAGAACGAACTGATGTGACGTCATTCCGAACAAAATCAGGCCAAAACGAAGTTTGTTTGGAGTTCGAAACAACTTGCCAAAGCGAACTTTCTGGAAAAACACCTTCGTACTACCATTGGCCCGTGGCCATTACGTAAGGTAGGTGTGCGCTGAGGCTCCGCCTTCTTTCCCACGGAAAATCTTTTCCAGTTCGTTTCTCCTCTCGAGTCCGTAGTCAGACATCCGAGAGTGAAAACATGAACACTGGAGAGCTGCTTTATAGTAGGAAAACGAAGTTGTACTTCTGATGAAATGAGATACTGACACTGTTTTTCATGTTTAATACTGTAAAGCTGCTTGATTTTAAAGGAACACTCCACTTTTTTTTGAAAATAGGATCATTTTCCAACTCCCCTAGAGTTAAACAGTTCAGTTTTACCGTTTTCGAATCCATTCAGCCGATCTCCGGGTCTGGCAGTACCACTTTTAGCATAGCTTAGCATAGTTCATTGAATCTGATTAGACCGTTAGCATCTCGCTCAAAAATGACCAAAGCGTTTTGATATTTTTCCTATTTAAAACTTGACTCTTCTGTAGTTACATCGTGTACTAAGACCGACGGAAAATGAAAAGTTGTGATTTTCTAGGCCGATATGGCTAGGAACTATACTCTCATTCTGGCATAATAATCAAGGAACTTTGCTGCCGTACCATGATATTACGCAGCGCCTGTGACCCCCTGCTTGCACAGGGAGACATTTGTGAGAGACGCTGCGCAATATCATTGCGCCTGCTGCACCCATGGTACGGCAGCAAAGTTCCTTGATTATTGCGAGTTGATTATTGTAGTATAGTTCCTAGCCATATCGGCCTAGAAAATCGCAACTTTTCATTTTCCGTCAGTCTTAGTACACGATGTAACTACAGAAGAGTCAAGTTTTAAATAGGAAAAATATCGAAACTCTTTGGTCATTTTTGAGCGAGATGCTAATGGTCTAATCAGATTCAATGAACTATGCTAAGCTATGCTAAAAGTGGTACCGCCAGACCCGGAGATCGGCTGAATGGATTCGAAAACGGTAAAACTCAACTGTTTAACTCTAGGGGAGTTGGAAAATGAGCCTATTTTCAAAAAAAGTGGAGTGTTCCTTTAAGCAATCTGTTTCATAAAGTGTTATAATATAAATGCGACGTGACTTTACTGGAGTGCCGAATTACAGAGCTCGTGCAAACAAACATATCCACATTGCCATGATCAGATGCTTTTCTTATGCTTTATTAAAAAATCCTTGCTAGTTTCTCAGTTTTGTTGTGTTTATTTTGTTACTGAGAGGAAAGCACGCAACATTTTTACATATTCATCTAACCGTTGCTCTCAGCAGTGTGGGCGGCGTCAGATGTTTCGATTATAGTATATCGCTGCTCACGTATTTCGAACTTCGTTTAACCCCTAAACAAATAACGAAAAAGAACTTCGCTTGAAGTATACCAGAGCCTTTACTCAATCATTTTAATACATAGTTCAGTCATGAAACTCTAGATGGCGCAGGCTGATGGGTCCTTAACGCAAGCTGATGATAATTACAGCATTAACTACTTGGCACAAGCTGATTGGTTCATGTCACTTCTGCAGCCAATGAGCTTGTTGCTCACACATTTAAATGGCTGTTACATTCACTATAGCAGTTTGCAGCACGCTTAAAACCCTCCACCTTCCCCAGCTCCACCTGTATAGATCTGCTATGGGTTATTGATATATGCTATTTGTGCAGCAGCACTATGTCTTACTCACAGCAGCATATCGGCATATGTATTGGCTGTAGCAAGTTCCTGTACTTGCTCTGCAGCAGTAGCAATTCAGCAGCAGCGTAGCAGATCTTGAACTGCTTTTTATTTGGTCTATTGTTGCTGATATTGTTATTTCCTCTCTAGTATATTTTCTCATAGTGGTGTTGGTGAACGGGTTCTGAAAGGAGCGTTTGGTTTAAAAAAGACATGAGAAACCCTGATTTAATGCATGAATGCATTACACAGAGACCAGGTACTGCACATAAAACACAACTTTTCCACATGAAATTAATGGATACCATGCTCAAATGCCGTGGCATGGAGAGAACAGAGGCTGAGGTAGAGAAAATGAATGGTATGTCTGACAGCGTTTCATCTTTCACACTGCCTGGTGTTGGAATGAGCAGGAAAAATGTAAAAATGAAAGACAGCCAGCTGTTCGGTACATGTCGCAACATGCTGCTCGGCCAAATCACAGGCCGACATGCTAATAAATTCAGAGCTGAGCCGAGGGTCGCACCACATACCCAACAGATTCATATTTTTGGCCAAAAAAGTCATTGCGTATGACTATGCAAGAGTGTGTGATTTAAATACAAATAAAGATTCACTTTAAATGCATTTATACCTACTTGAAAACTTAATTCAGTATATATTATTATATAAATAAGCACAAATATCTTACATTAAAGGATATTGTTACTGGAAAGCAAGACAAAATTCTGGTTAAAAATTACTTTTGCAGTTAACACACTTGCAACTTGCAGATCTCATCAAATTTCACCCCAAACACACCTTTATCCTTAGCAAAAGACAGCATTAGCTTTCTGTTTTACATGCTTGAACTAGACACTTCACTGATTATGAACCTATTTGAATGTGCCATGTGTGTTTTACTCAGACTGTTCATTATTTAAAGCAGGCTGATCATCAGATGCAGCGTCCAGAACAGGGAAATGATGGCAGATAACGACAGGTATAAAGACAGCGGCAACAGACGGGACTCTATCAGCTGATATCAGATCAGAGGAGGCTTTGTGTTTGTTCTGTGTAGCTTGGATCCATCTAATCTCTTTGCTTCTCATTCAAAAACTCCTTTGAGGTCTCAAATGAGGTGCATTAGTTCGGCAGATGGCAGGGCTCAAATTTGTGTGTCAGCCATGTTGTACAATGTAAGTTTTGCCTGTTTAGTTTACTAGTTTAACGGCCTGTTCACAACAAGAACTATATTTGCATTCACACCAACGGATGATAACATTCTGTTTACTATAAGTGCACGCTGCAGTTTTGTTGTCTGTCGCTTTAAATGCTCTAGCTCTTTAAAGCAGGATGGATTCTGATTGGCTGTCAGTTTTTATCATTCATCAGATGGGGAAAAAAAAAACATTGTGAAAGGGATTCCGAAACGATATCGTTCATCTGTTACGTTTATTATGATTATTAAAACTTTAGTTACAGTTATCGTCCTTGGTGTGAACGGGCCTTAATTCAAATCAAAATATGATTCAGTATGACTAATCAACCTCAATTATATTAGTTCATAAAAATCAAACGTCTGTTTTTTTACCCTTATGTCACTGGAAAATAAAATGTTATTTTTTATTAAAATTAATGAATCATTAAAATGTTGTCATTTGCTCTTGGTAGCAGATGGATTCGTTATATCGAATCGTGAGTCAGATCTTTATTGATCTGGTTCCTTTTCGCAAAACTGCTCTGATTCATTCATGTATTGGACTGATCCGATTCTCGTCTTGAGTTAAACGTAGTTACTGAAAGGGTTAGTTCACCCAAAAATGAAAATAATGTCATTTATTACTCACCCTCATGTTGTTCTACACCCGTAAGACCTTCATTCATCTTCGGAACACAAATTAAGATATTTTTGATATAATCCGATGGCTCAGTGAGGCCTCTATTGCCAGCAATGTCACTGAACCTCTCAAGATCCAGAAAGGTACTAAAACATATTTAAAACAGTTCATGTGACTACAGTGGTTCAACCTCAATATTATAAAGTGACGAGAATACTTTTTGTGCGCCAGAAAAAACCCCAAAATAACGACATTTCAACAATATCTAGTGATGGGCGATTTCAAAACACTGCTTTGAAGCTTTAAGAATCTTTTGTTTCAAATCAGTGGTTCGGAGCGCCAAAGTCACGTGATTTCAGTAAATGAGGCTTTGTTTACGCGATCCGAACCACTGATTCGAAACAAAAGATTCGTAAAGCTTCGGATCGGATTTCATCAAAAATATCTTAATTTGTGTTCTGAAGATGAACGAAGGTCTTGGTGTAGAACGACATGAGGGTGAGAAATGACTTTATTTTCATTTTTGGTTGAACCAACCCTTGAAGGTTATGTTTCTCGCATAAATCTGTCGTATTGTATGACTATTTATGAATAGGCCTACAGCTCGTAAATCGGACTATTACTTTTAAGGCTTTTCCATTCGTTTTAACTGCATGAAAGAAAGCAACCAGCGCATATTTCTCTTCATAATTTCTCTTTTAGTGCTCCGAAAGAACATTAATACATGTTTCTAACATGAGGGTGAGGAAATTATTTGAGTGAACTGCCCCTTTAAAGTAACGACAACTGAACGCTTTCACTCTTTACTGCTTCATTTTTCAAATTCTTACTCTCGAAGGAAAGTTCGTTTGAGTTACAAATATTTTGTTTTGATAGAAACTAGATAGAAATGCCACAGAAAGATTTAAGACCCGGATGAGTGACGCAGATCTAACGTACTGTAAAATGGTAAGCGCCATTGTTCCATGAATTGATGTAATATTTACTTATGTCAAATATGCTTTTCACCTATCTAATGTACAGTGAAACTATAGACATACTTCCTGCTCCGGTATCACTTCTTTAATTAATCTTTTTGTATTATATTTTTTGCTTTTTATATACATAAATCATTAAACAATGCAATAGAGTAACACAACACCATGTAGTTTATTCATCTGTTGCAGATTTTATGTGGACAGCACATCCCATTCACGAAGAAACTCTACACTAATGTTTGTGTAATTTAATTCCTCATGACAAATGATTACACACCGAACAGGTGAAACCTGTGCAGAGAAGCTGTAGTTTCCTGTAAAGCAGTATGTCACATACCACTGAGAGGGGTTTCCCCTGCATACTAGGCTCAAAGGCACTAAACCACAATGCAAATATCTTCATTCATTTATTTCCTGGACCAGAATCTTTTTGAAAATCGAAAAATGATAATTATACATTAGCAGAAATATAAGTGAAAGTACTGAATTGACCAGATGTATGTCTTCCTAAATGTCTTCCTTCCTAAAGGGCTGATAATAGTGTAACGTGAAGTTTTGCTAAGCAATAATGCGACTGAAACTGTAACTCTGAGTAGAACCAAATGTCTCAAGACTTTTGAGATTGAGTGGATCAAATGTTTCTCTTTTGTATTGTTATTCTTGAGCTAGACACCCAAACAGAGTTGACTGTAACCATAATACACTAGAAACAACTATATTAAGTGTGAGTCACATAAGTGTTTGTGACAGTCACACAAAGGTTGACTTTCTGCTGAACATTATACAATAGAAAAGATCAACTTAATCCAGCAATTTGACATCAGTAAACGGTATGAGAGATTGGAGATTTGTTTATAATGAAAAGAAAATGTAAGACATTGACTGTGAAGGAAGACAAAGTGTGAAATATTTTTTTCTCTATTTCTGTTTTCATCTATTTCTAACAGATTTTAGATGACAAGGGCTGTTATTTAACTTAATAGGTATAAATAGTTATATAAATAAACAATTTATTGCATTTACGGTGACTCAAATATGTCTTTATTTCACACAAAAATACTAACAAATGCCAAAGAACTGGAGTCCCAGAGTGCCAGGCTTTTCTGAGATACTATATTTTATAAAATGTTGCATTTTTTCTTCTCAATTTGTCACTTTAGTGGTATTTTTTTATTAATAAAGGCAAGTGAAAGCACATGCCTTAAATGGTTAGCTCACCCAAAAAATTTCTGTCATTAATTACTCACCCTCATGTCGTTCCACAAATTAAGATATTTTTGATAAAATCCGATGGCTCAGTGAGGCCTCCATTGACAGCAAAGTAATTAACACTTTCAATGCCCAGAAAGCTACTAAAGACGTATTTAAAACAGTTCATGTGACTACAGTGGCTCAACCTTAATGTTATGAAGTGACGAGAATACTTTTTGTGCGCCAAAAAAACAAAGTAACGACTTTATTCAACAATATCTAGTGATAGTGATTCAAAACACGGCTTCATGAAGCTTCAAAGCTTTACGAATCTTTTGTTTCAAATCAGTGGTTCGGAGCGTGTATCAAACTGCCAAAGTCACGTGATTTCAGTAAATGAGGCTTCGTTACGTCATAAGTGTTTCGAAACGTTTCGAAATTTCAAAGGTTCACGTGACTTTGGCAGTTTGATACACACTCCAAACCACTGATTCGAAACAAAAGATTCGTAAAGCTTCGAAGCTTCATGAAGCAGTGTTTTGAAATCGCCCATCACTAGATATTGTTGAATAAAGTCGTTATTTTGTATTTTTGGCACACAAAAAGTATTCTCATCGCTTCATATCATTAAGGTTGAACCACTGTACTCACATGAACTGTTTTAAATATGTATAGTATCTTTCTGGGCATTGACAGTGTTAATTATCTTGCTGGCAATGGAGGCCTCACTGAGCCATCGGATTTTATCAAAAACATCTTAATTTGTGTTCTGAAGATGAACGAAGGTCTTACAGGTGTGGAACGACATAAGGGTGAGTAATTAATGACATAATTTTCATTTTTGGGTGAACTAACCCTTTAAAGTCATAGTTCACCCAAAAATGAAAATTCTGTCATCATTTACTCACCCTCAAGTGTTCTAAACCTGTATGAGTTTCTTTGTCCTGTTGAACACAAAAGAAGATATTTTGAAGAATGTTGGTATCCAAACAGTTGCTGGCCCCCATTAATTTCCATAGTATAAAAAATACTATGGAAGTCAATGGGGACCATTAACTGTTTGTTTACCAACATTCTTCAAAATATCTTCTTTTGTGTTCAATGAGTAAATTATGTGCTAGGCTGTTTTGTCTTTTTATACACCTTTTGCTGAAAGCATGTAAACATTTGCATGGAAGCCTTTCCCACAGTATGGTGTTTAGGAACAAAATCAAACTCGTTTTGTTACCTCTTATGTGATTTGAACTTATATGATTTTAACTTTTATGTCATTTTAACTGAGTGAGACACGTACAGATCATGCTGTTGGTGTTACATCACAGGCACTGCTCCCAGAAACACAATTAACAATGTCATACATGTAAAAAGACCCATGAGAACTAGAGCTAACTTCCTCAAATGACAAAATATGAATGAATCGATTAATCACTTAAGATGTTCATCTTAGCGTAAACAAAACTTTACTGTGGAATGGAGAAGTGGTTTGTTATGGTTAACCAGATTAGTTTGGGTATGTCAGTGGGAAACATGGTCTTGATTCCCTTTAATTAGTTTCCTTAACTTACTGGCAATGTTACATAAAAATTATATTTAGTCATCAACTATTTCAGAAATCTTGTCAGTGACGGTCAGATGAAGAAAGCTATGCTGATGTTCCTTTTGCATCCACCAGAGGTCAGTGTAGAAACACACTGTAATCAATTAGAAAACTGCACAAGAATCACAGATTGGTCATAGTGATGTCAGATTGTGAAATTTCCCTTACTTTTTTTTTTAGCAGTTCATGTAAATTCAAAAACAAAAACAGACATGACACTTTTATGATCGAACTGTACATCTATTTGTATTTCTTTGCTATGTTGTTTTTCATTTAATTTACAAAGGAAACTCCATCCGCAGGGGATACATTTTCAGTTTATGGAACACATAAACACATTTCCATTTATTTTCCTTTTGTGTTAAATATGTTAATATGTCCTACCAAGTTTTGAAGGTTAAGGTGCTAAATGTATCTTGTTCATGCATAGAGTTTACTCAAACTATTCAAGAAAACAAAGACAATAGATTAGCTGTCGTGATTTATCTGCAATCGTTTCAACAAAACACTTCCCTTTGGTAAAACACTCTAGATAAGAAGTTGTTATGTAGGCTAAGTGCCTTAAAAATAAATGTAAACATGCAAATGGCATTCAAAGGAAACGAAAGTGTCCTAACACTTTTGATTTCAGCATCTGTAACGCATTGCGTTGTCATGTAGCTAACACATAAATCACATATTTCAGCTTACATCAAAAGATTTTTACAGTAAATTTAATGTAATCAATATTTAGCCGCTGTTGTCTGTAAGTCTCAATGTAAATTATGTATTTATTTATTTATTCCGATAGTTTTTGACCAATTTTAAATTGTCTTTCTGGACTACATATCCCTGTCACCCTCAACACCAAGTCCCGCCTCCTGCAACATGATTGGCTGGTGGAGCTCTTACACGCTGTATGTGATTGGACCGCTAAGACGTCGTTCATACAGCCGCGCCAACCACAACAAAAAATACGGGTCGTGTCTGTATGGAAGGCTTCACTACAAACCCCATGATTCCCTGCAGTGATTTTCGCAATCTTCCTTTAATCGCATCATCCAGGAGATTCTGGATCGCTCGGATAAAGCTGAAGGATTGAAGCTGATTGTGTTTACATGATTTTTGGCTCTTCCTGAAAGCTGAAGGGCGGAACAGCGATGAAAATGGACTTAAATGCCATCATAGAGAAGATGGAAACGGGCGACCAGGACGCCGCACTGACAGCTTTACAGACCTATAATAAAGAGGTACATCAGATAGGATACATGTAAATCAGGACTGTTATAAGATGATGCATATCTATGTTCTAGAATAAAGTGTCTGTTTTGTGCCTAGGGAAAGTGTTAATACAAATAATAATATAATATATATAGAAAGAGAGAGAGAGTTTGCTGCGCTGTGACATTTAGGTTGATACAATAATAGATGCTCAGTTGTGTAAATATTGCATGAAAACAGCATCGACAAGGAGCTTCCATGGTCATTATGTTTTGTGGGGAATGGGGATGTTATAATAAATGCAAATGCATATCCTAATAACTGTACTAGGAACGGAAATAAAATGAGCGTCATTCATTTTTATAGATGTTTATCTGGAGAATAGAATATTAAAATAAAATAGAGGAATATCATATTCAAATAAGTACCATATGAGGTCAATAAATGGATTTGTTTTTGTCCTGACAGGCATTAAGAAAGCAATTATATAATTCTTTACAACAGTAAAACAGCTTGAAATGAAGCTGATGGGCTCTGATGTTGTGGTCAGACTCATACTGTCAACAGGGATGCGGACCTTCCCTCAACCTCTCTTAAAAACATTCCTTTCTAGCAATACATTCTCATAATTATTATTAGTATTAACCAGTTTGATTCCCAAATATTAACTAAATCTGTCAAGTACACTTATTTGGTACTTTTTTTTTTTTTTTTTGGATCTTATACCTAGAATCATAACAAAAGGATTCAAAAAGACACATAAGAGGCCTTTGAATTCTTAAATGATTCACATAGGTAATGGGTTTGTAGGTAAATTTAAATCAGTCTTACCTAAAAAGTCATATGAGTTGAAGAACTTTGCGTGACGTTGGCTGGATTAGCACTCGAGCAACACAAATAGATATCTTAGGCTGATCCTGATGCTTCGTGAGCCGGTATCACAGAGGTTCATGCAGTTAAGCGCTCTAATCATACTTTAGGACAGAATTGATGTGACAGTGATACATATTAAGAGGTTATGAGTTAATATTATTATCATTTAATTTACAGCCTGTACAAGAATGATGCTTTTTTGTTATGGCCTCTGCAATTAGATCTATTTTCTTCGTTTTTTCAACTGAATGACATATACAGTAGTGAACCCAAAAAACTGTCATTTTTTGCACATTAAGTCAGATTTAGTTTCATTGCATTAAAAGTATCAAATTTGCAGTTAATTTTAACCAACTAGGCCTAAAAGAATTTTTGTTGATGTATGTTAAACAACAAATTCACACAGGTGTTCTAGCAGAATAATGTTTTAATTTAAAAAAAAAAAAAACATTGTATTGCAAATAAATAAACAAATAAATGCCACTTTGTTGAATATTTAGTTATTTAAAGGGGCTATATGTGGAACCCTTGTTATTAGCGACACCTGTGGCCGTTTAGTGAACTGCAGCCAGCGACTTATGGGGCGTTCACACCAGACGCAACTTGCGCGAATAAATCGCGCTATTCGCGCGTAGTTGGACGCTTGAACATTTTGAGTTTACTCGCTTCATTCGTGTGTGAAATTCACTTCACAACAGAAGCGAATTCGCGTCAGGCAAATAAGCTCAATTTGCCGGCTTTAGCTAGCTTGTAGTCTCAATATGTATATATATATAGCTCAAATTGAGTAAAGAACGTTTTTTGTCCGACCTCCTCACTCACTTTCTTCCAAGCAAGATCCTTTTTATTCCTGTTTCTATAAAAGTATGAAGATGTATCGTACAGCTCCTGGTATCCACATACAGCAACAATGATTTTGTCCTCCATTGTTGTTTCGGATTTCTGCCTCCGCTCGCTACGTCGTAATCACGTCACTACTAGAGCAAGCTCCTGATTGGTTAATGCGGCGCGAATATTCGCCAAAGTTCAGATTTTTTAACTCGTCAATGCAAATGTATATATATCTCAAATTGAGTAAAGAGCGTTTTTTACAACTTACCAGATTGTCCGACCTCCTCACTCACTTTCTTCCAATAAGTTTCTATAAAAGTATAAAGACGTATAGCGATGATGATTTTGTCCTCCATTGTTGTTTCGGATTTCTGCCTCCGCTCGCTACGTTGTAATCACGTCACTACTAGAGCAAGCTCCTGATTGGTTAACGTGGCGCGAATATTCGCCAAAGTTCAGATTTTTCAACTCGCGTGAATCACGCGTTACGCGCGTCAAACGCCCGAAACGCTCAATTCGCGCCGCGTCATTCACGCGAATCGCGTCATTCACACCACCTCATTCGCGCGAATCGCGCCACAGGATGTCTATTCGCGTCTTTGCATTGACTTGTAAACATGTAAATCACTCGCGCTTAACGCTTCATTCACGTCTGGTGTGAACGCACCATTACTACTCGTGCTGGCGCTCATGCACACGTAATGTACACAGCGAAGTTCTTTATCGTTTTTTGCAGAATAAAAAGAAGTTGAAAATTATACTTTTGCAGCGATATGCTGTTAAGGGACATCCCGATGCCGTCCACGCTTTAGATATGTAAATATGTGCTGCGTGCTTTCCTCTCAACAACAAAATAAACACACAACAAAAATGAGAGTGGTGAGAAAGCAGCAGTTAAAGAAGTATCTGATATGTTTGCACGAGCTCTGCAATTCACCAGCATCATGTCGACAGATGAGGTAAAAATATATTTAAGACTATATCTGGCTATATGAGACTATAGATTGAATTAATCCCTTTTCTTTGATGACACATGGACATTACAGTATAGAATGGCTCTTTCGGCATTATCCTGAAAATTGTATTAGCATTCTTTTCATGTGTCAAAGAACGAAGAGAGGCTCTCGGGAGTGCGTGTAAATTTCACATGCTTTTAATTTTCCAGGTAAAAATGTCCTTAAAGCTGCTATGTGTTCAAAATTTACAAAAATTATATAATGAGCAAGTAGGCTACATCATGAATCCATTTTCCAAACCGTGTTTTTGTACACCTATAATAAGTGTTTATAATCGGACCATTTTAGACTGGTTCGGGTCGTATCACTGCGGAGTAGCCCAGTACCTGCGTGACTCATCATAGACATAAACAGAGGGAAGTAGCTCCGGCTACAATGTTCTTCCGCAAGAAAGTTCTGTTTATTAACCGCTAGAGCGCAAAAAGTTACGGACTTCAGCTTTAACATAAAAATCAGTCTACAGCCTTTCATAGGCAACCTGGGAAGTCGGGGAAGGTCTTGTTTTTAAGTTTCATTACAAGCTGTTCACCCATTGGCAATAAAAAAGTGATTAATACATGAAAATTCTTATATAATAGCCCCTTTAATTTGTTGGCAAACGTTTATTAGGT
Organism: Mylopharyngodon piceus; assembly: GCA_039654765.1. NCBI lineage: Eukaryota > Metazoa > Chordata > Actinopteri > Cypriniformes > Xenocyprididae > Mylopharyngodon > Mylopharyngodon piceus. The sequence goes on along the minus strand of CM077459.1, from coordinate 13,661,259 downwards.
GCAACTTAAAGTATCTTTTTTTATTCATGCATAAATGTATGTATTTGTATTTCACAGTTTTCTGAATGATTTTTCTTTTCTCTTTTAGAAATCACAGTGCTTTTTGTTTACCCCTGGGGAAGAGGAAGACAGAGAGGTAAGCCATACCCGACATCATTATGCAAACGGTCAGCAATTCAACCCTGAAGAACAAGCTTTTTAATGCTTTGTCTAGACATTTTAGATACATTAAAATGTATTCATTAATATTGCATTGCCAAATGTCTTCATTGATTTGCAATAAATATAAAAAGCATTTGTGCTTATATCAGATTATATCAAATGAATCATATCTTAAAGCACTGCTGTTGTGATGTGTCCTTGCTTTGACTTTATGTGCACTTTTTTTGCTTGCCTTTTGTGATAGGATGGACATTTGAAAGAGGTATATGGGTAGCTCATTGTTTTAGACGTAGTATATAGCATTAGCATAGAACCCAAAGCCTATTTCTCATTCCTGATTGGCTAATGCTATATGAATCTGGTGGTTTGAATTTGCTGTATAACAAAGAAGGTTTTATAATTTCACATGATGGGAACATTCCAAAAATATAAAGAAATACACTTTGGGATTTTGTAACATGACACTGTGTTGAGATGGTTGGAGAATGTTTCATGGGAATCAATGTGGTTCAGAAATTAAATCTGTATGCTGTCCCATTTCTTTTTTATTGTCTACACCAGTAATATTTTCCCATTTCTGCACATGGTCGATCGATATGGGTCTTTTAATGGCCAATGTCAGGTTCTCAACTGAAGGGTCACAACCCGAATATGGGTCACAGGTCTGTTCAGAATAAAATCAATGCTTAATGCACAATAAAATGTTAGTCATATATTCATGCAAAAATATTATAGCTTTTAAAAAGAGATTTTTTTGGTGCAAATTTGACTATTACTACTTTTTATTATTTTTCATTTTTAGTGTTAATGCAAGGTTATTATCATTAACTAAAACTATTAAAAACATTTATGTTAATTGAAATAAGGCTGAAATAAAAAATATTAATTGAAAAACTTGAAATGTTGCATTGGCAATAAACTGAAATAAGTTTAAGTTGAAGCACTAAAATTATTAACTGGAAATTACGAAACTAAAAATAAATTAAACCTAAATAGCAATATGTAAAAAAACATAACGAAATGACTAAAAATAACATGAAAATAAAGATTAAAAAAATAAAAGCTAATTCATAATATAAAAAAACTTTAATAATAAAAACTAAAATAACTGTTAATGTTTGCATTATATTTGTTATTTTGGTAACTCTTTACAATAAGGTTCCATTAGTTAAAGTTAGTTAATTAATTAAATACAAAGTTCTGTCATGAAACTCTAGATGGCACAGGCTGGTAGATCCTTAACTCAACCTGCTAGCAATCACATCATTCTCTATAGGGCACAGCTGATTGGTTCCTGCTGTATCAGTAGCCAACCTTTAAATACTTGGTTAGCATTTGCCTAGCATTAGCATTAGCAGTGCGCTTTCAGAAACCCTCCACCTTTCCCAGCTCCACCTGTATAGATCTGCTATGGGTAATTCATGTATGCTATATTGTACAGCCGCAGCATGTCTTACTTCCTCACAGCAGCGTGTCGTGTGAGTATTGGCAGTAGCAAGTCCAAAACAGTAATTCCAGTAGCAAAAAATAAGTATTTTTTATTGTTAGTTTGTTAACTAATGTTAAAAATGGATCCTTATTGTGAAGTGTTACCATTATTTTTAGTGTTCAGCTCTGTGGTCACTCTAGTCATCCTGTTCCCAACTGCACTTTTGCTGGCCTCGTTTTTGCTTTTCTCTCAAATATGAACTGACATGCAGTACCCTTCATTGCTGTTTTTGACTCTGGTCTCTGACATAAAGGCTGACTCCTGTCATTTTAATCATTGTTTTACAGCAGTCCCATCCGCAGCAATGTAATGCTTTACAAAAAGCACAACTGCAAAAAATTACATTTGCATTTGAGATGTATAAGCCAGTGGTTTTCAAACCACATGATGCCAAGTACCTGCGAAGATGATCCCCTTGTAAAAATTAATAAAAAATTAAATAATTAGCATTTCATTTAATTAAATAAATCCAATAGTATTCATTAAAATGTTACCTGGAAAATATTCATATAAATTCTAAATAATTATATCTAAAATGTGTTTCTTTAGCACATTCTTTAGGGTTTTTTTTTTCTCTGAAATTTTCTGTGGTCCCCAGTTTAAAAACCCGTATTATAGACTATAACACCATAATGCTTCTATATTTGGTTATCACTGTGTGTGGTGGTGTCACAGACGGGTTTCAAACAGATGATCAGATCCGGTTTTGTTCATTGCTTGAATGGGTTATGTAAGGACGTGTCACAGTTGGACTCCAATTTGGTAACTAAACTCTACAGTGAGACAGTCGGAGGTCTTGGAACTGAAGCACAGTCAGGGAGAATTTGAGGAGTTGTCAATCATCCGCCCTTATATATAGCGTGCTGTCCACTGTAACAATAATGAATGATACCTCTCAGGGACTTAAATAGAGTGGTGCAGGGATGACGTCAAAACCCAGAGGACTAATTCGCCACTGGTTCCCTTGAGAATTTACTATGGGTTTTTATAATGGGGTTTTTCAATGTATGAGTAAAATAAGGTCACGAAAACACACATTTTGAAGCTGTTATGTTTATTTTAAAAAATGTATGTGTCTAATAAGTAACTAGATGAGAACATTTTCGATATGGGTGTGTGTAATTTACGTTGTAGAGTAAAACGGCCGAATATTGTCAAGTTATGTTTACCACAGACCTTATTTTACTAAAAAATTTAAAAACCTCATTATAAAACCCCATAGGAGGGAAAATCTCGAGGGAAACACTGACGAATTAGTCTTCCGAGTTTTGACAGCATCCCTGCACCACTCTAGTAGCCCGGGAAGGGCGGGAAAAAACATGATGTTATATTGCTAATTTGAAACATGAATTCAAAGCTGAAAGTTTTTAACCACATTGAATCGCATGAAAATAACCATGAGATTTTCTCACATGACCTGTAACAGTGTTTCTCAACTGGTGGGGTGTGACACAAAAATGGGTCATGGGTCTGTTCTGATAGGGTTGCAGGTATTTAATTTTTTAATTAATCTATTTATATGTAATATATTTGTAAATATTTTTATATATTGTATATTTTTAATATCTTTTATTTTGTATCTTTTAAAGTTGTAAATTATAATTTAATAAAATTTTAAAATTAAATATAAAATATATACATTACCATTCAAACATGTGGAGTCAGTAAGATTTTTTTTAAATAAATTAATACTTTTATTCAGCAAACATGCATTAAATTGACCAAAAGTGACAGTAAAGACATTTATAATGCTACAGAAGATTTCTATCTCAAATAAATACTGTCCTTTTGAACTTTCTATTCATCAAAGAGTCCTGAAAAAAATGTATCATAGTTTCCACAAAAAATATTCAGTGTTTTCAACATTGATAATAATAATAAATCAGCATATTAGAATGATTTCTGAAGGATCATGTGACACTGAAGACTGGAGTAATGGTTACCATCTCAAGAATAAATTACATTTTCAAAATTTATTAAAATTGAAATCAAATATTTTAAATTGTAATAATATTTCACAATTTTTACTGGATCAAATAAATGAGAAAAAAAAATTTGGTGAGCATACTGAGCAAACTGTGTATAATGTATAATTATTATTTTTTTATATATATATATTTTTTGAATTTATGTCGTAGTTTTTATATTGTTATATTCTTTATATTTTATTTTTAAAAAGTCATTTTTAAGTAGTAAAAAAATTTGGTTAAACAATTTTGAAGGAAAACCAGTTGAGAACCGCTGGCCCATAAGGTGATGGTGTAGATAGTTGCTGCTGTTCACCGTATCTATCTATCTATCTATCTATCTATCTATCTATCTATCTATCTATCTATCTATCTATCTCTCTCTCTCTCTCTCGTCTCTCAGCGTCTGGGTGAGTTAGTGTTGGGCTTCCTGGAGAGAGACCTCCAGCCGTCCTGTCAGCTGGCCTGCCTGGAAACCATCCGCATCCTGTCCCGTGACAAGAAGAGCCTGGCTCCCTTTGCCACCCGCCACGCCATGCAGATCCTGATCCGACATGCCGGCCTCGGGCAGGGCGAGGGCGTCACGCCTGAGATCCCGGACCTGGAGGTGATCGTGGAGGCCCTGAAGTGCTTGTGCAACATTGTGTTCAACAGCGAGGTGGCTCAGGAGGCGGGGGCGGAGCTCCAGCTGATCATGGGATTGGCTGAGAGGCTTAAGCAGTGCCGTGAGCCACAGTGGAACCACGACGTGCGATTCTTCGACCTGCGCCTCACGTTTTTGATCACCGCCCTGAGAGTGGATGTGAGAGCCCAGCTGGCACGCGAGCTGAGGGGTGTTAGTCTGCTGTCGGAGGCTCTGGACGCCACGCTCGGCCTCTGCTGGCCTGACATGTACGAGGTGGCCCGTGCGGGCTTTGACGGCTGCTCAGAGCTGCCCCCGCTGGGGAGGCAGGAGACGGAGCGAGCCATGGAGATCCTGAAGATCCTCTTTAATGTCACCTTTGATTCCAACCGCCGCAAGGTGGATGAGGTGAGACTGTGTTTGCTGTCACATTTAATCGTGTCAGGCAACATTATGTATTTAAACTGTGACAATGCTGCTGTTTCCGAAATTTTAGTGCCCTGATTATATGCAGCAATAGAAACTTTGGTCAATTTCAGTGGATGACTCTCATGAAACCTGTAAAGAACTTGTTCAGCCATATTTCACACAGTTAAAAGAAAGACATATATATATATATATATATATATATATATATATGTTGCATTAAAGACAACACTTCCTTAATTTTTCGCATTTTATGGCAATACAGTAAAAATTAATTAAATTATTATTAAAAGCTTTGTATTACTTATGTATTACAGTACTACTGGTGTGACGTGTAGCTAATTATGGTGTCCCTAAACTACTGGGATTATTTAAAATACAAAAGAGACAGTATATATCAGGATATTCAGGATATTCTCATGAAAATAATGGAACACAATGCAAAAAATAATATAATAAAATATACTATAAAATTTTTCCAAATGCATAACATGTACATTACCATTCAAAAGTTTGCGGTCTGTCACCAAGGTTGCATTTAAATTTAAAATAACTGTTTTCTGTTTTAATATATTTTGAAATGTATTCCTGTGATGTAAAGCTGAATTTTCAGCATCATTACTCCAGCCTTCAGTGTCACATGATCCTTCAGAAATCTTTTTAATATGCTGAATTGCTGCTCAAGAAACAGTTTTGCTGCTTAATATTTTTTCGGAAACTGTGCTACTTTTTTCAGGATTCTTTGATAAAAAGTTCAAAAGAACAGCATTTATTTAGAAATATTTGTAACATTATAAATGTCTTTATTGCCATTTTTAGTCAATTGTGAATGTGTTTTTGCTGAATATAAATATTCAATTTTTTCAAAAAACACCCAAACTTTTTAACAGTATATTTTTATATACATTTTTATGTTATTGATAACCAATATGATGGCCAATTTTATTAATCTATACTGATTTGCAAAAAAAAAAAAAAAAGTCAAACAAATGCTTCAAGTGAAATCAGTCATCAAAACATTTTAATGTGTAATAGAAAAGATGCTAGTCTAAATCTAGCCATTTTAGACTACCATCTTTAGACTAGCAAAGATGCATATCATATTGAGCTGGGAAAAAAATAAGATGATGTTTCTATCAGGGTTGCCAGGTTTTCACAACAAAACCCGCCCGATTGCTACTCAAAACTAGCCCAAAACTAGCTCAATCATGTTTCAGGGGGCTCCCCCGCATTCCGGGGGTAAAATTTGCATTTTTGGCGGGGTTCCCCTGGTAAAATTTGCATTCCAGGGGCTAAATATCATGTTATTTGGGGTCGCTTCAACCCGAGGACATGAAAAACAACCCGCGGCAACACTGTTAAAGTAGCCCAATTCGGCAGGATAACTGTGGACTTGGCAACACTCGTTTCTATTATCGGCCTATTGAGACTGATGTGATAATTTAAAAAAACAAACAAATACTGATAGGCTATATTGTGCATTCCTTGCTGCAGATTAAAGGTTATTTTATGATGCTTGCATCTTAATATTGTTATAGGAAAATAAGTTATTTTTAATTTTCTAATTTTCTTATAATCTCACATGGGAATGTCATTTTCATTCTCACATCTTGCTGAATAAGCATTACACACCCGCAGCAATTAGATCTGTTCTCTCAGTGTAAATAACAGCGTTTAATTAGTGAAGCAGATCTAATGCGGTTTCATGGGACTTGCGTTGTGCTGGTGTGTGTGTGTGTGTGTGTGTGTGTGTGGGATGCAGGAAGAAGCAGCCACTTACAGACACCTGGGTGCCATACTGAGACACTGCCTCATGAGCACCTCAGAGGGAGAGGAGCGCACGGAGGAGATGCACAGGTGCGCCTGCACACACACACTTGTTGAGTTTCCATGGTTTATGGGGAATTTCCATAGATATAATGATTTTTATACTGTACAAACTGTATATTTTATACCCTACGCATAAACACAACAGAAAACTTTCAACATTTTTACATTTAAAAAAAACATGATTCTGTATGATTTATAAGCTGTTTTCCTCATTGGGACCAAAAAATGTCCAGAAATGGACATTTTATCCGCATGACATAGGATTTACCAGGATGCAGAAAGGTAGCAAGGATACAGGTTCTGAATAATGCATTAAAACACAACTGAATCAAGTAAAGTTGTTTGACACAGTGACACACTGGCACAGATTCTCGACCGTGTGTCTTGCTCTGATTAGTAAAGATTGGTAACAAATTAGAGCAGATCCACAGGGACCTCAGTTTCAACTAATTAGTCGATTTGTGAAGGAAACTAAATCTGATGTGAATTTGTATTACAGCCACACGGTGAACCTGCTGGGGAACCTGCCGCTTCCGTGTCTTGACGTCTTGCTGATGCCTAAAGTCCAGCAGGGCTCTATCGAGTACATGGGCGTCAACATGGACGCCGTGAAGGTGCTGCTGGAGTTTATGGAGAAAAGACTCGACCGGGTGAGCACCTGAACAAGTTTATTACTAATCTTTAAAAAGGTTAAAACACATTAAAAGCAGTTTAATGTTCATCAGCAGACGAGAAAAAATAAGACATCGAGAGATAAATCACATTTCTTCAGTGTTAAATTGAGCGCTTGTTGTCTCACAAAAAGATATTTTCTTGGTCATTTGGTGGGTAGCCCTGCCCACAGTGGAATCTCATTGGTCCAAAATCGCACTTAATTATATATTAAACATCATGTTTTTATCTGGCTGTCCTTGTAAACATATAAATTATAAACATATAAATATAAATCTTATGAGTTATATGGTAATTACATATTTTTGTATATTATTTTAATGAATAAACAAATTAATTAAACTAATTATTTTACTCTGCTTTTTCCTTTTTTCCCTTTCATGTATATGATTTTTATTTATTTAGTTAGTATTTTCCAACATAAACAAAAAACTTTGAAATAATAATATTATTATATTATTATAAAATAAATAATGATATTAATAAATTGATTACTAAATAATAAATTACATTTACAACATTTATTTATAATTAATAACATATTATACAACTACTATATAACTACTAAGTATATAACCTAGGGGTGGGCGATATACCGGTAGACACGATTAACCGGTAGAAATTTGTCAACTGGTAGAGATTTTGGACTTTCGTCTCTATCGCGGTTACGCTCACATGACGTCTCGAAAAGATTATCATTTGAATGCGTTTTTCAGCCTTGCGGTTTAAAAGCAAGTCATTTTAAACCGTTCAAGTGAAATAATCAGCTAAAGAGAACTCATTTCGGTATATGCGAGCGCGGTCTAAGAGAGTGCTCACACCTGAAATGCGCGCACATGAAGCCGCTGCTCATACAGCGCATGAGTTATTTTTAGCGCCTTATTGGGTCAAAATGCCTGTCTTTGCGAGTATCTTTGTAAACACAGTCATTTATGTCTTAAGTGAATGTAAACAGTTGAGAAAGAAAGCTCATGAGTATCAGTATATTAGATCAGTGCATTCGGTCTTAAAGTGACGGCAGCCTAATAAACCTGCTGCCGTTTGTGCCATTAATGTTAATCAAACAATCTCACTTCTCTTGACTGAATCACTTTTGTAACTTTAATAAGAATAAATTTATATTTAATTTACACAGTGAAGACTACAGTGAAGACTGGCGGATGATTGCGAATAAAGCCTTTTTTTGTACATTTGATTACTTTATACAATATGTAGTAGCCTATTTCTATAGGCCTATCTAGTGCTTGAAGTTTTCAGGTAGGTCAATTTCATTTTCATCTTTGTTCTATTGTAGTTTTTTATCTCTAGTGCTTAAAGTTTTCAGGTAGGTCTTTCGTGTCTTTGTTCTACTGTAGTTTTTGGTCCTATTGCTTGTAATTATTTTCTTTGTTCCTATTTTATCACTGACTGTTTACATTTTTTCAGTGAGCTCGAGTTTTTTTTATTATTATTATTATGTTAGGCTAGCATTAGTTTGTGATTTTGAAATTGGTAATGAGATTTATGACATTTCAATTCAATTTTGATATCACAAAATTAACCATATTGTGATATATATCATTATTGTGAAATAAAATTATTCATATCATGATATAAGATTTTGGTCATATATCACACACCCATAATCCAACCTTACCTGGATACATACAGTATACGCACATGAAGTAATAATGTGTTATTTGGCAAATCTCAACTGCTTGATTGATTATATTGTCACAAAATGTAAATTATATTATCACCCAGTTCTAATCTGCTAAATATTATAAATATTAACATCATGATATTCTGTAAAGCTGCTTTGAAATGGTGTGTATTGTGAATAGCGCTATACAAATACATTTATCTTGACTTGACTAGCATTTTGCTGTGCCGTACCTGCTTAGGTTGAGGTGAAACACCTGCGATTAACTTATTTTTGTTCTTTTTTTTTTCTGAGAGCTGCTCTACACCTGTTTGTGCTGGCTGGTTTGTTATTGTTATTGTTTTTGTGCTGGGTGCGATGGGAAATCTTTGAGGGATTTCTAGACCAGGACACAGCTGGAGCTCTAATGTAAAACAATTTAACTCCTCACCATCTCCACCTGTTGGTGTTGTATTTCCAGGGAAACAAGCTGAAGGAAACCCTGCTGCCCTCATTAAATCTACTAACGGAGAGCGCTCGCATCCACAGAGAGACCAGGAAGTTTTTACGAATGAAGGTGAGATTGGATGAAGACTTGATTGTGAAATATTGAGATATTTTCATTTTGGTCATGAAGGTGTGTGTTTGTGTGTCTACGCAGGTGCTTCCCCCATTACGAGATGTCAAAAACAGACCTGAGGTCGGTAACGCTTTACGGAACAAGCTAGTGCGTCTAATGACCCATATAGACACGGACGTGAAGCACTGTGCAGCTGAGTTCCTGTTTGTACTGTGCAAGGAGAGTGGTACGTTACATACTACATTATCACACTTGTAGTTCGGTTCTCTTGTTTTTTTTGGTCCTGATACATATATTTACAAGATTTTTTTGATGAAGAGAAAGTTCAAAACAAGATCTTTTTTTGTGTGTAATATTATAAATGTCTTTACTGTCACTTTTGATCAATTTAATGCATCCTTGCTAAATAAAAATATTGATTTCTTTAAAAATCTGAAAAAAATCTGACACCAAACATTTGAACGGTAGTGAATATGTGGATTTATTTAGAAGTTAAAGAGAAATAATAGTCATTAGATCCACTGTGTATCAGTTTCCAGGTTTATCAAGTACACGGGTTACGGTAACGCAGCAGGGCTGCTGGCCGCTCGGGGACTGATGAGAGGCGGCCGAGACCCTGGACATTACTCTGAAGATGAGGACAGCGATACTGAGGAGTACAGAGAGGCAAAACCTCAGTATGTTATTAACACAATTGTCGGATACTAGGGGTGTAACGGTACATGTATTCATCCCAAACCGTTACGGTACGGACGTCACGGTTCAGTGTATACCGTCAGACAACGAATACAGTCAGTCACAGGCGATCCACACTCCAATCCAGAAGGGGGTGTGCGCGGTAATGCAATGCTGGAAGAAGAAGAACAGACAATCTATGGCTGCGTTCCACTCCAAATTTTTATGCCCTTCACTCGCTAACTTCCCTCCGTCTCATGGACTCGGATGTGCGTCATTGCTTACGTTGCACTAGTGCCCACTACTGGCATAAGGTTTAAATGAAATGCACTAAGCCCTTGATTCACTATGGAGCTGATTTATTATTTAAACCCCTTTTGTACTTATGAATTTGTTTTATGCAACATTCTATGTGCTTATAAGTTGTTGTAGAAAATATATAAAATCCTATAGGTATATGAGCTGTTGGAAAAAAAATAAAATTACACAAATGAAACAAAATATCAATAGTATAAACTTTGACTGTGAACATAAGGTAGCTACAAGTATTATGCAATTGAATCTCAATATAATTAATATATAATAGACTATTATGCGATTAATTCTCAAAATAATGAATATGTCATACACTTCAGTTAAGCGCGATCTGCTGTGCAATCAAGTTGAATTGTGGAATATAAAGCTGCTTGAAGTGTACATCAAAGTAGACTCGCTCCCTCAGTCAAAATCGAGGGGACAAGGGTATGTCCATATAAACTTCACGAAGTGGAACTCACTTAAAAATGGCGGCAGGGATTCCCCCGAGGGGAAGTGCTTAGGGAAGTTTGCGAGCGCGTGTCTAAAATTGGAGTGGAACGCAGCCTATGTATAGATATGTTTATGTCTCTCAACCAGTGTTTCAACCGCGGAAAGACATCAATAAAACAGCTTGAGAGTAATATCTCACTTAGCATTACATCTACCTCAGGCAAGTCATTTAGTGTCCACAGCATGTTAGTTCACTAGAGAAATGAACTCTAGAGGGGAGCATTTCACTAAATATATGCACTATATTAGCTTATATATTCATTATATTTACTTTACCTGTTAGTAATGTCTTAATTATTTAACATATGTTTAAATAAATTTGTCATAAAAACAAGTTATGACAGTAACTGTGTAAATGATTATATTTCAAAAATGAACTGGAATAGAAAAATAATTGAAAAATAATTTATAATTAGATTACAGCATTAGCTGAGATAGAAAATGTTAATTATATTTGAATTTCTTTAAAGACAGAGACACAATTTGTTCAATAAACCACTGTTTAATAAAAAAGGGGGAAAAAAACAATTTTATGTTTAGTTTTCTCCCCCCTGCTGTGCCAAACCTGTACCGAACATTAACCTGTACCATTACACCCCTATCGGATACCATAATGGCCACCTGTAAGTTAAAAAAAATATATATATTTGTGTTTTTTTATGTTGTACAGTATCAATCCGGTGACTGGCCGTGTGGAGGAGGAGCAGCCCAACCCAATGGAGGGAATGACCGAAGAACAGAAGGAATATGAAGCCATGAAACTGGTCAACATGTTCGACAAACTCTCTAGGTAATAAAGCGATGTCAGAAAACCTAAAACTTGTTTTCAAAATAGAATGACATCAGCACTAAGTAATTGCAAACATGCTTTTCTTTCAGGGAGCAGGTGATCCAGCCAATGAAAATTGGAGCTGATGGTAAAATGACTTCATTGGAACCACAAGAGCTTCATTATTTAGCCCGCCAACAGTTCGGAGAGTCCAATAATTCTGACAGTGACAGCGACACAAACTAATCCGAATTCAATGAGAATGAGTCTTGAGTCTTTTAACAGGACGGATAGGATTGCTTATTTAATTTTAATACAAAAGTTTATGATGAATTATATTAAAGAATTGAATCTTTTGACACATTAGGATTTAAATGCTTGGTTTTTACTCCCAATGAAAACATCTGGTGATTGTGATTTCATTTCATTTGAGGTTTATTGTGTTGGCCTGTTTTTAGGTAATATTTTCCGGACAATGACAGTGAAAACATGGTTTGTTTGCACAGCGCTAGTTTATTAATATAACAGAATTAATTTAATGGAACTCCAACTTATTATACATCACGGGAGCACAGATATTATTTTTCACTTAGAATGTGGTCTGAGAACAAACAAAAAAAAATGTTGCACTGGATGATGACAGTGATGGAGCACTGATATTTATTTATTTATTTATTTATTTATTCATTTGGTTTTAGGATGAGCTGAGCTGAGCAGGGAAATTTTTAAAGCTGATATTTTATGAGGAAAAACAGTTTTTGGTTTTACGCAGGAGCATATAAAGCCTCCTGTGATCAACTTTTCTTTTGTTCTTTGTGGTAAAGGGTGGAATTGCTGTATATTGTTATTGGTGGCCTGTGTAGTTATGTATGAAAGACTGAAGAGAATGTTGTATGATTTGTATCACGTTGTGTTAAAAGAAATTTATTGTGAGATGATAATAAAAGAGCTGAATTTGTCATTGTCTCATTTGAAATGTTTTATACACCCGCTATTGATGATTCAAATTTATATTTATATTTTTATATTATTATTGTTATTTATATGAAATTATTTATAAATATAAATTAAAATTGATCTTAATATACAATAAATATAATTATATAATATTATAAATATATTATACATAAAAATATATTTATTCTATATAAATATACATATATGTATACAATTATATACATTTTTACAATAACATATATATATATATATATATATATTTATTTTTATTTTTATTTTTATTTAAGAGAAGCCGTTGGCACTTCTGTGTATCCTCCGCTGCTCTAGGTGGCGGTAGCGCTCTGTTCTCCTCAGCGTCCATTCATTTTATTAGTGCAGATTGATTCGTGACAGCAGCGAGAGCTTCATTTTTCTCACTCAAACTCTCAAACATCTACGTTCAAGATGAAAGATGTCCTCGGATACCTCAAACAACAGCAGAGCAAGAGCCCGACGCCCGAGATGGCCTCGGAGTGGCACTCGCTGGAGGATCTGTACAACAGAAAGTATGAATGATGTGTGTTCATTGTGTGAATGTGGGCTAGCTGAGTCATTTAGCATGCTAAGCTAATGGCAACTTATATTACTTACACAAATGGATATAATCTACTTTGTCCACTTTGGGTTGTGTTTAAAGACCGTGTTGGCCCTTTATTTGTGTAATGGTTTAATATTTGTTGATGCTGTTATTGTAAAACGAGTTAACTTATAGTGGCTAGTCATTGCTGAAGTGAGATATTTGTTATATACTAATGTTGTTGTTTTCAAGTGTTTTATCTGAGGTCAGAATTATTGAGGGTTTACAAAATTATAATGTAGACCGTTTCCTAATGTAATACACTGCTAAAAAAAACTGTTTTATTAATTTAAGGGGTGTAAATTTATCAGATCCGTGGCTAAACTGCGTGAGCCTCTTAAAATAGCAGCCCTTCAGTTTGTTGTTGGATGAATAGATAGATAGATAGATAGATAGATGATTAATGGATGGATGAAATGCATAAGAGCAATTACAGAACATGTTGAGAGTTTTTGGAGCATCTTGGCTCTGTTTATTTGCATAGCAGAATAATTTACATTTGTTTTCTGCCTTTTTTGACAGATTGTGGCATCAGTTGACTCTGAAGCTGACAGACTTTGTGCAGGACCCCTATTTCTCCAAAGGGGACGGTCTCATTCAGGTATCAGATCAGAATTCAGCTGCATTTACACACTTCAGAAATGCGATGTGAAACCTTTTATAAGTCTAATTTGCTTTCCACAGCTCTATGAAAACTTCCTCAGTGATTTTGAACACAGGTAAGAAGAATTTCTGACGAGATTTCCCCATTGTGATGCTCTCGTTGCTTCTGGAAAACTGATTTGATGAAAAATTAATTCATCTTTTTTCTTGACAGAATCAACCCATTGTCCTTAGTAGAAATCATCCTTCATGTTGCAAAACAAATGCCAGGTACATCTTTATGTTTCCCATTAGTGTTGTTCAGTGATTTCCTTCGCAAAGCCTATAGAGAGTGAACAAAAATGCTACTTTGTTGTAAAATGTAATATTAATAACACATGTTGTTTTTTAACAGATCCAAATACAGCCATCACCTTTCTTGAGAAAACAAAGGAGAAGGTAGCGTGTGGTTCTGTGTTTGAGCTCTGATTTTACAAGGTGATTGGTGACATATTGAAATCATTGTCTTTTTACTCTATCAGGTCAAAGCCAGTGACGAGGCCGTCATCCTCTGTAAAACCTCAATTGGCAGCCTCAAGCTCGACATCAGCGATCTCCCAGCGACAAAGGTCATTCATATTAGCATATATTTCTTTTCTTAAGGTGCAGCCATGTTAGCAGTTGCTCTTTTCGATGGCTGGTGAAATCTAGTCATTTCGATAGGAATATACGTGATCGGGAATTTTTCGTGAGGCGAAAGATTTCCCCATGCATAACAGGTTGGCCATGCAGATTCAACTGCTTGGTTTCGAAGTGACATCGCTACACTATTGACAGTGGACCTTTTTTAGGGTTGTGCCTATTGATGATAGTATCGTGTATCGCCACCGGACGAGGGTAGCGTGTATCGCCGCCGGACAATGGTAGCGTGTATCGCCCGCCGGACGGACGGACGATGGTAGCTTGTAGCGCCAGACGGACGGTCAATAGTAGCGTGTAGCGACGATCGTGTATCGACGATGGTATCGTGTATCGACAGACGATAGTACTGTGTATCGACGATAGTCAGAGATATCACTGATGGCTGATGCCTTTGATGATATCAAGACAATAATTGGCTTGTTTTCCCATTTATGTATTAAATTATTATTATTAATCAGTCATCGATGAAAATCAAAAGCAGCTTCAAACACAGACTTAAAAAAAAAAAAAAAAAAAACTTGTTTAACAAGAATATTGATTCTTCTCATTAATGTATGGTCCACAAGAGAAATATTAAGCCAGTAAATTAAGATAGTTGATTTACTGTTATCAGCACTGAGGTAGATTTGTCTCTCGTCGTGTCTGAGAGAATAACGTGCCATCAGATGCCAAAAGCTCTGACTATGAAAGCTTGTTTTCTCCATGAATTAAAAAAATAAAGGTAATTGTGCCTTTTTATCTCACAACTCTGACTTTTTTTCTCAGAATTGCGAGGTATAAACTCAAAATTGCGAATCATAAAGTCAGAATTGTGTGATATAAACTCGCAATTGCGTGTTATGATGTCCAATTGTGAGGGGGGAAAAAACTGACGTTTTCTCTCAGAAGTGTGAGTTTATATCTCATAATTCTGACTGTATAACTCACAATTGCATGTTATAAAGTCAGAATTGCAAGATATAAACTCACAGTTGTGAGGAAAAAAGTCAGAACTGTGAGAGAAAAAGTCGCAATTACCTTTTTAATTTTTTTTATTTTGTGGCGGAAACAAGCTTCTATACTTTGACAGTTTTCACTTTCAGGGAATAATTGACTGTGGTTTGAGACTCCTTCACCCACATAACACCAGCAAAGTTTACAAATTGCATGTGTGATATCCACGACTTCTGGCTAAAATATTTCTATGCGACGTGACGTTTTTCTTCATCACCAACTCCATCTTTGCTCTTAAAATGATAGAAAAAGATTCTCATTTCCCACGATAATAAAAAGAAGTAAAAAATTAAATGAATAAGTAAATGAATGATCAAATAAGTAAACTATTGCACCCCCACGCACGATAGTATCGTGTATTGGCAATCTCACAGGCTGACGATATGACGATGGAGTACATCTCCACTGTTACTACCTATTTCGGCCGCAAAAATTTGCTAATGTGACTGTGCCTTTTCTAGATCCCCACTTGTATTTGAGACTGTTATTCATATAGACTTTCTTATGACTAATAATTTTGCAGAAATTAATAGAGGAAGTGGAAGAGATGCTGAATAATCTCCCGGGTGTGACATCAGTGCACGGGCGATTTTACGATCTGTCGAGCAAATATTACCGCATAATTGGGAACCACGCCTTGTACTACAAGGATGCCCTGCGGTACTTGGGATGTGTGGAAGCAAAAGACCTACCTGGTAAATATTCTGACTGCTGCATGATGTTTACACTTGACAAGATGCTCAGAGAAGTAGCGCCCTCTAGTGTTGGCTCAGTACATCTACGGAAATCATCAGAAAGTAGAATTGTGTCTGCATAATTTCAGGTGAAAATATGAGAAGATGCTAATGCAGTTGGGATTGTGGTTTAATGCTCACTCCAGCTTTGTGCTTTTCTCTCAACAGAAGCAGAGCAGCAAGAAAGAGCTTTCACATTAGGTCTGGCCGGCCTCCTCGGAGAGGGGGTGTACAACTTTGGAGAACTGGTTAGTGCCTGTCATTGTACCAGTAGTATTATTTATATTTATTTAATAGTATTTATTAATTTTAGTTTTTAGTTATTTTATGTTGTGCTTTTGACTTTTTCATTTTTTTTAAATTCTATTTAGCTTCAATTTATTTTATTTTTTTAGTTTTATTAGTTTTATTAATATTTTGAATGAGCTTTTATTTTTTTTGTACTTTAATTTTTAGTAATTTCATTATGTACATTTGTCATTTTATTATTTTTTTTAATAGCAAATATTGCTATTTAGGTTTAATTTATTTTTTTATCTCGGTTTTAGTTTGTTTTAGTGTTTATTTATTTCCAGTTAATCATTTTAGTGCCTCAACTTCAGTTTATTGCCAAGTTAACACTTCTAATTTTTGTTTAGTTTTTTTTTTTATTTTATTTCAGCTTTAATTCAATTAACAGAAATGTTTTTTAGTTTTTGTACTTTTAGTTAATGATAATAAATTATGTAAAATTTATATTTTATTTCAGCTTTATTTCAATTAACAGAAATGGGTTTTTTTTTTTTGTACTTTTTGTTAATGATAATAAATTATGTAAAATTTATATTTTATTTCAGCTTTATTTCAATTAACAAATGTTTTTTTTAGTTTTTGTACTTTTTGTTAATTATAAAAAATTATGTAAAATGTATATTTTATTTTAACTTTATTTAAATTAACACGTTTTTAGTTTTTGTTCTTTTAATGATAATAAATTATGTAAAATTTATATTTTATTTTAGCTTTTTCAATTAACAAAAATTATTTTTAAAACTTTAGTTTTAATTTGAGGTAAAAATAACACTGCATTGTACTGTGTTATACGTCTCCTTCATTGGCAGCTGCTTGTCTTGATGGATTTGCTTGTTCTAACAACATGAATTTGATGTTTAAAGCTGATGCACCCAGTCCTGGAGTCACTGAGGAACACAGATAAACAGTGGCTGATAGACACGCTCTACGCATTTAATGCAGGCAACGTGGAGAAATTCCAAGCCCTGAAGACTGCATGGGGCCAACAGGTGAGCAGATGAGTTATTAAATGCAAATGAAAAGCCATCAAGTTTTTTTTCCTTCACTACAGATGTATTAAAGAGGATTTCCAGTACAAATTCATTTATATTGTTAGTATGTGAACCTGTATGAATTTTTGTTTTCCTTCCCAAAGCCCGATCTCGCAGCTCACGAGGTCAAACTCATGCAGAAGATCCAGCTGCTCTGTGTCATGGAGGTATGAATGCTGTTTATTACAAATGTAAATGACTCCAAATCATTATATTCTGATTTAGTTAAACAATACATCATTATTTGTTAATTAATTATTAAGCCGCAGAGGAAGTTAATACTGTGAGTAACACAATGCTAAAACAGTTAATGATTGATTGTCTTCATAGATGACTTTCACACGGCCAGCCAATCACAGGCAGCTGACGTTCCAGGAAATTGCACAGAGTGCCAAAATCCAAGTGAATGAGGTTTGTCTTTGTTGTGTATGTGTGCGTGTGTGTATATATAGAGAGAGACTGCATTATATAGTACTTTATTATATAATTTATTTTGATTTGTTATTATTAATATTTAGTAAACTTTTTAATACTTTATCTTTTGGCTAAGTTGTTTACTCCTCAGACAACTAGATTATCAGGCACAGATTAAAGCTAGTGTTAATGAAGTGTTTTCATTGGCCAGTCACTATAAAAGTGTATTTAATCCCGGACTAGAGTTCATCTGTGTCTGGGAGATTCTTATCATTATCCTTTCCCACAGGTGGAGCTGTTGGTGATGAAGGCTCTGTCCGTCGGACTGATCAAGGGAAGCATTGATGAGGTGGAAAAGAAAGTTCACATGACCTGGGTTCAGCCCAGAGTGCTGGACTTGCAGCAGGTATGTCCACCTCAACTAAAGACTCCAAAATGTCTAAAAGTTTGGAAATAAATAATAATAATAATAATAATAATAGTAATATTTATACACACACACACACATATATAGTGCTGTCAAAATTAATGCAGTAACTTTTCAGTTTAATGCATTAAAAATATTTAAAACAATTAACACATCCTTTTTTTTTTTCTT
Source organism: Mylopharyngodon piceus (assembly GCA_039654765.1). Lineage (NCBI taxonomy): Eukaryota > Metazoa > Chordata > Actinopteri > Cypriniformes > Xenocyprididae > Mylopharyngodon > Mylopharyngodon piceus. The sequence goes on along the minus strand of CM077459.1, from coordinate 13,642,721 downwards.
GGAATCCTTTGACTAGTGTTCAGTATATGATCACTCTGTTGTTCATTCAAGTGCTTTTAAACCAATCAAGCGTGATAAGACGCAAAAATCTGTACTGTCGTGCTGTCTGAGAAGCGGCTCTCTGTGAACACATACTCAACACGCACGACAGTGCGCTCTAAAAGCAACTTCTCAGACAGCGCTCTAGTACCACGTTGAGTTCTCTTTTGCACTTCAACAGATTTTTTGGGAGAGTGTCCTCATAAGCAAAGTCTTAAATGAGTTAAAGTTTTAAGTGAACATAAAGAGTTGTGAGAAAATCGGATGCGTGTCAGATCCGCGTCAGGTCTTAAAGTGACAGCAGCCTAATTAACCTGTCTGTTAAGGGTTAGTTCACCCAAAAATGAAAATTCTGTCATTAATTACTCACCCTCATGTCGTTCTACACCCGTAAGACCTTCGTTTATTTTCGGAACACAAATTAAGGTATTTTTAGATAAATTAAGATATAAAATCCGATGGCTCCGTGAGGCCTCCATTGCCAGCAAGACAATTAACACTTTCAGATGCCCAGAAAGCTACTAAAGACATATTTAAAACAGTTCATGTGACTACAGTGGTTCAACCTTAATGTTATGAAGCGACGAGAATACTTTTTGTTCACCAGAAAAACAAAATAACGTCTTTATTCAACAATATCTAGTGATGGGTGATTTCAAAACACTGCTTCGAAGTTTTACAAATCTTTTGTTTCGAATCAGTGGTAAGGAGCGTGAAAGTCACGTGATTTCAGTAAACGAGGCTTCGTTACGTCATGTGTTTCAAAATTTCAATGGTTCACATGACTTTGGCAATTTGATACACGCTCCGAACCACTGATTCGAAACAGAAGATTCGTAAAGCTTCGAAGCTTCATGAAGCAGTGTTTTGAAATCGCCCATCACCAGATATTTTTGAATAAAGTCGTTTTTTTGTTTTGTTTTTTTTTTGGCGCACAAAAAGTATCCTCGTCGCTTCATAACATTAAGGTTGAACCACTGTAGTCACATGAACTGTTTTAAATATGTCTTTAGTAGCTTTCTGGGCTTTGAAAGTGTTAATTATCTTGTTAGCAATGGAGGCCTGAGCCATCAGATTTCATCAAAAATATCTTTATTTGTGTTCTGAAGATGAACGAAGGTCTTACGGGTGTGGAACGACATGAGGGAGAGTAATTAATGACAGAATTTTCATTTTTGGGTGAACTAACCCTTTAATGTTGATCAAAGAACAAAAGAAAAAGAGAATATCACTCGCTGCTCTTGACTGAATAACTTTTGTAGCTTTAAAAAAGTTGGTTTATGCATATACAATTTATATTTTGTGAAGATTGTTCTAATTTCACTGAAATTAAAAGTTGTTATATTTTTTTTATAAAGCCTGTTAAAGGGTAAACCAGTACTGGTATCAGACCGGTGATTCTGGCTTTCACATTCATAGTACTTAGTAAAAAGATGCCATTAAACACATTTAAATATAGCGTCTTTGTTTCTACTTTGTTATTTTTGTCTTTATGTCTCTGTTTGTCTATGCCCAACACTAAATTGTTGTTTTTTTTTCCCAATCTCCACAGATTAAGGGCATGAAGGATCGTTTGGACTTCTGGTGTGGGGATGTTAAGAACATGGCTATGTTGGTGGAACACCAGGCTCAGGACATCCTGACTTAGAAATGTTCTTCACGCTGTCTGGCCCATCCAAATGTTCCCTTACATTGCATTCTCCCCAAGCCTCGGTTCGTGCGATACGTGTCAGTATCTTCATTATGTCATTAAAGTAACTTGTTTTCACAATCACTCTTCTTTTGAGTTTTATATGCAGTACAGAATTTAAAGGGATAGTTCACCCAAAAAAATGAAAATTCTACCAACAATCTTCAAAATATCTTTTATGTTCTGCAGCAGACAAGTTTGGAATTTTTGCATAAACTATCACATAAACATTTTGAATCTGATCTTTGAATAGGTTTTTTTTCTACTCATCATGATCAATAAGGGGCCTGTTTTGGCTGTTTAGAACAGCACTGTTAAACTGAAGCCCTGAACTGCTTCAGAGCTTTTGGAAATGTGTGACCTCGCTGAACTCTAAAATCTAATTTGAAATGCAGTTACTCCCACATCCTGCACTGAAACAATGGACCCGTGCTGTAAAAAAGCAGTACAAATCATCCTACATTACTGAGAATAGATGACGAGATGCTTTCCCTGCACATTTTATAATTCATTTTGTATCCTAACAACACTCTTACTGTCAGATGTGAGGTACATTCGTGTTTCGATTTCACACTATTTGTTTATTCTGACGTGTATGTAAATAGATTCAAACAAAAATCTCAGACGTAACATAATTAATCTCAGTATGAAAAGTATACACTTTTAGAACAACGGACCCTATATCTTAAGTGCATGAAATTAGTGTCCTTGCAAATTGCAATAGTTTGGTACTTAGTTTTGCAATTTACTTAAAATGTCAGCTTTGCTTTAAATTGGTCATTTATAGTATAATAGTATTGGAAGCTTTCTTCACCTTCAGTTATCTTAGTTTCAGAATTGATTATCCATCTGTTAGTTGACTTGTGATCGTCTAACAGCAAGAGTAAAGCAAAATAGCCATGTACATTTGAATATATTTTAGTCGATACAGACCATTTGCCACCAGTTGAGAAGTTCCAAGTACATTCATTTATTAAAACATTCAAAGGTTAAATAGGCTTCATAAGGAGGAATGCTCAAAAACAGATAGACAGTTATTCTTGGGCTGCACCAGGACGGCTCTTGTAGTCCTCCAAATGTGCCAGGATCCATCCAGAGGGGCCCAGGATGGTCACGAACATGGTCGCCATTACAAAGAGTTGCTCCTGCATCGAGAATGCAGTGATAGTTGTGAGATGCAGAGCTATAGTAGTCTATAATGGGTTTGTTTTTTAGTAATAGACTAACCAAAATATTTTCCCATAAACTCAAGCTTGCTGTATTTTTGGTGCCCTTTTCCTTAGAGACTATAATGTGACTTCTATTTGGGCAAAAGTGGCAGTGCAAAACTATCCCAGCTGGGAAATGAGATACATCCGAGGTATTTGTGTTTTGGGACATGGTAGCTGGTTTATAGCTGGTCTAAAATGTTTTTTAGGCTGGTAGACCAGCAATAAGCCAGTGTTTGAAACAGTCTAGTTGGCTGACTAGCGAATGACCTGCGAAAAACAACTGCTCCAAAACATTGCGACCATCTTAACCTGCCTTTCCCAACAGGGATGACTTTATTTGTCCGACAAGGTCATAAAATTGGCAGTTTTCCACAAACGTATAAGGACACGAAGCACTTTAAAAACAATAATTTCATTACAGACTTTAAAAAATTAATTTCTTCATTTTATAACTATGAAATCTGGCCGCGCGCCATTTCCACACTACGTGAGCGCGCAAATACGATCAATGGCGTTATCGACATTTGTCCGTCTCACCCTTAATTATACTGCCTTAAATATTATTTACAGGTATTCATAACAGAACTAAACAGTTTTATAGCTTCACATATTCATGTATTTAACTGGTTAATGGATAGAATCCATAACTTAACGTATTTCATACGCCCTCACACTCTCGCGCGCGCAGTCTGGTCAAAGTGCGCAGAAAAAAAAGTCAACTCATACTCACCCCAGTTGACAGCACATGTTTGGCTGGTTTGGCTGAAATGTTGGCTTTAGGGATGATTTGATGTCTCATCGCAGCCCTCAGCAAGCTGAAAGAGCCATTCAAGGCTGACATTGTCCTGTTGCTGGATTATTGGATATATCCAAACGCTGAAGTATATGCACCACTTGCGCGCGGCTTGAGTGGTAATGCGCCCTACAGGGAAAGCGAGAGCTGTACTTTCTTGTCCACCTGCCAAGTCCGATTTAAGGTCAGGGTAAGGAAAAAAGAAAAAGAAATGTCTGTGTTTGCCAATCCGCTGCGCGTGTGATAAGCTCGCTCTATTTAATTGGCTGTCCCGCTGCAGCCTGCGTGAAGACGCAGCAAGATGGAAAGTGTTTTCGTGCCTGCAGTCAGATGGATACAACCTGGAAGAAGTCTTAAAAATTTAAGGGCTTCTCTACGGTGCTCTAAAACGGAAAGACTGGACTACAGAAGTTAGAAGGCAAAAATGCAGTCTATTTCGTATGTATTTTTACGCTTCTTGTTTTCTATTATTTTCCATTGATTTCCATTTTAGCCATATTCTTTACTTTTAATTTTTCCCCATACTGTGTACGTTGTTTTCTTACATTTAAGTGTTAATTGTATTTATGTATTGTATTGCGACAACAAAAAAAATAAATAACTAAACACTATTTAATGGGTGATTAAATGGATGCATCTCAAACCTGCATTTCAAAATGTAGGCTACGGAAAATTGCAACTCATGAAACACTTGCAGTGTTAAAAGTGAAAGTGCACTTTTGAACATGTTCAACAATGAACTGTTAACCTCAGTTAACCACTCTTTCTGCCTCACCATGTACCAGAAGATATATGATTTTTATTCAGCAAGGATTGACGCATTAAAAACTATTTCAAATAAATGCTGTCCTTTTGAACTTTCTATTCACCAAAGAATAAATAAATAAAAAAATTTAATAAGCTGCACAGCGCTGTTTTCAACATTGACACGTGTTTCTTGAGCACCAAATCAGCACTATAGAATGATTTCTGAAGGATCATGTTTGTGACACTGAAGTCTGGAGTAATGATGCTGAAAATTCAGCTTAGCCATCACAGAAATTACAGGAATTTAAAACAGGCATATTAAAATAGAAAACATGCATTTATTTGAAATTTTAATATTTCACAATAATTTTAATGCATTTTTGATCAAATAAATGCAGCCTTGGCAAAGTGGCCTTGGTGAGCTCTGAGCATAAAAGACTTATTTAAATTATCTTACCAACCCCAAAGTTCGTATTTACCAGTTGGGAAGTCGTGTTTACGACGTCAGGTGCGTTCACATAACTTGTATAACTTCTCTTAAAGGCACAATATGTAAGATTTTTGGATGAAAATATCCAAAAACCACTAGAACAGTGTTATATATTTTGTTGACTTGTGTACTTACATTATCCCAGATGTTTCCAAGAATGTTTAAATCCAGAGAAATAAGTAATTTTAACCACCCGCGTTATCCTCGATTATTTTGTAGTAACCATGTAAACACCAAACACGCTTTAATATATTATGTTTATTAGACAGGTGAGCAACTGTTTTGATACATTCATCGACAGAAAACTAATCATTATATATCTCAACATGTATTGTTTAACTCTTGTTTTCTTGATTTACCGCAAGTACCATGTTTTACCATGCCTAATATCGATCTAGCTTACTGCAGTGTGCAACAAGTGTCGTATAGTAGTCGCCAAGCGAACGCACAGAGTAGCACTATAACAACTTTCAACACACAAATGTAATCTAATATGATAAACAACGTTGCATTACCCCACATACTGGAAGAACTGGAAGAAGCGGAAACGGTCGTCTGCGGCATAATAAAAGCTCCACTGCACTCAAGCCATGTCGTGTGTCACTCATTAGCAATCGCTCCAGCAGCCTCGTTCCACTCCAGCGGTTTTCAGCCACACCCTGCTTCATACGACAGTAATGTTAATAAATCTTTAATACATTAGGTCATCCATGAATAGGATTTCTGCCCAAGTCTCGTCAGATTCTTTTCCACCTGCTGTAGACGTGAAGACAACACCTCCCATGATTCCGCAAAATCAAGGCGTCATCAAGCAACGCCTTTGTTTTGAATAAGCGACCTCTAGAGGCGAAAACTACATAGTGTGCCTTTAACTAACTACAGCAAGGTTTTCAAACTCTACTTCTAGAAAATGAAGAACAAAGAATATGCATCAGGTGTGTTTTGCTTTTTTATGTTTTAATTGATGAAGCCACAATCTTTATCGTTACATATAATGCTACAATGCTATTATAGCTTATTTTGTTGTAAATTAAAAGGCCTGACAATGTCATTGCTAAGTATTGTGGTATTCCACCATGTTTCTCACTGACACGCCCCCAACTAGTAAAGATCGGGGCTTAAAGAAAATCCCGAGCTCCCCCCTCGTATTTACGACTTTGTTGTGGCGTTCACAAATGGAAGCTTGTTTCCGGAATAAAAAAATGTAAAAGAATTGTGTGATATAAACTCGCAATTCTGACTTTTTTCTTGCAACTATGAGTTTATATCTGGCAGTTCTGACTTCTTTTTTTCAGAATTGTGAGATATAAACTTGCAATTGTGAGTTATAAAGTTCAATTCTGAGGAAAAAAACACTGACTTTGTTACAAATTTTACAATTGCAAGTTTATATCTCAGTTCTGAGAAAAGAAGTCAGAATTGCCAGATATAAACTCGCAATTATATCTCGCAATTCTGACTTTATAACTTTATATCATGCAATTCTTGGGGAGAGTTGCAATTACCTTTTTTATTTTTAATTCAGTGCTGGATACAAACGTCCTTACGTTCAACTCATAAATACAATCTATCCGACATGACTTGAACACATATAGTGGATAAAATATTAAACACACAATTTTAAAGACAAAAATCAGTTTTAAATGAAAATAATGTGTACAAAAGTGTGAATTTTGATTGTCATAGTCTTTTGTAATATCCCTTTAACTAATGTCAGTTCTTAAATGACATCATCCTTCAGGAAGTGACATCATATTTGGTGGGAAAATAGCACAAACACAAGCATTTGATAAATTCTGTAATGTTTTGATGCATTTGACTGCAACTTTAGTAGTTAAAGTGCTTCTAGCAAGTTTTCCTGCCACTGCATAAATAATCAAGCTATTATTGATGTTAAATTGCCTGAGCTTTACCAAAAGTCTATACCATTTAATGTAAATATTTCCTTAAATTACACAAGCATATTCAGAATGGTTTGCAAAGTTGTGTGACCTTGAGAAAGTGAAACTGGCTAAAGACCTGGAAGTATTCACTTCGTTGCTTTGCAGTGCTTCAGTATTTAACGAAAGTTATAAATTATTCTACACCATTAAACAGAACACATATTTTAAGAGAATATCTCCCATAACAGTCATTGAAGACTGAAGTGTGTGTGAGGGCATTGAAAGAAGCCATTGCTCTCTGAGCAGGCGACACGTCTGGCTCACATGATCTGATCTCTCCTTTTGCAGCTGCTGGAATTGGCTGCGAGTCTGAGGTATTTAAGGTCATCTGAAGTACCTCAGCTGCCTTGGATTTATCTCTATATGTACATACAATGACTCCTGTTTATTAGGAAAAGCGCAACTAAAACTGTAAAGCAAATGAAACAAATGCGGAAGCATAAAATAACCACACATGACCACAAATAGGGATATAATTCAACTTCAGTGTGAATGTTAAGTATGATTTATTTCTTTTATTTATAAAACATGTCTTTCACCACTGTCAGAACATTAAAAAGCAACTATAGCCCTATAAAAAGTTTGTCAGAACAATGCAGCAGACAAAAAATAAAACAAAAAACAAATTTTTTCCCCCACATATTTGACATTTGGGTCATTGACGAATAAAGTTTTTAAAAGTGTAAAAAAAAAACATAATGGAGACATAATTAATTTTGAAGTTTTATTAAGTATTAACAATGAGATTATGTGGTTTTTATAATCAATTAACACTGCTTTTGTCATTTTTTACAAAATGGACAAAATTTGTCACCAAAAAAGTCATTCAGTTTAACTAAAATTCTGGTTTTACTGAAAGACACTTTTGGTTTTACCGAATGACGATATTTTCAAATAATGCTAACAGGCTGATATCTAGCTAGCTAGCTAGTTAGTTTGCTTGCTAGCTAGCAAAAGGACAATCAAACATTTTATATTTAATACAAGTTTTTATAATATTACAACATTTTCCATGTTTTATAGCGGTTGTACCGAATGACCTGATGTTTCGGGACATGCGTATGAGCAAGTGAAAACATTAATTTTTTAAATAGTTAAAAGAGAGTTAGTTACTTTGCTTCATGATCATGTGGTCCTTTGCAGGTGTCTGAATGATGTCACATCCTGTCACATGATACTGACCGCATGACTTGATCCAAAATGGTCCCTTTATATTGGTTACTCCGAATGACATCAATGAAATTCATTTTTCTGGACATTCTTTCTCATAACAAAGCAACGACTTTTACACATAATTTTAATACCATTTTGCACTATATTGATATATGATGTTATAAAATCATGCCAGAATAAAAAATACATACATTTATTACATTTTAAGATATTTTAATCACAAATGAAATGGCTGTATTGGCCTTTGGATGGTTAAACCGAATGACCTTTTGACACTTCAGAATCTTTAAAATACCTTTATATGTAACAAAATATAATTAAAACCTTTTGGATTCAATAAAAGAGATCTAGTTGTACTACCTTACATACTTTGGATGTCATATCTTTGTTTTTTATTATTATTAAGGCCTTTGGACAAAACTGACCCATAAATAGATTTATTTTGAATCTCAAACATTACAAAATATGGCACACTGTACACAAACCCTTCACTCCAATTAACGGATAACAAAGTTCTGCGTTGTGAACAATCCTGACTGTTTTCTTGCATTCAGTGACTTCAGTTTCAGAAACCCTAGAAGAAAACACAACAGTCAAGATAATGAAAGATAAAACAACTCAAGAACTGTAGTATCTTCAATAATCAGGAACTATTGATTCACACCTTTGAGAACTGCGTACCAGCTCTTCAACCCTGAATTTGAAATAATGTCATCAATGTCAGGGACAAACCGTCTTCCATCTGGGGGAAAAAAAAGGAAATACAAATATGCCAATAAATCAAAATTTGGCCACATCTATTCATACTTCATTTCAAACTGAAGATCATCAGCTAAAACAAACACTCAGGATAACAGTCAATCGATCTGATTACTCAAAGTGAATTAAAGAGGCCAGACAACACTCACGTTTTCCCTTTAGATAAAGCATTGACTGTGGTCCCCAGTTCTTAGATAATGTGGTCTATAAAAGACATTTACAGTAAATAAGTAAAAGAAATGCCATAAATAATTATAATAAAACTCAAAAAACATACCTTCTGAATGCAATGACACTCTCTCACCAGTAAAAATATCACAACTGTGCACGTCCATAAAATCCACATTCTTGATATCTACAAAGAGAAAACAAATGAAACATCATCTGTAATTCAGTGCTAATGTATGCACATAAAAATACCTATATGCATATTTACCATTTTTGTTGGATCAAGAATTGTTTTTGATGAGAAGATCTAAACAAATCTGAACGGTCCAGTTCCCTACTCCTCTATTTATGTCCTTCTTTAACAACAGGACCCAAGGTTCGATACAACCCCCTGTGAGAGACATCACTTGCTTGCACCTTGTCCTATCATGAAAACGCTCTCTACATTAACCTGCACAAAAGCTTGACGTCAAGCGCATCTGCTATAATGAAAATCAATACGGTGAGGTTTTCCCTACAGCTGTGTCTCTAAAATTCTACACATGAGAAAAACACTTGTGTTTTTCTTAAGAGTGTCTCAACCTTGAATCCGAAATTGCTTGAATGAGTTGCTTGTGTGAAATGAGACGTAAAATTGACCTTTTTGTTATTTAAAGTGAGTATAAGCCTGGCAGATTTGGGTAGGTTAAGATTAAAAATGAGAAAATGAAACAGGATTTAAAAAAAGATCAAGATGTCAATCAGTTTATGTAACAGACAGAAAAAAAAGTTGCTGATGCATAAACACAGTGACAGCTCCATTACATAAACACAACTGCAAATGACAAAATAAAATGCCACTAAATTTGTAATGCACGGAAATGACTGCACATACAACCTGACAGAAATTCCCTGACATGAGAACTTAAATTTTACAACAGCAAAAAAAACATTCCAGAACAAGTAACATGGAAAAAAAAAAACCATGTAAACATTGTAAACAACAAAAATGTTTCTTTGTTTTGTTTTGGCTTTAGATGATTTAAGATACTCTCAACAAACTACAAATAAAAAATGGTATATTTACATATTTGTTTTTTTTAATAGAATTTAAATAATGTTTTAATAATATATTTAAATATAAATAAAATGATCAATTAAAATCACAAGAATGTAAAGTGGTGGGAATGAATAGAAACAAATAAACTGAAATAATATATAAACAAAAGTAAAAAATAAATAATATTTAAATAACGTATATTTAAATATATAAATACAATGTTCAATTAAATTGTGGATGTGATATGGTGGGAATGAATGGAAATAAAAAAAGAAAAGAAAAAAATACATATAAATAATTGTCATATTGTATCAAATTTAAATAACTCAGCATTTATATATAAATAAATAAAAATAAATAAATAAATAAAATGTGCTATTAAAGTCATAAGGATGTGAATTTTTAAAGCATCTCTTAACATTTAAAGAAAACGAAAACAAAAACACTTGTTGGTAACCATCCCATCTGGATCAATCACAACACTGAGCATTTGTTCCCGAGCTACACATTAAATTGCACGTTGGTGGATTTGAATATCGATCGGATGATCTGCGTCAGGCACTGGCCGAACTCCTCCAAAATCATTCTCTCAGCATGAGCTGAAATGTACCCTTCCTTCTCTGCCTCTTCAGCCTGGGCGAGAAGACAGCCGCATGTGGCTTCCACTACATCAGGCGTGATGCACGCCAGAGGACACCTATCAACAGAGACACCCTCGGTGACCAAAGGAATAACAAAACCCTACTGCTCTCATTTACTACCATTTGAAAAACAACCAACAAAGCACGACAGAAGCAGCAGCCTTTAACCTCAATCTCGTTGGACTAGTTTACAGTGATGCCATAAATGTAGGCTAACAGTTCACAGAAATCCATGGCCAATCATTCTTGAAAGTGACCTTGAAGGCCTTTTGATTCACATGATCTAGTCAGCACCAAGACTTGAGCCCTTATTTTTACGCTTAAAATATAATCGGTATGACATTAGTTGCCACATTGCTGATGGGTCCACTCATTGCTGTGAGTGACTCTAATTGCAAATGTGCTTGCGGCGTCACACGGCCAGTGCAGAGGGAGTTGAGGTGGGAGAGAAATGCCTACTAAAAGACGACATAGAGGACAATATAGAGGAACTTATATTTATATATATATACACACCAATCAGGCATAACATTATGACCACTGACAGGTGAAGTGAATAACACTGACTATCTCTTCATCACGGCAACTGTTAGTGGGTGGGATATATTAGGCAGCAAGTGAACATTTTGTCCTCAAAGTTGATGTGTTAGAAGCAGGAAAAATGGGCAAGCGTAAGGATTTGAGCGAGTTTGACAAGGACCAAATTGTGATGGCTAGATGACTGGGTCAGAGCATCTCCAAAACTGCAGCTCTTGTGGGGTGTTCCCGGTCTGCAGTGGTCAGTATCTATCAAAAGTGGTCCAAGGAAGGAACAGTGGTGAACTGGCGACAGGTCATGGCCGACCAAGGCTCATTAATGCACGTGGGGAGCCAAGGCTGGCCCGTGTGGTCCGATCCAACAGACGAGCTACTGTAGCTCAAATTGCTCAAGAAGTTAATGCTGGTTCTGATAGAAAGGTGCCAGAATACACAGTGCATCGCAGTTTGTTGCGTATGGGGCTGCATAGCCGCAGACCAGTCAGGGTGCCGAAAACCACCGAAAGCGCCAACAGTGGACATGTGAGCATCAGAACTGGACCACGGAGCAATGGAAGAAGGTGGCCTGGTCTGATGAATCACGTTTTCTTTTACATCACGTGGATGGTCGGGTGCGTTGCTTACCTGGGGAACACATGGCACCAGGATGCACTATGGGAAGAAGGCAAGCCAGCGGAGGCAGTGTGATGCTTTGGGCAATGTTCTGCTGGGAAACCTTGGGTCCTGCCATCCATGTGGATGTTACTTTGACACGTACCACCTGCCTAAGCATTGTTGCAGACCATGTACACCCTTTCATGGAAACGGTTTCATTCCCTGGTGGCTGTGGCCTCTTTCATCAGGATAATGCGCCCTGCCACAAAGCAAAAATGGTTCAGGAATGGTTTGAGGTATTGACTTGGCCTCCAAATTCCCCAGATCTCAATCCAATCGAGCATCTGTGGGATGTGCTGAACAAACAAGTCCGATCCATGGAGGCCCCACCTCGCAACTTGCAGGATTTATAGGATCTGCTGCCAACATCTTGGTGTCAGATACCACAGCACACCTTCAGGGGTCTAGTGGAGTCCATGCCTCGACGGGTCAGGGCTGTTTTGGCAGCAAAAGGGGGACCAAAACAATATTAGGAAGGTGGTCATAATGTTATGCCTGATCGGTGTTTATATAGTGTCTGCTTAATTTTTGACAAGACAAGCCTACAATTCCTAGTTGTTGTTTTTTTTATTTCTTTTTTCTTCTCCCATGAGAAAAGATATTTTAAAAAAATAGAAAAATTCTGAATAGAAAAATTATTTTTTACTGTTCATGATTACAGTATTATAGTGATCTCATATGAACCTGGTCGGGTAGTAGATGCTGGAGTCAGGCCTGTCCCGCTCTGATCTCTTCTTCGAAGGGCTTTCCTCATAGTTTCGGCAGCCCACACACTTACAGGTGGATGTGCACATGATTTTAGCCTGCAAAAAATTGCAGTGTAGAGTGGCTCCAAAAGAAAATCACACTACTGAATATATACTACATATAAGGTCAGCCAAAACATCTCAGCTTACCTCATAACACTCGCAGTAGTTCTTCAGGCAGCCTGAACGCTTGCAGTTGCAGCCTTTTGTGTGACGTCCCTTCACATTCCCCTGTTTCCTACTGCCAATCTTAGGCCGAAAAGCCCCTGGATTCCTCTCCAGACAGGTCTTAGGAGTAATAAAAATGCAGAATATTATGTAAGTTATCAGTCGCATCTAGTCAAAGAGACACATTGACTAGCTGGTACGTTTTAAGATGTTATGTGGTTCACCTTTATAGCCTGGGATCTCTCTAAGTCATGCTCAGTATTATTGTAGCAGTTTACGCATTTGCAGTTGTTGCAGACCTCTCCGTTGGCAAAACATTCACAATAACTGTCAGAGAAATTATTTGGTAGTTTGGAGCTGATTTTACATAGTAGGTTATTTTTGTACAGAAGCATTAGTCATCATGACTAGGCAAGTATAACAGAGATCATTGTGTTAAATAAACATGCTGTTGGGTAATACAACCAAGATTCAGTTGAGGTCACATTTGGCCAAATAAAAAGCTAAAAAAAAAAAAAAAGCATGAAAATACTTACAGTTTCAGACACTGAGATTTTGTGCAGTTGCAGGGCCGCTTTGATTTTTCCCACTTCACACTAATAAAAAAAAGAACAGTTATTCCATAGTTGAAACTGTTTTATAAAAATGATAGGTCAGTTGTCAGGAATATAATTACAGTTGTCAGGAATATAAGCATGAGATGTAACAAAAATAAGCATGAGATGTGAGGTTTTACAGTAATGACACTTGTACCGTCCACATCCTTTAGTCTGACCCTCCTCTTCCTGTTCTACAGTCTGAGTAGGGCAAAGTGTCTGATGAAGCTAAAAAAAAAAGATAAAAATAAATGAATATATATATTTTGTTGCAAACTAATATATATATATATATATATACACACAGTCAAACCAAAAATTATTCAGATATTTTTTATATATTTTTACTAGTGGGTGCAGGACACTATAGTTCATTTATGTAAGTGAGGATAGCAAAATAAAGTAAACTGTGACATATTATACCCAAAAATTCTTCATACAATGGACTACCAGTAAAACTGATAAAAATTTGGAACCAAAAATGATTCGGACGCTTTGACCTGACCATGTTTTGCTTAAGTGTTATCTGACATAATTAAGATTAGTTTTTTCTGACACAGTTTAACTCTGAGATCTTGTCATATTTTATTACCATTTTTTTAAACTATAGTGAATAAACTGTATTAACGAATGAAATGGCGTCTGGATAAATTTTGGTTTGACTATATATATATATATATGCTGCTTTTGTGTGTGTGTGTGTGTGTGTGTGTGTGTGTGTCGGGGCAGGATGATTTTCAGTACTGTATTAATAATGTCACTATGCAAAAATTATTGTTTTATTGTTTTACTGTTTTATTGTTTAAAAAAATTCTGCTTTGTTTTAATTTTGTTCAGGCAAAATTATTAAAATCATTATGTATGTATAGGCCTATATATATATAACACATTTACTTCAAATGAAAATGATGTTAACCTTCAACACTACCTGTGAAGCATAAGGTCCGGGCGTGAGGTTGAACGTCACACCTGCAGATGTCTTGTGGGTCTGAGGCTGCCCAGTGAATGTCTCTGAATGTCCAGTATCTGATGCTGGACAGGACATTCAAATACTTCAAACAGTACACACAACTACTAAACTTGTAGTCTATTTTAAAATAAATGTGTGTCCATAACTGTGAATCCCATAAACGTCTGAAAGGAGTCAGATCATAAGAAATAAAAATTTCCTTTAGCTTTAACAATGCTCGATGTCAGAAGAATGTCAGCGTTAGAAAGGAACAGCTGACATTTGTTTTTAACAACAGTAAATGCTGTTATTCATTTTCTATGCAAAGGGATTCTTTAAATAGAAGACTGAAAGGCACAGCAACAAAAAAGGCCTGTTTGACTCTAAGGAGCATGGAGAGTGTGGAAAATGGGCATGAAACTAAATTATGGCTGTTTTTGCAAAAGACCTTATACATAGACCTCCATTTAAATCAATTAATAGTTCACCTTTTCCATGAGGTAACTGGTCCTCAGTAGAGCAGCTCTGGACTGACAGCTTAGGCAGAGACTGTGTGTCAAGATCCGTCATCATAGAGTGAGGAATCTGATCCGGACTGCAATGGTTCAACATGACGACCTGCCCTCCACCGCTCACGTCACACACAACCTGCACGGGCTGTAACATCTCAGAGAAGACGGCCTGTTTCATCACTTTTGAAATGGCTTCATTTTTATTTATCAAAGACCTCCAGTTTATTGGCACAATCAGACACTCAGAACAACAGATGAAGTGTGTAATTTCTGCACAACTAGTGGCACCAAATGAAACTGCAGGAATAATGATTTCCAAACAGGTGTCTAAAACACTTTTTCAGCTCTCTAATTGTTTGGATAAACCAGGGATTCAAGGATCTTTGTCCATTAACTGGAGTCATTCAAATGCAGCTATGTATTTAAAAAAACACATAAATGGCAAGTATTTTATTATTTGTACAGTAGATGTATGAACAGTGACTGATTTTTATTCTTTTTATGTATTTTGTAAAAATCTATTTTAAAGAATAACAATAGTGTTTAGAAATTATTATTATTATAATGTTTATATAACAAATAATTTGGACAACCCTGCTTTGGAATTCAGGCAGTGCTGGTCTTGTGTGTCTCTAAAAATTATTCTTTAATATATATATATATATATTTTTTTTTTTTTTTTTTTTTTTTCTTCTTCTTCACGCAAATACATATATACTACCGTTCAAACGTTTGGGGTTGTCTTTTAATTTCTCAATGTTTTTGAAAGAAGTCTCTTATGCTCACCAAGGCTGTATTTATTTGATACAGTAAAAACAGTAATATTTTCTATTTTAATATATTTTAAAATGTAATTTATTCCTGTGATGGCAAAGCTGAATTTTCAGCATCATTACTCCAGTCTTCAGTGTCACATGATCCTTCAGAAATCTTTCTAATATGCTGAATAGCTGATCAAGAAACACTGAGGTTGAAAACCTTGTGTTTACACACTTCAGGAAGTTACAAATGGTTAACTGGGATTTGTGAAATTATTTGATTTGATTGATAATATATATGATTTTTTTTAAATACACACTTAATGTTCATAAGCCCCTAAAACCTGCCAATTACAGCAATTAAAAACAGGTCTTTTGAGAGAGATGATACCTGACAAATACTGGACGTCTGAGCTGGAAGCTGGTCATGAGGTGACACAAGAAGAGCATGTGGCTGATTTCTCTGAAAAAGTACATATGAAGAATCCATTAAATCCCTTTGAACTGAGCGTATGCTTCACATACACATACACACAAACATCTTCAGACTGCACATTACATTAACATGTATGAATCCTTGGTGTGTAGAATAACCCTCCATACTGTAATTATCTGCACCATCAGAGCTGATAGTGGCGACAGCTCGGCAGATCTCTCCCTGTGAGATAAACAAAGAAATTTTGCTAATTTAATGTGTTTTAAGAGATGTAACCTACTTACTGGAAATGCTTAAGGCGTTCAGTTCTGACCATTAAATGAGATTTCACATTTCACATAGTAAACACTTTCAATTTGTGCACACTCACTGATGAAATGCCGTAATGAAAAGCCTCCTGGGATGGCCAGGGGCTTCTAATGGAGCTGTACGGTCGGCCTAATGCATGCTGATAATGGCTTGGCGGTGGCAGCAAGTATTCAGAATAGGACGCTGAGCTAAAGTGGGCTACAGGAGGCACAGGATCACATGTTAGAGGATGAAGAATCCTGTAAGTGGTGTAGTCATCCTCCTGCAGGGCTTCTTCCATCCTGGAGTATCCCGGTCCTGAATGCATCCCATGACTGAATAGATTTGCATTTCTAGGACTTCCATGGGTGTGGTGTAAGGGGACCAGAGACCCTTCGGATAAGTCTCTTCTGTAGCTGTACTCTTGCCCCTCCGGCTCATTCATTCTCCTGATATTATAATAATGCTGCTGTAGATGGCGCTGTAGTCACACGGGCATAAATAAGAAAAACACATTAATCTACAGATTTTTTTAATTATATATATATATATACACACACACACACACAGTTTTCATTTTAATTTTAGTCATTTAACTTAAATTAGTAATTTAACTTAATTTAAGTAAGTGCTTTTGTCATTTTTATTACTTCAACTTAAACATTTATTTCAGTTAGATGTCAAGACAACATTTTAATTGATTCTAATGAAGTTTTAAAGTTTCCATCTAATTTTTTTATTTCAATTATACTGATAACGAGTTTTAGTTAACAACAACACTGGTCCTGAATATGTAATGGAAAGTAAATTTACATTTTTCTAGTTCTTCTGTAAACTATTTAATTGGCAACATTTCATCTGTGTAAAGTAAAACCAGGCATAAAAATGTTCGGCTCGAATATAAAATATACAAAGATAACCACGTATTGTTAATTAGATGTTTGTAAGTTTAGTTTATTTACTTTGAAGTAAACTTGTTAAGCTAGCGACTTAGCTAATCATTTCATTTACCTCAAGATATTGATAAAGTATCAAATTTACAACCATTATGACATACTTACCAGATAAATAAGTACGTACTGGATTTTTACCGTTTAAAATAACAAAATTGACTTGTATAAGAGTTGTGGATATGTTTTTGACGTTATTGTAAAACAGCTCGAAAGAGATACGCTCGCCTTAGCTTATTTATTTGAGCTCACGCGCATTAAAAAACGCGAGAAGTCGCGTGAATCTGTATTTCACATTTATTTTTTTTATTTTGTAAATCGGCTTGGTAAACAATTAATTTAAGTGATTTAATGATATTTTTATTCTAGAAAATTTTTAAGTAAATTAGTAAATTAATAATACAAGCATTAGTGAAGCGCGTTATAATTTTTTTTTTTTTTTTCTTATAAACATTTCTAATGCATTGTTCATATTGCACTAAATCTGGGTAAATGTTTGGAGGTTGGACGCTTATGAAACTAACCACGCCTCCAGCTGACTTAAGTTGTGAAACCCTTTAAGAGAGAGTGCGCGTGATGAGTGCTCGCAACGTTTTGAATATGAAGATGAATTTCACAAAGTGTCGCTCGGTGCTGATCACGGGGGCTAGCAGGGGCCTCGGACTGCAAATGGTCAGACAGCTGCTCGCTACGCCGGAGAGACCCCAAAAGATCATTGCAACCGCCCGGAATCCAGCCGCTGCAGAGGTAGGCTATCACAGTGCACGATAGCACCTGTGCTCAATAAAAATCTGTGGACAAGTTGCTTAACGTGCGGTTATGGTTTTCTGTCATTGTCAGGAACTGCAAGAGCTCGTCAAGTCTAATCCAGGCGTTTATGTTGTGCCACTAGGTGAGTTACTCTGTCACGTCACTAAGACTTTTAAAGCTAGATGCGGGACAGTTCGAGTTCATGTAAACAGAATAAAGTTTTGTTTTGTTTATGATTACCCACGTCATGCATTTCATATGAAGTTTAATTAAGATTCATAGGCAAAGAAAGTAGTAGTAGTAGACACGTTAGGTAAATTTGTGACTAACTGGAACTCGTCCAAAGAACAGACGGTAAGTTTTACATAGTTTAGAGCAAAGGAGGAAAGAGGGACACACACATAAAACATATTTCAAAAACGTCAGGATAAAAGTAGAGCATAGGGATGTTCACTTCCGATTATTGGAATTCGCCCAAAATATTACTTGTGGAGTGCAATTCTTATGTATGTCCAGTAGATGGAGACAAAGGACAAGGAAATGTGCTTATTTTTGACATTGACAAATATACTGTATAATTTAAAGGGACAGTTCACCCAAAAATGAAAATTCTATCATTTACTCACCCTCAAGTAGTTCCTAACCTGTATAAATTTATTTGTTCTGCTGAACACAAAGGAAGATATTTTGAAGAAAGTTTGTAACCAGGCTGCTTTGGGGCACAATTGACTTGCATAGTAGGGAAAAAAATACTATGAAAGTCAATGGTGGCCCAGAACTGTTCAATTTCCCACATTCTTTAAAATATCTTCCTTTGTGTTCAGCAGAACAAAGAAATTTATACAGTTTTGAAACAACCTGAGGGTGAGTAAATGATGACAGAAGTTTAATTTTTGGGTGAACTATCCCTTTAATTACTCCGATAAAACTCTATATTCCCTGTAAAACTATATATAAAGTCCAAATAAATTATATTTAATTAGTTTATGTAATTGGCATTATTCAAACAGTTCTGGAAATCTTGGAAATATCAGTTTTTAAAATGTTTTTTTTTTATTTCGTTTTCCATTCATGAACAGTGTTTTTTTTGTGTGTATTATTGATATACTATTATATTATTTTATTTATTAATATTTATAACTGGCTTTTATTTTTATATTTTCAGATTTGGTCCTTTTTTTATGTGCTTTCATCGTTTTGGAAAGTTGCATAGTGAACAGTGTTGGGTGTAACCCGTTACTAAGTAACGCGTTACTGTAATTAAATTACTTATCCACTGAAAAAGTAAAGTAGGGGATTACAGTTCATTTTTAGGTAATTAAATTACAGTTACTTATAATGTACTTGCGTTACATACTGTAAATTAGTTCAACAGTTCTGTATAAATCAATATTGAATTTAAAATCTAAATTTGTCGTCTAAAGGTAAAAGTGAACACTGCCTCTTTAAAATCGTTAGCTGTAGTGCAGTTGCGCGCGAGTTCGCAACTTCGCACCAGTTGGCTGTGTAGTTGCTGTCTGAAGATGTCGGCTGAAGCGAGTGGCTGTTTTGCCGAATAGAAATATCCCAATTACTTCACTTTTTTGACACAGGTAGGCAAGAACATTACGGTAAAATGTAAGCTATGTCCTAGGGAAAAAAAACTACTCGCGCGCTCTCTGAGAGACGGTCTTCAGTCGCTCTCAACCAAAGCGCACACACATAGCCGCCTCTCGCGAGTGTCAGATTTTCACGGTTTATTACACATAAACGTTCAAATACACATCAGTTATGTCAAGATGCCCGTCTTGGCCTATATTCGCATTGGTTATGTGAATGTGAACAGCATGTGTAACAGCATATTGTCTCCGTCCATTAGTGACAGCAGTGTCTACTGTCTAGTGCTACTGTCTACTATTGGCTGTCTGTATTATAAGTGATAATCAAACAACAAAAGAAAAGCTTTAATAAGGATTAATCTATATTTAATTTATACAGTTATGACTATGCAGAGTTATTTTATATTTGATTATTCAATTTATGTGGTATTTTTACTTACTACTATTAGACCTACCTGAAAAAATATATAGCATTGTTTTTTTTGTTTTTTGTATCTAAGTATTTTTACTGTGGTATCGACTTTGGTATCGAGTATTGTGCACTTTTGGTGGTATCGGTACTGACTACTAGATTTTTGGTATCGTGACCCCATTTGTTACTAAAAAATTTTAAGTATTATAGTGTTTTAATAAAGCTAAAATGTTTTCAAAAGCTATAAAAGGCTAAACTATACCATGTTTGACTCATATTTAAATTATTAAAAGAGTTTCATTTCTATTGTCTATCCAGTCAAGGTTTATAGGGATTTTAATAAGTAATTAGTAATGAGTTGAATTGCTTATTAAGTAATTAAATTACTTTTCAGACAGAGTAATTAGAAAAGTATTTTAAATACAACATTGATGATGTAATTAGTAATTAATTACTTTTTTGAAGTAACTTACCCAACACTGAATAGTGAATAATTTTTTTTTTTTTAGTTATGGTCTTCTATAAACTATTTCATTGGCTATATATTTCTTTTTAATGAATTAGATCAAACCGGTTCACAAATCGGTCTGTGTTATTGTTTTTTGTTTTTATTTCAGATGTCACCAGCGACAGCAGTGTGGACGCAGCAGCACAGGCAGTGGAATCCATTGTGGGTGCTGACGGGTTGAACTGCTTAATTAATAATGCGGCGATTAATATCCCCTCCGAACTGAACACAGTCACTCGAGATGCCATGATGAAAACCTATGAGAGTAATACAGTGGCTCCTCTTTTTATGACCAAGGTAATATGGCTGAACCAATTACCAACAATACACCGGCATTCAACTTTAAAGGGTTAGTTAACCCAAAAATTAAAATTCTGTCATTAATTACTCACCCTCATGTCGTTCCACACCCGTAAGACCTTCGTTCATCTTCAGAACACAAATTAAGATATTTTTGATGAAATCCGAAAGCTGTCTGACTCCTCCATTGACTGCATCACAACTACCACTTTCAAGGCCCAGAAAAGTACTAAAGACATCGTTAAAATAGTCCATGTGACTACAGTGGTTCAACCTTAATGTTATGAAGCGACGAGAATACTTTTTGTACGAAAAAAACGATTTTATTGAACAATCTCTTCTCTTTTCTGTCAGTCTCCTTGGCAGTTGATGTAATAAACACAGTGCAGCACTTCCGGGTTCTACATCAGAACGAAGAGAAGAAATTGTTGAATAAAGTAGTTATTTTGGAGGGTTTTTGTGCACAAAAAGTATTATCATCGCTTCATAAAATTAAGGTCAAACCATGGACTATTTTAACGATGTCTTTACTACCTTTCTGGGCCTTGAAAGTAATTACATTGTTGTCTATCAGAGATCAGAAAGCTCTCGGATTTCATCAAAAATATCTTAATTTGTGTTCCGAAGATGAACGAAGGTCTTACGGGTGTGGAACGACATGAGGGTGAGTAATTAATGACAGAATTTTCATTTTTGGGTGAACTAACCCTTTAATTCTCTAATAAATGTTCTTAACTGTCTTTTATTTTCAGTATTTATTCATTTAAATAAAAAGTTTTTCGTGGAAACTTACTCGGTTCCTCTATTGAATTCCCTTTCAGGCTCTCCTGCCATTGTTGAGAAGGGCGGCGGCTGAAGGCAGTGACATGGGAATCCACAGAGCCGCAGTAATCAATGTGTCATCTCTTCTGGGCTCTGTGCAGCTCAACTGGGGCGAGGGAGCGAACTTCAAGAGTTACGCTTACAGGGCATCTAAGGTGAAACACCTGTTAGTTGCTTTGTGGGGAAAATGATTCAGTTGCAGTTAAGTATTTAACTTTGCTTTTTGAATGTTTTTTAAATAAAGAGCGCCTTGAACATGGTTACAAGGTGTTTGGCTACCGATCTGGAAGCTGAGGGGATCTTGTGCGTCGCCCTTCACCCTGGTTGGGTGCGCACTGATATGGGTGGACCAATGGTGAGTGCATGAATGTGTTTTTTAGGGTTGTGTATGTATTTCTCGATTTTAATCGATTCTCTTTGTGATTAACTGACCTCGATTCTTAAATCCCAATAATCAACCTTTTAGCCTTTGTTTTCACTTGGTTGAACAAAACTTCAATATACATTATTTGTAGCGCCCCTCTTGTGTAGGGATGACGTCAAAACCCGGAAGACTAATTCCCTTGAGATTTTCCTATGGGTTTTTATAATGAAGTTTTTCAATATATGAGTAAAATAAGGTCTGTGGTAAACATGTGACGATACTTGGGCATTTTGTTCTACAACATATATTACATACACCTGTATCGAAAACACAATGTTATGTTTAAAAAATATGTTTCTATTAAGTAACTAGATAAGAACTTTTGGGCTGTGAGTGACCTTATTTTACTCACATATTGAAAAACCTCATTATAAAATAAACGTCTAAATGTCTGTTCAGTAGTAACAAACGGCACAACTTAGTAATTGTGGTGCTGCTTATTATTAAGTGATGAAAAGCAGCTGCAAATGTTGAAAATACACACTCATCTTTGCACCAGTAAAATGTGCAACACTTTATTTTACAACCTAATTATTTGTAATATCTAATTAATTTAACTTGCAGTGGAATGTTTTTTTCTCGACATCTCGCGATTTCGAGGCTAGTGAGTTCCTAAACATGATGCATGTTTACTGCTAGTTATAACAAAATAATAAACATGAATGAACATCAGAAGGCACGAATCAGTACACCCTATCATGTTTCATGTAATCAAAATGTCATGTAACGTTACATTTACGTCAGAAAAGCCATTCAATGAGCAAAGCTCGATAGTTAAATGAAAAATAAACACTAAACTAGAAAGGAGCATTTTGCTAAATGTATGCACTATATTACACATTCATTACACCCACTGTTTAAATGTTTGTATTTCATAAAAACTGCCTTATGTGCAATTTAAATGTTTGTAGCCTATACAAATCAGCTGTTCATTTTATTAAGTTTATTTTTTTTCCTTGAGAAAAATTGACATGTGTGTATATATATATCCAAATGAATCAAATTGAAAATCCAAATTGAATCGAATCACAATCTTGTGAATCCGAATTGAATTACAAGCTTGTAAATTGAAGTCAAAAGTGAATTAAATAATGAAATTTGTGTCAATGCCCAGCCTAGGCCTGTTAAAGGACTAGCTCACTTCAGAATTCAAATTTACTCACCCCCATGTCATTCAAGATGTTTATGTCTTTCTTTCTTCAGTCGAAAAGAAATTAAGGTTTTTGAGGAAAACATTCCAGGATTTTTCTCCATATAGTGGACTTCAACAGCTACCAACGTTTGAAGGTCCAAATTGCAGTTTAAATGCAGCTTCAGAGGGCTCTACGTGAGGGTCTTATTTAGCAAAACGATCAGGCATTTTCTAAAAAAATAAAAATTATATACTTTTTAACGACAAATGCTTGTCTTGTACTAGCTCTGCGATGCGCCACACATTACGAAATCATGTTGGAAAGGTCATGAGTGACGTAGGTGGAAGTACAGATCCAAGAGTCTACAAAGCAAATGTGCAAAGATTAAGTCAAACACTCTTTACGAAAAAAGGTAAAACAACGATTTCGGATGATTTTGAAGTTGGAGGAGAAAATGAGATTTTTCGGCCTACCGCGGTACTTCCGCCTACATCACACGTGACCTTTCAACGTAATGCGTGGTGCATCGCAGAGCAGTGCAAGATGAGCATTTGTGGTTCAAAAGTATATAATTTTTATTTTTTCCCCCGGCTGGGATCGTGTAGAGCCCTTTGAAGCTGCACTGAAGCTGCAGTTTGGACCTTCAACCCGTTGGTAGCTGTTGAAGTCCACTATATGGAAAAAATCCTGGAATGTTTTCCTCAAAAACCTTAATTTCTTCTCAACTGAAGAAAGAAAGACATAAACATCTTGGATGACATGGGGGTGAGTAAATTATCAGGAAATTTGAATTCTGAAGTGAACTAACCCTTTAATTTGAACCCATCTTTCCATTTACTTGCCATTTACAGGCACCTTTGAGTCCAGAGGAGAGCATATCATCCGTGTTGTCTGTCATTTCTGGATTAATGGAGGAACATCACGGTGGATATGTGGACTACACTGGAAAAAGCTTACCCTGGTGATCTCCATATTGTGTTAACTGTGTGTCACATTGTCCGAGTGCCAGATGAACACTGCGGAGCTAAGACCACAAAAACAGCCTGCGGGATCAATTATTCATGCTTCCACCTGTGTGTCCCAACCAAGAAGTACAAAAAACAAAAACTTAGGTCTTAGGAGAAATGAAATGGTATAAAAGGTTACAAGGGTGTGTTTACATTTTTAAAATAGAAAAAAAAATTATATATAGAAAGAGAATTTTTACTACCTGCCAGTAATAGTCTTTCATGGTTATTGCCTTTTCTATGAATATAAAATAAAATATAAGACAGACAATAAATCGAATGCCATTTATGAGTTTTATTTTTTCAATCCATCTCCACATCAGCAGTCAAGTGATTCTGACAGATTACAGTAACATGGTAAAATTGACATAATAGCGTGTCGAGAACAGTGCGGTGGAGAAGACATCGAACATTAATACAGCCTCTGAGAGAGAGTTCAGTCAGGCGCGGTGGAGGTCAGGGCGTGATGATGAAATGATGAATTTGGTCAAAATTAGGGTTGGCTTATCTCCTCTGATGTGAGAGAGGAAGGCAGACTGTCAAGAGCCCCAATTTCTGCAAGATAAAATAAGGAAAAATGGGAAAATTAGAACAATTCACTTGCTTGAAGTCAAGATGTATTAGGGGTTTTTTTACTCTTATTTGCCTAAACCGACAGAGATGTTATTCAGACTGCTCAGATTTCCGCTTAACTTGAACGATATACAAATTTCTTGTCCTTTGTGTGTGTTTATTAATACTGTGGCTAATTTTATGCTTTCAGCTACTAGTAAAATCATCATTACTTCAGTTTTCAGTCACATGATCTTTCAGAAATCATTCTAATATGCTGATTTGGTGCTCAGTTGTTATCTGCTCAATTATTAATGGTTCTTATTATTATCAAGGTTGAAAGCTTAATTTTTTTTTTTTTTTTTTTGGAAAACGTTATACATTTTTCAGGATTCTTTGATGAATAGAAAGTTAAAAACAACAGCATTTATTTGTCTTTACTGACAGTTTTGATCAATTTAATGCATCCTTGCTGAATAAAAGTATTAATTTCTTTTAAAATTGTACTGACCCTAAACTTTCAAATGGTGTATATATATTATGATTTAAAACATACTTCCTGCTATTTGAATTTCAAAAAATATAATTCTGCACCTTTGCTAATTCAATTTAAATTGGAATAATTTATCCATACTACACTGTAAAAAATAAATTCGTAAAATAACAGAAAAAGTAGTGGCAGCTCATATTCCGTTAACCCTAAAACACAACGCAATTAAGTGCAAAATTCTAAATACAGGTAAAACACCTGTAAAAAAAAAAGTAATATGGAAAATTCTGTTAAATACAGTACATTTTACCCTATTTTTACGGATTTTTATCAGTGCTGTTTACTGCGCAAAACCCTTTCCCCCAAAATCGGCACAAAATGTAAATGTCTAAAAAAAATAACAATTGCACTTACCTTTTAATTTGAGGTAAGAAAGAAAGTCTATGATAGTATGGACAACATCCTCATCTGATATCCTCAGAGCTCCTGAAGAGCAGAAACAGTAATTACAAGGTCATTATCATTTATTCTTTTAATTACAAAGCCTACAACATCTGTGAAAGTACATTAAAAGTTAATGAACATTCAAATGGATAGCTGAATCCACTTCCCAGCCTTTAACAAACCATATAGAAACTGATCTTAATTAACAGTTTGACGCCGGCGGTTCGTGATTCTTACCTGTCTTGAAATCTTCCTCTATGGGCATTTCTCTCTTCCCTGCCACCCCGTGCTTGTCACTAAGACTCCTGTGGCTGTCTATGGCATCTGATCACAAAGCACAACCACACATAATCACATTGATCATTTGAACAGCCCGCTGAGAACCCGAGCCACCAGAACCCGACTCCCCGGCTGATATTCATAGACCCGCCTGTGGCACACATATGTTCCTAATGCGACAAGTCATTATCCGAGGAATATCTTTTTTGTTTGGTTTTTGTTGTTTTTTGGGACAGATTGAGTTGAGCAACCTGCAGGACTTGAGTCATGGAATTGCTTTTTGTTGCAATGCGAAGCACACACTCACACCCTTGTGAAAAAGAAGTGCACTTAATTGTATTGGAAATACACTTGTAGTGTACTTCAAATCTTAGAAGTATACTTTATTGTACTTGCATGTAAACTAATATTACCTAAATAAAAGGCCACTTAAGTGTACTTAAATAGAGTCATGACTAAGTGCACTTAAAAAGAGCACTTTGTAATAATGTCAAATTAAAAGTTGTACCTTAAAGTACATTTAAAAGCAGCATGTTTCAATCATTTTTGTTGTGCGTTAAAGTACACATATTTTGATGTGTTGACTAACACTGTAGTGTGTTATTCAATGTTACATTTAAAGTTAATACATTTGAAATGTACGTACAAATATATTTAAATACATGCAAGTTTCACTAAAAATTACATTAAAGTATATTTTAGTTTACCATAAATACTTGTCAGTACATTTGGCAGTAACCATATTTTAACAGACAAATACTTATGTACTTAAGCACTAAAAGCACTCTTAAGTTCAACTAATTGTATTTAATACAAATTTAAACTATACATATTCATTTAATTGCAAATAACATGCAATCTTAAAAGGGATAGGGATTGATTAAAAGGGATTATTTTTTTCACCCTTAAGTATAAAGTTCTTTCTTCAGCTGAACACAACACGGTTTCTTGACTTCCATGGTGTTTATATATATACTTATCGACATTCTTCAAAATATCTTCTTTTGTGTTTAACAGAAGAACGAACTTCATACAGGTTTGAAACAACTTGAGGGTGAGTAAATAATAACAAAATTTTCAGTTCAACTAATTGTATTTAATATAAATGTAAACTATTATACATTTTCATTTAATTGCAAATAAAATGCAATCAAATGTCTGAAAACATTCAGTTCAGTTTGCACAAGTATATTCTTTTAAAGTATATTATTTCCATAATAAAAATATGCTAAAGTGTACTTCTTTTTTACAATGCCAGCCAATGCAAAAAGAGGAGTAAGACAGCAAAAGCTCACAGCAAGTGTGGTAAAGCAGAGACAGAGGGTAAAGCAAAAGATAGAGGATGTAAAAAGAGTGAAATCTCCCTTAATAGTCTAAATCTCACCATTTAATGCAAGAAAAATAGAGCAGAATATTGTTTATGTATTCAAAAAGCAACCTGCTGCTAAATGGGTTATACTAATTTGTTTAATTTAAGACTAGTTTGACAGTATGAAGAAGAATACATGCATTTGCACACATACCTCACACAGAATATGTACCTAAATTATGTACCAAACAGCAATCATTTGAAAGCATGATAAATCCATCTTTTCAGTTTAGGTGAAAAGACTCATGCTGAATAGAATCATCCCCGCCAGCAGCGCAGAACAGCAAAAAGCACAAAGAGCAAAACATCACAGAGCAATTCCTCATCTGACTTCAAAAACCTGCAGGAGCCATCTTACATTGACCAAGCAGATCTTCTCTCCCCCTTGCACTGGGAGAATCCTTAATCTGTATAAGATGATCAATACGACCTGAAACACAGGGAGCTTATGTAACCTACACAGCTGTAATAAGCACAACATCAGTGCACCCCAACACATTTCATGCATGGCCTGCATGGTGAAACTAAGGAAACATTTTTTCAAGGTTTAAAAAGTAGACCTGCAAGCTTAAAGCAAGAATGTATGCACCAAACCAGTTACATAAATCATACGCAACTGTTTTTCATAAACAGCTGGGGAAAGATAATGAGAGAAGACAAAAAAGATGTATTGGAGAACTCACGAGGACCGAGGAGATACCCAGCACTGTTGAGGGTCCATCCTCTCTTCTCTTTTGCCTGTTTTATAGAATATAAATATATATATAACTCCAATTATACACTCTAAAAAATGCTGGGTTAAAAACAACCCAAGATGGGTTAAATATGGACAAACCTAGCAGTTAAGTTGGTTTGACCAACCTGCTGGGTAGTTTTATTTAACTCAACTATTGCTTGAAAATTATTATAAAACGGTTAGTTCCTGTCCTTGATTCTGATTGGTCAATAGCTGTGTTTTATTCATGATAAAACACGGCTATGACCGCTTCACCCAACGGTTCTGTGTATCACTACACAACACCCTTAACAACCACTCTTAGCAACGTAAACTGTTCTCAACTGATATCGTTCATTGAAGCTTACTGTATTATGTAGAAGAGTATTGTGAGAAAGAGATCAAGTGAGCAAGTTTAATACCTGCATTCAGATTTAGCATTTTCCTTCAGGTCAGTCCTATGTTCATAATAAAAAATCAGTTTGAATGTCCACTGCAATATCTTGTCCTTTTAACAGTTAAGGGGTTTTCCCATGACTGACAGCGCTAGTCAAAGCATTTGTCAGTTGCGTCTTGTTCCGTGTTCACAACAATTTTTCAATATAAAAGTCTTCGCTACTGACTGACACACTCATAAAGACAGTCTTTAATGTAACTTCTGTTGCTGTTCACGGTCAGGGACTATTTTTTTCCGGCGGAAGGAAGGTTTTTAGTGATTTTACTTCATGAAATTTGCATTGATACATATTTTTTTGGCTTTAATATTTGTATTGTGTGGTAACCGTTTTATAAAAGCAATAAGGTACTCGAGGCTAGTGCTGTATCGTGAATAAGTCACGGCTGAAGGGCGTTCGCGTCGTGCCTAACAACGCCCTTCAGCCGTGACTTATTCACGATACAGCACAGCCTCTCATACCTTATTGCTTACCTATATGGCTGGCTTAAAATGAACCCAAAATATGCTGGAAATTAAAAATCAGATACATAATTACTAGAGGCAACAGAAAATAATCAAAAGGTGAACATTTATAAATAAGCAATTTAATAAATGTGTATTATTTAATTGTTATTTAGTAAACTTTTATTAATAAGTTGATTTCCAACCTATTTTAGGTTAATTTTAAGCGAGCAATATAGTAATTTTTAAACAATAGTTGAGTTAAATAAAACTACCCAGCAGGTTGGGTCAAACATTTAGCCCAACCGCTGGGTTTGTCCATATTTAACCCAACTTGGGTTATTTTTAACCCAGCATTTTTAGAGTGTACAAATAATTTGCAAAGTCCTTAATAATCTTAATATACATATACATATACATACATATATATATATATATATATATTTTAATCTGTCACAAACTAAAAATGTCCTGTTTTAGCTATAAATGCTGATTTTTAACTGAAAGGTTAAAGTGTATTTTCATTAAATGTCATGTCGGGGCAAATTGTCAGACGTTTTAGTTATTATAATGTTAATACATTACAATATTTGTTCGTCCAAAACGGGTGTTTACCATTTTAAGTTACATTTTACATTTATGTTGTTTAATAATTTTGCAGAAAACCGTATAATAGTTTGTTTATAATGCCATTATGATAACTTGTCCCGGTATTGGGGCATGCTGTCACAAAGGTCAACGTGCATTCTTTTTTTCTTACTCAACAACAGTGGAAATGTTCATTTTTATAGCGAAAATTTTAAGTTGTAAGTTTAAACAGAAATTGACTTTTTAGAGAATAATTCACTCGAGTTAAAATTGTGACAACTAGCCCCGGTCTGCTGGTTTCAACTTTTCCGCGAGTTCTAGTTTAATTTGCATTCAAACATACAGGATTAAATAATGAAATGAATCATTTTGAATCAAAGTAACTCTTACCGCAATCACCATTCCGAGTGTTTCGGTAAGAAACGCGCACACAATAAGAGACACACAAACTCCACCGACACACCTGTTCATCTGAAACACAACATTATTGAAACATTAGCTATAAAACGCACTATAAAACATGCAAAATCAAACATGCACAGAGAAAACAGAGCGAAGGAGATTGAGAACTTACCCTGAGTATCAGTTGGGTCTTTGGAGAGTAAAAACACTAGTAAAATTCCTGCTTGCTCCTGGTCCTCTGATCCTCCTGGAATCGGGCGGCTTTTATTGAAAGGGAATGTGTCACCTCTGACGTATTTACGACAAAAGGTGACAGACAGACTCTTCATCATTGACGATAGAGCAAGTTAGCAATGATCGAGTCCATGCATGAGATCATTTGATTAACGTCTTATCGATTATTGTATAGTCATAAAAGTCACGTTTTTAGATGCTAACGACCACCTGTCAGATCCATGTAAGGAAATTATATTATTGATTTTAGCCTATATTTATTAGTTTGACATGGCAGCATAAGCTATTCACACATTTTACAATAACAGAAATATTATTTTGCCTCACGTATTCTTGAAATGTACAACATAATGTTTTTGTTGACCAATAACCCAGCTGTTGGTTCTGGGAAAGTAAAAAAATGTCCAGTTTTCTTGACGTTCTTTCAACTTAATTTTTATTTAAAATTCAACATTGTAGGAACGTTGATTTGTAACATTCCAAGAACATCAAAATGTCCAGTTTCCTTAATGTTAGTAGAATGTTATTTAAAGGTTAGTATGATGTTCCTGAAACATTCTTTCAATCATTCAAACACCTGCTGTGAACAAGCACTGAAAGAAAGAGAAATAAGAACACAAACTACAACTTTCTTCAGCCACAGCCTTAGATGAAATGAACTGAAGATAAAATACATTAAATCTCTCAAGATCTGATTAAACAACTCCACAAACAGCATTAGCAGCTTCACTTATTACTAACCAGACTGACTTTATTTCTGTCACAGTCTACAGAAGTTCTTATTGAGAATTAACAGAGGTTTAGATGTTGATGTCTTATTGAAAATGTTTTGTTGTTGTTGTTGTTGTTGTTTGTTTGTTTGAGGTCACCATCACGGAGATCAGTGTTTCCTTTTGTTGAGTTGCTTCTTTTTCAGTAATTGCAAATGTTTCCAGAAAACATTTGTGCATTGATAAAGCAGATCAACATGTCTGGTTTAATAATAGACAAATGACTGCATGAAAGTAGTTTAACCTCTTAACTGTTACCCCCACTTTTTTTTTTTTTTTTTTTTTTGACATGAAATTGCACTATCCAAACTTATATGGTTGTAATTCAAGAATACTTTGGAATATAGACATAAGGCTGGTCTTGTTTTAAAGATGAAATTTGGCAGATTATTGTAGAAGTGAAATAACTTATGTAAGTGAAACAGAAAAAAAGTGATAGAAGTTTAAGTTTATGAAAATGTAAAATGTAAAAATATAATATTTTATATTGTATATAAAATATATATTTTACAAAACAAGTTTTACTCTAAAACTGCAAGAAAATCAAATCCAAAAATCTGAACAAGTTGTGTTCCAAATTTCAGGTTGATATCTCAAAAAATGCGCTTTCAGTAAGATTTTGTTTGGGCGCAGTACCAAACTTTTTCACTAGATGACAACCAAGCTCCATTACGGACCATATAAGGGCGCCTCCATTTCCATATATGGTTTGAGTGATCTGAACCATATATTTCCATTATTTTCATACAATTTATGAAGTAGACATACTATATAGAAGTAGTATGGGATGTTTGGCAGAATTTGATATGAATTCAACCTCTAATAAACATAAAAACAACATGTATGTGGGTTATAGCTCGCCACCACAATCATAAATTTATTTTTTTTCTATTAAAACATTTTCAGACCTTTTTTTCTCAAAAAAATTGAATGGATGTTATCTTTTGAACTCTTGTCATGAAAACAAACATGTTTCAACCAATCTTTCATGATTTTTCATGTTCATCACTATTTCAAAATAAAGGTCTGAACATGCCTTATGAGTATGAAAATATTCTTGTTGCAAATTGATGAATTACTGCTCCTCTGTAAAAAACTAGAGATTCTAAGCTTTCAAATGATATATAATTTGTCAAGATTAGTTTAGATTTAGTATAGGATATTGCTGTTTAAATATATAATGGCTGTGGGCCCACCAGTGGGCCAGTGACAGTTAACAGGTTAAACAACTGCTTTTTTTTTAGTAATTGCTGACTTAAAGAATTGAAATGTTATTGAGGAATATAAAACCCAACCAATGTGAAAATAAATAATTTGTAATGCCATTTTTTGTTTCAAATGTTGTCTGTGAGTGCATAAACAACACTGTCATTGTTAACTTTGTTTAAAACATGTTTTGTGTCATTTATACACTCACAGACATCAACATTCAGCATATGAAACACAACAATGGTGACATGCTTCATGAGCATACAAAACACATTCATGGCTCCCAGCATGCATTGCGGCAGTGAATAAATTATGCAGCTGAATTATTTTTATTTAAATCAATTTAATGCAGTCGCTTGTCTTTATTAATGCAAAATGCAAAAAATGTTTTCTGAAAACACCTGCAATTGCTGAAAAAGAAGCAACTCAACAAAAGTCAAGGGTCAAGAGCCCAAACACTGATCTCCATGATGGTGACAAAACATTTTCAACAGAACATCATCATCTAAACCTCTGTTAATTCTCAATAAGAACTTCTGTAGACTGTGACAGAAATAAAGTCAGTCTGGTTAGTAATAAGTTAAGCTGGTAATGCTGTTTGTGGAGTTGTTTAATCAGATCTTGAGAGATTTAATGTCTTTTATCTTCAGTTCATCTAAGGCTGTGGCTGAAGAAAGTTAGTTTGTGTCTTTATTTCTCTTTCTTTCAGTGCTTGTTCACAGCAGGTGTTTGAATGATTGAAAGAATGTTTCAGGAACATCATACTAACCTTTAAATAACATTCTACTAACATTAAGGAAACTGGACATTTTGATGTTCTTGGAATGTTACAAATCAACGTTCCTTGAATGTTGAATTGTTCATTAAAATTAAGTTGAAAGAACGTTTGAGGAACATCATACCTTATAAAAAAAATGTTCCTCTAACGTCAAGAAAACTGGACATTTTTAACTAACACTGAATATTTAGAGAATGTTCTTATAACAAAATTCTGTTAGCTGGGTAGTTAAAAAATTCAAGGCAAAAAAAAGTGTATTATTTTATTTTAGGCTATTATTTATCATATTTACAAATATACATTTTTGAGTCACAGATTACTCATGTAACATGCACCTTTTCATAAAAACGTCCTGATTTTTTCAGTAATTTTGCCCTCGTAGAGGTGCAGAGGTTCACTATTAAGTGCACTATTCAAAACAAGAGGCCATTTTGTAATGCTTTATTGAGTGCTGAAGTCAATATGGGTTCATTTGTTCACATGGGTGGATTGTACATTCCAACAAAGCGCAGTTTTACAAAGCCATTCATGCATTTGTCAAGATCCCATGACCTTGAGATACGTCCTGCCTCCAAGTAAACATACTGGCCGGCAATCATGAAAATAACAATTACTCCCAAAATAATGAACCAGATGAATAGGATTCTGATAGCTCTTCTCAAAAGGCTTTGTTCCTTCTGACGGAAAGGACTCTTATTTTCTATTTCCATGTGTTTGGTTTGAGTCTGCGTGACATTCTCATCCATCTGCTTCTCAGTGTCTTGAGAGCCATGTTCTTGAGTGTCTGCATGCCTTTTCTTCTGATGATGTCCTTGGCATATTGGATGGATGACGGAGGAAGTTGGTGATGAGGTCCTTGATGAAATGGAAAAGAGTGCACACAATTCATCTTCTTTCTTCTAAAGAAATCAGTTAATGCAACCTGTGTAGGCCTATGGTTTCTTATTTTAATTTAGAAAAACACCTGAATGAATTGCAGACATTTTAGATGAACGCAAAATGAATAAAATCAAGATTCCATTGCAATATTGATGTCTAATATATATTCTGCTGTACATTAATACAGATCTAATGTATATAAACAGGAAAAAGAAGTCTACCTTGCAAGCTGTTCCTGGTTTAAATATGGGTTTGGCGCTCCATGCAGATTAATAAGTAATCTGAAAACTGCTCGAGGACGGCAGTGACAGCAGGACTTGACTTTGTTCATGGCCGAAGATGTCTCAATGACCTATGAGACAGACATTTCAATATTACCCCATTTGACGTTCAGTATATTTTCAGACATTGTGTAAATTATAAAATGACTTTCAGGGGGTTCGACGGCTATTTTAAATGACTTTTAAACGCTAAATAACGCGTAATCTGAAGGCGCGATCTGTGGAGGTTCGTCTCGCGAAATTCATCGACAGCAGCTAAATGTCGATATATAGCCTAATAAAAAAGGCTTAAAACATTTTATATTTGAGATACGTACTTAAATATAAGAAACTGGTGCATAATTACAGTACTTGTCATGTTAAATCGACGTATTCAGAACCGTTGAAAACGTTTCTGTCTTTACTGAAACTTTTGAACGCTGCTAAACATGTATAGCCTACTTGTATAAAAAAGCCCTAGTTATTGTTTAACTTAATAACTAGCCTCTTGCTTTGTCAAGTCCGTCTTCTGTTGCATTTCTGTGTTCCGTGTTACTGCTAAGAGACAACAAATCACTAATTTGACAACTGAACCTGGAACATAACTCAAAATCACCGGACTACTGTTGCCATGGTTACCACAACAGGCGAACGCGACTTTTTCACGCAAGAGTCAACTGAAAATATCGGCATAAATAAATTTTTAATCCATCTTTTGAGAAGACTGAAACGTTTGATAACACTTCCCTTGTCAGGAACTCCTTCCTAAAATGTAAAGACAGCTATTTAAATCATACAAGGTTCTCTGGAATACTTGTTTCTGATTGGTCAATAACATCATCGCATCACAACTTTATTTATTCATTAAACCGTAGCTATTAAACAATATTTATTTCTTCACAAAAAAAAAAAAAAAATAGCTATTAATATTCCATACATTTTATTTAGATTAAATATTTAAAGTAGGCCTAAAAAGCAGCTATTTTAAATTAACTAGCCTGAGTGATTAGCTGCTAGCGATTAGCACGTGATTAGCCTCTGGTTGTGTGAGCAGCATATCAATTTCAGACTAATTTTCCCATTTATTCAACAAGAACTTAGTATTGGCTTCTTATGTCCTAAATATGTTAGCATTTCACAGCCATTAATTACAGTTTCTTTGTCCCTCCAGGTGTATTATGAGATCACATCAAAGAAAACCATGATTTGACTCATTATGACGCATGATGTCCTGATGATCACAACTGACTCATACTTACTACACTTATCCCATTTGTGGTGGACTTTCTTTTCTTATCTGAAAAAGACTCCCTGTATAGTGATTCATATATCTTTTCAAAGCGTTTCAGAATGCAATGAACATTAGTTACTCATGGTTAGTAGCAAATGAGCAAAAACAAACAAATTCACTATTTTTGCCCACACATTTTGTTCTTTATGTGTTCAGATGTGTCTCTAGGGA
Organism: Mylopharyngodon piceus; assembly: GCA_039654765.1. NCBI lineage: Eukaryota > Metazoa > Chordata > Actinopteri > Cypriniformes > Xenocyprididae > Mylopharyngodon > Mylopharyngodon piceus. The sequence continues at coordinate 13,607,151 of CM077459.1, read as the reverse complement.
GACCAACCTGGCAGGTACCATAAACCTTTTTATTTTAGTAAAATAAGTTTATTTTAGAGTCTATCAACTGGCAGAGCATTTCCTCCTTTTGCGCCATTTAACATTATTGTCACTTTTGATGGCTATTGTGGCTCCACACAGCTGTCCGTTTCTCACCTCTAGTGAACATAAATGCTTGCTGTGTTTCCGATGAGATCAAAGATACACTCCGCTTGGATGTCACACTGTGTTTAGCTATAGAGACTGGATGAAATAGAAGTGCAAGACAATGTAATATGATTCAAATGAGAGTCTTTTTTGTTTCTTCAAAATGTCATTAAAGGAGAATTCAAGCTTTTTATACACTCCAAAAGGGGCTTTTTGCAGTGATCCCATATAAGAACCATTTTTGGTTCCCTAAAGAACCTTTCAATGAACAATTCTTAAAAGAAACACTTTTTTTCTTAGTGTGAAGAACATTTTAATGAACCCTTTTCCACTATAAAGAACTGCAATTAATTGCATTAACAATAACTTTTGCTAAGAAAAAAAAAGCACTTTTAGATGGTTATTATGCTGCTCTTGCCCTTTAGCATACAGACAAATAATTTAGATGTTAATTTGTACCAAACTGGCCTGACTCCAATTCGATTAGGCTGGTGTGATTAGGTTATACTGTAAACAGGGTCAAGAAAAGACTCTTGTATGAAATGTAACATAATCAACTGTATAATTTGGTTAGCAGTGAGATATGGCAGTTTAAGTGAAGGATCTCTGTGTAAATAGTCACTTCAGATTGTTTGTTTTCTGAGACGGTACAGTTCAGGTGTGCTCAGTTAGAAGAACTGCATCAGGATAACTCATATTTATGCAATATAAATAATAAGACATTTACACCCACTCAGTTTCAGAGGTGTAAAGAGTACTTGAAAACCATACTTAAGTAAAAGTACAGACACCTTACAGGGAAAATGACTCCATTACAAGTTACAAGTCACCAATTCCAACACGACTAGAGTAAAAGTCTTACAGTATCTGGTTTTAACAGTACTCACTCGTACTGAATGTAGGCTCAAAGTCCTCAAAACCTAAGAGACATGCCAGTGAAAAACAATAAACAGTTGATTTGTGAGGAGAGCGATCACGTTTATGTTCTAAAATTCAAATAAATCTGAACATCTCCATATTGCAATAAATCAAGGTCGACACAACAGCCTCTTAAACGTCTGCAAACACTCAAGTCTCGGTTAAGCTCAAGTGCTCAAAGGGGACTAATGCACTCACATTCATGTAAAGTAGCCTTGTTGACAAGTTTGGGTGAGTAAGGGCAAAACGCACAAGATACAGTACCTTCAATGCCCTGTAGATGGAGATATTTTTTAAACTGCTGCAGAAAAAGTTAGGTGCCATGCAAAATGTAATGAGTAATGGCATTATGGTTGTGTTTGGACTGCTAATAGATGCCTTTTAAACACAAAATTTCTTGCTCGGTTGAAAGTGAAGTATGGTTAACTTCCCTGAGAATGACGCAAAATACTGTGGCTGCATCCGAAAGCTTAAAAATTCTGCCTTCGGAGGATGAATTTCAAGCTAGGAAGGCATCAAGGCACGTCTGAATCAAATGTTTGCTTCACTTCCTGTCTCCTGAGATCTGATTTTTGAAGGCAACGTAGATGTATTCTTCAATGCCTTTGATATCTCACAATCCTGTGCGTTCCATTCTGTGGCAGTTGAGATAAAAATTAAAGATGGCGTCTGAAAGTTGTGGTTGGTTTTCAGTTTGAGTGTAAATGTATACCACTTTCCACTTTTGATGTCATTTCTAGTGAGAAAATACTATTGTAGTAATTAAATATTTGCTTCGTTATCACCTATATCAGTTATCATATATATATAAATATTTTCCCATTCAAAAAGTAGTATAATGATGTATTTTTCCAATATAGCCTACTCTCATCAGGGAAAAATCATTTAAAGAATTATGTTTATCCAAAAATGAGAAATCGCACATATTTTTGCACATACAGTACATGGACATACATTTCTTCTGTTCTTCTGTTAGATACATCATGACGAGCAGAAAATCTCCACCATGTCAGGTCACACTAGCACACAGTGTCAGATATCTTCTCACACACTCCTGCAATAACAAGCTAAAGCCTGCTGACTTTTAGTGCTTTTAGAGCAATCTCCTCTGACGCTACCATCAAAGGAAATGGGACACATCACAAAATATAAATGATTAGGTCTGTTATAAGGCAGGATGAGGCTTAAGATCAGGAGGGCTGGGTGAATGTACCAACCCATTGTCAGAGGAGAAAAACAGCACAGGGACACGGGTGACGTCTCTAAGAACACGGTGGGAGACATTAACTCGAAGCTCCATTTCACTCTGCTTCCCAGAAGTGTGCATCTTTCCGAAAGCTACATAACACCGTATTAGCATTTCAATGGTAGATGGGTGACAATCCTTGTGTGGAAGCTATTTGAATAATGGAGTGGGATTAGGGATTTGAAATATGTATTAAAAAACTGGATTTCACCTCAGAGGATGGTCATGATTTCTGGCGTGATGAATGAAACAGGTCAGTGCGACTTTAAGGATAGGCTACCTGAAGAGAACTCCATGCAAAATATTTCTTGTACATTACAAGTTCCCCTAAGAATAAGCACTAAGAGATGTCATAGAACTATTAAAAGACGAGTGTTGAAGGTTTGCATGGCAAGCTGAAAACTGACCTTTTTGGTATTTACTTGTCGTGTAGCCTACTATATTTATGATTAAATCGATTAAAATTAAAAGGCACAGGAAAGATCAGGGTTTTGATTTCTGTCCATTAAGATCCAGGCCCATTATCAGCATGATATACAGTAGTCAACATTTAAAGTGGATCAAAACCTTTCATCAAAGTTGTCCTAAAACCTTCTTCTTAGGACAACTTTGATTAACTTGTTTGATCCACTTCAAATGTTGACTACTATATATAGCCTATATATATATATATATAAAAGAAAGTGGAAAGAAATACTAAACATCTGACGTCTGTTTTTACTGTTACTGTGTGTCACCAACACTATCTACTTGTGTTGGGTAATGAACTGAACTGACACATTTCAGAACGCAACGGCGCATGAAATCGAGCTTGATGCTTATCATGCATTTTAACAGTTTACAGCACTACTGTAAAATAAATGATAGTTGAATCAGTTTATTTTGCACATTAACTTAAATACAACAGCTTTCTAGACAAAAGCTAAATTCAGAAAAGCAGAATAACTTACAAAATGAACAGGTCTGATGAAAATAAAGATTAAAAAATCAACTAGAAAATTTTGAGTGTAAAGGCCTGTTCATACCAAGAACGATTTAAAGGGTTAGTTCACCCAAAAATGAAAATTCTGTCATTAATTACTCACCCTCATGTTGTTCCACACCCGTAAGACCTTCGTTCATCTTCAGAACACAGATTAAGATATTTTTGATAAAATCCGATGGCTCAGCATTGCCAGTAAGATAATTAACACTTTCAAATGCCCAGAAAGCTACTAAAGACATATTTAAAACAGTTCATGTGACTACAGTGGTTCAACCTTAATGTTATGAAGTGACGAGAATACTTTTTGTGCGCCAAAAAACAAAATAACGACTTTATTCAATAATATCTAGTGATGGGCGATTTCAAAACACTGCTTCACGAATCTTTTGTTTCGAATCAGTGGTCGTCCGCCAGAAGCTAGTTATTTGAATTTATAAAGTTTTAAATATGGATATTTTTCTTACAAAAACACATCGCTTTGCTTCAAAAGGTATTTATTAACCCGCTGGAGCCGTATGGATTATTTTGATTATGGATGGATGCATGTTTTTTTTGTTCAAAATGCGGACCCCCCATTCACTATTATAAACCTTGGAGGACTAAGGATATTTTTAAATATATCTACAATTGTGTTCGTCTGAAAGAAGATAGTCATATACACAGGATGGCTTGAGGGTGAGTAAATCATGGGATAATTTTCATTTTTGGGTGAACTATCCCTTTAAGTACCGTTTTTGAAGAGTGCGCATGTGCGTACGTGCTCTTGTACGTAATGATTGAATCTGGAAATAGAGTACCTCAGGGATGACGTGTTTTTGTAGGCAAAACCCAGAAGCAAGTTAGCATTTTAGGATTTCCGGTTCCATCACCCCGAAGTCAATGGGTTTTTTGAATGGGTTTTTGCTAAATCGCCTGAAATAAGGTCTGTGGTTAACAAAGCCTCTAAATATTTTCACGTTTTGATCTATGACATAAAACACACCAGTTATAACCCGCTTATAACTTTTTTAAACCTTTATTGTGTCTTAAAAATGGCTAACAAATTGCTAAAAGGGACTACTTCCTTTGGCGGGGACTTTAGACGTCATCATGACAAACAGGACATTTGGACAGCATTTCTCAAGAAAAAGTGGATAAATATTCATACACAGCACAGATCATAATCAGTGAACATGTTTTTAAATAAAGTTGTTTTCTAAATAAAGTTTGAGGAAGCTTGGTGGTGGTGACGTTGATCCGCGACCATGGTGTGCTGTAGTCCATTTATAGCCTACTGTTAGCTTTATATATCTGATGGCTTTATTTAGGCTTCAAAATATATAAATGTTGTGTTAACTTGTAAAGATTATCTTGATAGACAAAACGTGTAAGTGTCATAACCCTTTGTTAAACACGGAGCTTATTTCTTTTCCAAAAGTCTATGGGAAAAATGAATAGGCTTTCGATCGAAGGAACCCGTGCGCCGCTAACTTCCGGCATGGCCTACAAAAACACGTCATCCCTGAGGTACTCTATAAAACAAAATAACTGAGAAAAATGAGAATTAGTCCTCAGATGCCATGTCTGTAATTTATTGCAAAAACTCTAGCATTAATTCGATCTCAAACAGATTCATTTAAAGAAGTTATTACTCCACCACCTACGTGACATCATTCACCAACGTGGCTGAACGACAGGTTTGCAACAAAACGGTTTCGGGAAACAGTCGTGTCTAGCTAGTTGATTTGTTTAACGATGCATATGGTAGTGAAGCAGCGAGTTAAGTCGTTGTACGGGAAACGCACCCCAAAACGATTTTTCCCAGGTGATGAACGATAAAAACATTGACAGCCAATCAGAATCCATCCTGGTTTAAAGAGCTCGAGCATTTAAAGTGACAGACGACATAAACAGCGCTCACTCGCCGGCGGCGGTGTGAACGCACAGTTAGAATAAACAGAACAATATTGTACGCGGTGTGTGGACGTTATAGTTAGGCTATCGTTATAGTTATCGTTTTTGCCTTAAATTGGTCATAGGCTATTAGTCAGAAATAAACCATATGGCCTAGGGAAATAGCTTATATGATCTTTCAAACATTGTCATCGAATCAGGACAATGTACTGCATGACACATGGCCTGTGTCCTAAACCTCTTGTTCTGGACTTTAATGAAAGCTTTATTGTGTTTTGTCAGACAGTAATTCTGAGCGAATACCCAAAGTGTGTCTGCCTCCTGTCAGTACTATCGACATAACAGTCTTTACAAATGTAGTTTAAACTTCTGTGTTGTTTTAAATTGAGTTAAAGGTCAAAGTTTCAGTTCCAGCAGTTCCCCTTTTTTTTCTATATTTTAACTAATTCAAATTTTATATATGTTAAAAATATATATATTAAAATATAGGCTATTTTATAAAAACTACCTTAAGCCACTCTACCTTTTTCTTACAAAATAATGAGTGTGCCTAATTTTGTTCAAAGAACTGTTTGTCCAAAGAACCCTGATAGAAGGCATGAAGTATATTAGCAAAAACCATTGACGTGCAAATTACACTCAATTCATCAGTTCTTTACTACCTTAGTAATAATAGAGCATAACATTAGCAATTTCAAAACATTATAGTGTCACACTGCAATTATGGGTTATTTGGAAAGATAGGGCATAATAGCTCACACACTCTGCTAACACGTTTATCTTACTGTGATGCACTAGTTCAACATACGCTGGGAAAATGTTGCGCGACCTCATAAACTTCTGTGTGGCAGCAATGCCATGGCGATTTATGTCATAACATTGTTCCTACGTTGCTTTCAAGATGTCCCATTTATTTTACAGCTTTGTTTTTTAATGTCACTCACTGATAAAAATCATGTTTTTTCCTTTCACAGACAGTAAGTGGCTGTTTCTTTTCCCTCTGTGGACTTAAAGAACTTGAATTAAAGAGATTAAACTAAATTAAACATTCTTCACACTCTCACTAGTTTTAGTTTTTTTTCTGCTGACAATATCCAACATTCACTCAAAAAGAAAAAAAAAAAAGAAGAAAAGAAAAAGAGGTTTTCGCAGTGATGCCATTGAAGAACTATTTTGGGTTCCCCAAAGAACCATTAAAGTGTTAGCTCACCCAAAAATGAAAATTCTGTCATTAATTACTCACCCTCATGACGTTACACACACGTAAGACCTGTTCATCTTCAGAACACAAATTAAGATTTTTTTGATGAAATCCGAGAGGAATCTGACTGCAATATAATCAGCACTGTCAAGGTCCAGAAAGATATTAAAGACAATGTTAAAACAGTCAACGTGACTGCAGTGGTTCAACCTTAATTTTATGAAGCGACGAGAATACTTTTTGTGCGCAAAAACAAAAAGTATTCTCATCGCTTCATAATATTTAAATTTTTGGGTCAACTAACCCTTTAAGTGAAAAGCCATTATTCCAACAGTGAAAACCATTATTCCATATAGTGTAAATAACATTTTAATAATCTAAAGAACATTTGTCCAGTATAAAGAACCTTTTGTGGAATGGAAAGGTTCCATGGATGTTAAAGATTCTTCATGGAACCATCAATGCCAAGAAAGAACCTTTATCTTTAAGAGTGCATAAATGCATTACAGGAATTGCATTTTTGTTGTTGTCCCAAAAAACAAATATAATTTCCATCACACATCAAATGACTGTTCTCTGATAGAAATTACAGTTTTTGTTTTTTGGGAATAAAATGGATGACGTCTTTGCTCTTTATTGACACTGTTGGTAGACAACTGCACTTATTTTGGAACAAAAAGTGGCAAAATTAAAATAAATAAATTAAAATATTTTCCCACTATAATTATTAAAATAAAATGTTGTTTAGATTATCATAGTTTTATAAATATATATGTAAATAATTAATCATAAAAATGAAATTACAGTTTTTCTCAGTTGCTTTGGCACATTTCTCAAATCATCCTTAAAATTTGCGAAACAATTTGTACAAACAGCACAACATTTTGGATTACCTGCAAAAGCCTGTAACCTGCTCAAAATCCTTGGTTCATCTCTCAAAAGCAAGTATTTATGTCAATGAACATATCAGTGCCATCAGAATGACAAGTCCTTGTGTCATTGTTCTCGAACAAGATAGTCAAAATGCTTAGCCATGTTGTCAATATAACAGAATATTTCAGATGTAAACTATGGCTGTGGTTTTTATGACAATGATTGAAACTGCACAAGACTGCACTTTTTATGTATGACATATCAATTTTAACAGTACAAATGGACACATTACTGTATATGGGAGACTGATTGCAAAAGACTGGACAGGATTCACAGTTTTGTATTTACTGTTGGTCTGTCAACAAATTACTGTAAAATGTCCTTGTGATAAATGAAAAAGACAAGACTATATATACATACACTGTATATATGTATTCGTGCGTGATATAGTGTGTATCTGTATAAAGTTCATTTAGCCTACTATATTACTATAAGTGTAATGCAAGTGTAATATGCTACTGTAAGTGTAAAAATGCTGCTGTAATATTAAGATTATAGCATGCATACCATATTAGAGTACAGTGCACATTGCTGAAATACATACCTGTTATGTCTACGAAATGCTTGAATGATTGAGGAAAAGGTTTTTCTCCAAACGTTCGGCTGCACCTTTAGACACGCATTGTAAGGTCATGATTGAGAACATAGTTATTTCACTAGAAACGTGCCTGCGCCCTTTGCCTTATCTACCTCTTCCTCTGTTTTGCCTCCCTACCCTTCTACCACACATCCTTACTCCTCTTCTTCTTCCCAGCTGTTGACCCTCTTTGTTTCCATGTTGTTCTTCCATTATCAGAAATTGAAACTCTTGTGTTGTGCTCTGTCTATATATGCTTTCCAGTTAAAGATTCATGACATGCATCTTTTAGCTGCTTTAGAGAACTGGTTGTGTCATTGGTTGATCTAATGCTTTACATTCCCCTGAATACATTAGTGAAATTCAGGATTCACCTGCAAAATTCATCAATTCAGGACACATTTACAAAAATCTAATAGAAATGTATAGATAATACTCTTGACACATTGTGAAAACTAGGTCAACCATTTTGCATTTAATGACTTGTGCGATGAACTAATGACTAGATGTTTTGAGGGGTAAGACTATTCAACAGAGAACCATATAATACATTTTGAGCAACATGACATTAGCAATTGATAATGTAGGAAATAGCAGACAGTTGTACATAATCTATTGCCTGAAAGTACCAAAGCATTTGCAATTTGTTCAAAAGAATGAGAAACTGCTTTTATGATGTGCACAAGTGACTAGATGATGTGGAGGTTGAACAAGTAGTTTTGAGAATTTCAGTTCTGATCTGAGAAATGTGCCAAAGCGACTGAGAAAAACTGTACCATAAGATATTAATATTTTGAATTACAACATTGCTTTGTACATTTAATAATCAGTATTTTAATTGCAGTTTTTCATATTTTAGGATTGAAAATCTGGGTCTGGAAGAAGGGTAAAAAAAAATCTATAAAATAAAGCACGTTTGTAAATTTGCCAATATAAATGGTAATGATATAATAAAAAGTTTACAAGAAAGCCATATAACAATATAACAAACAATAAATAGCCCAAATGAAGATAGAACGATAGATAGAACGATAGATAGATAGATAGATAGATAGATAGACAGAACGATAGATAGATAGCCTATAGATTCATCTTTGTGCATCAGCCCCATAAAAGTTGTGAACTGATGCAGCCATTTGTGAATCAAGTCCATCAAACTTTAGTTTTACTCACACCGCATCATGTGGGCTGATGTCCTCAGATTACACTGTATTATAGTGTATCAAGAATGTGTGTGAGGTGTGTTCATCTGACTTCTCTCTCCTCACACACACACATCAAAGAGCTGCAGTCACCTTCCTTCTGATGACAGACAGACTCACTGCTGAAAGGAAACAAATATGTCTTTAATGATATCAGCACTGCGTCTCACTGTATTACACGTATGTTCTGTGTATGCTCTAGAAGGAAAGTCTGTATATCTATCTATAAAATCTTTTTTCTGATGGTATTTGATGATGGTTACTTAACAATTCAGTTGCACTTCAATGAGCTGACAGCAAAAAGTCAGACATATTTTTGTATAATAAGTCTCTTTGATGAGAATTGGCATCTCCTTAGAGCATAAATGTCAACATTTTGCAAGGCTCGTTAAATTTTATGATTCAATAAGCCTTGCAAAAGTGAATCGTACAATCATCTTATTTTTAGCCGTGTTTTGATAAGTCGGCATGAAACGGAAGTTGCAGTAATCTTTTCTTCCGTATTATGAAGTATAGCCTATCGGAGTGAAAAAGCTTCTCGAATAAGAAAAAAAAAAAAAAAAATGTAGGGCGGGAATTAATTATGTTCATCAGGAATTGATTAGATTGTTGAATCATTTGCTATTGGTCGAACTCAAGTGAGTGACAGGCTGTCCCGCCCTTGCAACAGTAAACACGTCATCAAAGGGAGGGGGAAGTTATTTTGATTGAAGATTACGAGGGAACATTAGTTAAAAAAAATTATGATGTGCAACCGATAAATGAGTTAATACTATGAGTCAAAATGAAGGAATATATATATATATATATATATATATATATATTGGCGAATATATGACCAACATTTTAAGCGAAACCTCAAGGAACATTACAATAGCCTATACAAAAAAAAAGAGAGAGAGAGAGAGAGAGAGAGAGAGAGAGTCACGACCCCATTAAAGACGATTAGGTGTTAAGATTACAAAACGTTTTTGCCCAGGTTTTGACCACGTGTTTGACACCGTAACCATGGAAATGTTGTTAATTTTGAATCCTTATCTTTTCCCACTGCATTCTGTCAAGTGGCTATAATCAAAGTCCCTTTAAGACAAGTCATTTCACTCGGCGGCCATCTTTGAAACGCCTCTCGGGGATGTTCCAGCTCCTATATCTTTGAATGGGGAAACATCAAATTCTCCAAAGCTGTTTGCCAAGCTTTCGATTAAATTTTGATATTTGAAATCACCAATGAAATCTGACAACAACTGTCTCATAAATTTTGTTTCTAAACGCGCGAATCATGACAAAAAAACAGTATTATTCAGGCTGGATCAAGCTAATGCGCATGCGCAGTCCTAAATGCGCGTCTCTTGTGCCTCATTTCGGAGGCGCGCGTCTGACTGTTTCTATAGGAACCGGAGCTTCTAACGGCCGCTGCAGTGACGCGATGACTTTACCAATTGGCGATTGGCTCTTATTTAGAAGGCGGGACTTATTCCGCCATATTGCACGTTGCACTTTCTCCCATTCAGAACAATACGAGTGACGCGTTTTATGTTATTCTATAGTCTTTGCTATAATCAACATTATCAATCTGGTTCCCTTTTTCTATAGATTTTCAGCAGTTTTATATCTTGCTCCTCAGCCCCTCAGTTCTGCACATTTTAGGTGTCTCCTTAATCAGACAAACACAACCGCTAGTAATGAGCTGATGCAAGTGCAAACCTGAAAAACTAATGACAAATTCTCACCGTAACCAGTGAGAGAGACCAGATAACAGCAGCAAACTGGATTTGACTGATTTTTAAGATGTAGGTAGGGAACTAAATCGTTCCAATTATAATCAACACTGCACGTCACGGATTGTAATGGGAGATAAAACATTGTTATTCCGTATGCTGATTTATCATTCACGACCTAAAACCTTGTTTATTCAGCAGCAGCAGTAGCAATAGCTCCTTGCCGTTTATTACACTTTTGTGGCGGATTCTTAAAGGGACAGCTCATCCAAAATATGTAGAAGTTTGGAACGACGCGAATTAAAAATGAATGTCATTTTAAATAAGGATGTCCTTTACTCAGTATATTAATTACCTAGTGTTTACACAACCTATGCATTTACAACCTAAAGTAGGGTGACCAGACGTCCCCGTTTTCCGGGGACAGTCCCGGTTTTTGGTGTTCTATCCCCAACTGGAGCTGTCCCCGTTTTACAGCTCGTTTAAAACAATCCGCAAATACACTGCAAAAATGCCCGACCAACATATAACTTGGGTGGTTATCGGAGCAATCGTGTAGTGATTATATTCACCAACAGAGGGGGCTGTGCAGCTACACTTGGTCGCGCGCGCGCTGCTACTTTATGAAGAACGTAACATGAACCAGAGCAGAGGGCCATTATCGTCGTCAAATATCAAAATAAACATCGTTATCGGTTTCAAGGTAGTAACATACTAACTTTTCATGTTAAATTAAAGTAATACAATTTGTATGTGTTTTATAACAGGGCCTCAACAGGGTGCGGGATTGTTTTGCACAATTTTAAACGTCCAAAAACAGTTCCGCAGTCACAACACAGCAATTTCCACACACACATCTTACTATATCACGTGGTGAAGACACACTCAGATATGAATAAATAAAAAATAGGCTAATGAAATAAATAATACACGTGCAACTTACTTTGTGCTTAAAATGAGTCTAAAATGCAAAATAGTAAAAAATAGTTAAAAGTTAAAAAGTTGCAATTTCTGTATACAGTAAAACAGCTTGTGAAAATGAAAATATTAAATTCAATGATATATGTTAAAAAAATATTTGTTAAATTTCGTTTTATCTTATATTTGTTTTATTTTTGTAATGTGCTTTTGTAAAGTCATACTTCTGTTATAAAATAATAGGCATATTGTTTTGAACTGCTTTTACATTAATAATGCAATAGGTTACTATTAATAGTGCAATAGTTTTTGGTGAATTGTATTAGACCAAAAATCCTAATAAACTAAATCATAATATTTATTGTCATAATATAAGGAACCCACAACAATTAAAAAAAAAAAAAAAAAAAGAAGAAGAAAAAAAAAATTTAAAAACGGTATTGTCCCTGTTTTTTGATTAACATATAATAACAAATTAGATTTTGGTGATATTTTGACCACTCAAATAGGAAATGTCCCCGGTTTCAATTTCAGAAATCTGGTCACCTTAAACCTAAAGAGAAATAAATTTAAGTTACAAAACTGAAGAATTTAAAGCCTATTTCAAGTACGTGAACGTCCGTATTTCCATGCTATTTTGCCGTATTTTACTGCCACCTATTGGCTTTAAAGCAAAAATGCACCGTGTACTGACCTGCAAACTTTCTTGCTCCCGGTTTCACAGACAAGACTTAAACTAGTCCTAGACTAAAATGCGTGTTTGAGATGTTTTAACTGAAAGCAACTTGCACTGGCATATTATAAAATATGTCAGTGCCACTGTTTTGTCATGACCACCAGTAATGTTTTTTTCTAAGGCAGGTTTATAAAAGCTATTTAAAGGGATAGTTCACTCAAAAATAAAATTGTCATTACTTGCCCTCAAGTGGTTCCAAATCTGTACGAGTTTCTTTCTTCTGTTGAACACAAAAGAAGATATTTTAAAGAATGTTGGTAACCAGACAGTTGATGAACCCCATTGACTTCCATAGTAGGGAAAAAAAATACTATGAAAGTCAATAGGGTCTATCAATTGTCTGGTCATGGGTGAACTATCCCTTTAAATGCCCTAATTGAACTAAAGCCTAATCCTAATCCTAGTCTGTGAAACCAGGCCTTAAAGTCATGAAATGTATTCCCTTCACACAGCAAACCATGTAAAGGATTTTATAACATCCTATCTTGAAGATTCCCTAATAAATCAGGCCTAAATGGAAACAGTGGTCCAGTTGACAGTGAAGAGGCAGTAGATAATCATTCCACCATATTGATCAGGATGATGGCAGCCCATAACACACCTGGATTCAAGCAGGACAGGCCTAACTGGCACAATCAACTCTCACTCAGAAATATATGTTTGATTCACAGACAGAACCTTTTCCTTCTTGCTGGCACAGATAGCGTTTTATTACAAAAGAAAAAAAAAGTCGATGCATGATCATTGTAGCATTACCAGGAATATGTTGCATTCCCATCACTCTTCAGGTAGAAAGGTTGACTTGTTTGGAGAGGATAACAGTTATAAAAGTTGGGCTGTATTTAATGCAGGCCCATAGGTAAGAACCACTCTTACTAGCTACATGCAAATGGAGACCCATCTGTTCATTCACTCCAGATTCAAATTTCATCAAAGGGTGGGTGGGGGCTCATGTATGTAACATCATCTCTTTAAGAATAAATTAAGTTAAAAACTATACCAAAACATGTTTCTTTTGTCCAAATCTTGCTCATGTTGAAAGAATACAAGAAACATTTACAATTAACACCGGTGGCAAAATAAATCAGTTTCTGAATATCTCAAATCAGTTTCCCCTAACAATAAGTTTAATAAAACAGACCGACATAGGTTGCCAATTTAAGATTTTCTGTGGTAGCTGTTGCTTTTACTTGGAAATTAAATAGCAGATTTTTGTGCAAGAGGAAAACCCTATGAAAAAGACAGCTTATGTTTTGGTCACACTAACGTTCCAATCGGTATATTTCGGTTTTAACAATCCTCTGTTTCTGTATACATTTGTCTTTTATAAAATATTTTTTTTTTATTCATACAATCATTTTTAACTAGCAACATTACTATTCACTTTTAAGTGGCAAGATGTCAGACAGATCACCTCATAAGAACAATAGTATATAAACGACTGGAAAAAAAAAATCATTAGAGTATGTTTCTCTTCATAACAGTTCAAATTTTCTGTACAACTGTCTAATATGAATATTGCTGGTCCTGATCTGGTGGCATCAGTGCAGTGCTGGAGTAAGAGACAGCAGCAGCGGTGGTGTTGGTGGTGGTTTTCTTGGGGGCTCCAGTCTGGCACTGGCCTCTCCGGGTGGTCCTGGAGGAGGGGTGTGCGGTGGCAGGAGCTGACTGACAGCGCTACTCTCATCATGCTGGACCGTTCACTGCTGCCTCGGGGTTGGCCGTGCGCTGCTCTGATCTGGTTGGGAAAAGGGGAGGGGCTTGATGTGATCAGTGGAAGAGACACAAAAAGGAAATGGGAAAAGGTGGAGGGCACAGAACTCACTTGGCTTCATCCATAGCGGCCGCATCCTCAAGAGGACCATTTAGAGCTTCGCAAGTGGCTTTTGCTTTCTCTTCTAAGTGCTTTAGACTGAAGGAGAAAAAGAAAATGACAGTTAAAAATAATAAAAAGAAATTAACACCATTTTAGTGTCCTTGTTATACATATACAAACTATAGCAGTAAGTTATGCATAATTACAAGAAAACCCTAATCCTAACCTATAATAAGTACATGTTGTTAAAGGCACAATATGTAGATTTTCTTTGCTAGAGGTCACTTATTAAAAACGAAGGCGTAGCTTGATGACGCAGATTTTGAGTGCGGAATCATGGGAGATGTCTTCACCTCACAGTCGGTGGAAAAGAATCGTGACGGGACTCGGGCAGAAATCATGTTCATGGATGAGATTATTAACGATACTGTAGTATGAAGCAGAAACGAGGCAGCTGAAGCGATTGTTACTAAGAGACGAGTGTGACACGCCTTGAGAGCAGTGGAGCTTTTATTATGCTGCAGTCACCGCTTCCGCTTCTTCCGGTCAAGCGTATGAGGTAACACAGCGCCGTTTATCATATTAGATACATTTGAGTGTGTTGAAAATGATGATATAACATTACTCTGTGCGTTCGCTCGGCGGCTGCTGTGAGACGCTTGTTGCACACTGCAGTAAGCTAGATTGATATTAGAATATCATATTAATAAATGGATGGCTTGTGTTGTTAAATGGCATGTAATTAATTTTAAAACACGTATGATGGAGAAAATGCTGTTTTATTGTTACTAAAAATAAAGCTGCAACTGATTATGCTGTTAGCTACTTGACAAAATAGTGTTGTCTCTGAGGCAAGGTAAAAGCACTAAGCATGTTGAGCTATATAACTGATTAGTCAACTAAATATATAACACTGTTCTAGTGGTTTTTGGATATTTTAATAAAAAAAAAACAAACAAAAAAAACATACATATTGTGCCTTTAATATTACTCAGTACTTATGTGTAATTACACTGTAACAATGACAACTTAAAATAAAGTGTAACCGAAATTTCCCTATACATGACAGAAATTAGGAAAATATTTTATAATTATAGCAGTGATAAACTTTTCAGTATGTAGAGAATCTGTATAATACCTGAAATTAGGACTGTACGATTAATCGGACGATTAGAAAAAAACAAAAACAAAAAAAAAAAACATTTAAATCGCGCTTAAACGATTTGGCTTAGTGCAATTATGAAATCGCAAAGCTGCGATTTTTTTTTTTATGCGCGGCTTGTCAATGAACTATGGCTCCAAATGCTAATCCATCTGAAAGCACTGCAAGTTTGAATCGCTTATAATGTACATTTGAAAAAGCAACACACGTCAAACATCTTTCCAGACATGAGAAGCATTTATTAACATCTTGTCCAACAAAAGACAACATTTAATAACATCTTTTACCCCAAACTCACTTCATGACGACAGTTGAGCATCCTTCTGTGAGGTGATGTGGCTTCTTACACAGAATAAGGCAGTCGTGTGTTTATTAGTCATGTTTAATCAATCAAAACGTTTCAATCTTCTGTTATTCAGCTACAGCGATATGACACGTTCTACTTCGGCAGCAGGGCATATTTGCAGTTTCTGGCGAGAGCGCCCTCTGGCTTTCAAATGGAGAAGCATTTACTACTGATCACAGAGCCGTACAGCTCTGACAAGCTGCGCATAAAAATAATCGCAGCCTTTGCCAAATCGTGTGCAATAAAATTGCGATAAAACGTGCAGCCCTACCTGAAATTAATATGTATTATACATATTTTATATGTAAAAGATGTTATAAATGCATAACTGAAACATTATAACAGTGAATATACTTGTTCATCAACAAGATTGTTAGATTCAGGAAATTACACAAGGGGGAGCCAGTACTTTTGGTAATCTGACAATCTAAAAATACCAAACACTGCTAAGATGAGTCTAACACTCATGTAATTATAATGTAATTTTGAAGAACTGCAAACTTTTGCTTTAACAAAATAAATGTTTCCGTATTTTCAGCAAAAAAAAGGAAATGGTATATTTTAAAATATACAATATATAATGTTATTTAGGATAAAATATTACAATATAAAAATTATAATAAATAATCATAGTAGTGAGTCATAAGCTAGGCAGTTATTTTTCCATTCTGAAATGATCAGCATCAGCTGCTTAGAAACACCTTAGGCCAATAAACAGAAGAGGCAGTTTTAAAATCTACTGAAAATCTTGTCGATGAATAAATATTGTAAATAAGCATCTCATATTTAAATTCAATTGCATTATGTATTTATGTTGGCATTAAAGTAACATCAGCACTGAAAGCCCCATATGGGCCAGTCCCTAGACTCTACTAAAAGAAAATGAATTGTTTAATACTCTAATGACTTCATAAATAAATAAATACAATAAAGACTCTTACCCTGGTTTCTGACAGTTGCTAGGAGGACAATTGCTTTTCTCAGATTCCCCACTCTCTGCAACAAACAACTTTGCAGATGCGTCTTCTGAGGTAGATCGTTTCTCTTCCTCACTACAGGACAATCAGAGATGAGAGCGTTTTAATGAGCTTTCATTGCCCCTCGCTTAAATAATAAAACCCCCATCTTAAATCCCTGGACAAACATGCAGAATGTAACAGACCACATTCAAAGCAACGGGGCAAAACGAAAAATGTTCTGAAATGGGATTCAGTGGACAAATGAGATGTGAGCATAACGACTTAGAGACGTGAGTGACTATGAACCACACAACAACTGGTTTAGACGATGAGCTCGTTTAGTATGTGGGGGTGAAATGGTGGAAAAAAGCTAGCAATTTCTGCAAAGTGATCACATGCCAGCCATCTTTACCTTTAGGGTGGCATCAGTATAAAATTGTTTAATTAGGGTTCAGTAACAACCAGTGTTGGGGGTAACGCATTACAAGTAACATGAGTTACATAATCAGATTACTTTTTTCAAGTAACTAGTAAAGTAACGCATTACTTTTAAATTTACATTTAAGTTTTAAGTTACTTTGTTTTCCCATTTATTGACTGACACCTCTCCTGCCCCCATGTTGAGAGAAATTGGGATTAAGTGCAGAGGCGTTGTGTGAACATGGCGGTTATTCTAGACTAGTTCTAGACTAAAAGTGAGCATACATTTACTCATTTACTTCTGCATCCTATTCTTCTGTATTCTAGAATGGCAGCACAGCTGAAAGGCTTGTTTGTTTGAACTGCGCCCTCTACTGTTCAGACATGAATTTTCATTTCCTACAATAACTAAATAACGCAATTAGTTACTTCTTTAGGGAGTAACACAATATTGTAATGCATTACATTTAAAAGTAACTTTCCCCAACACTGGTAACAACTATATCCTCCTCTAAAGACTGATGCAAAGAAGATTATGGCATATTTTTGGTTTAGGGAAGGTCTAGAGAGAAGCATCCTCCTTTATCAAGACGGATTTACACAAATTAAAGTTCACGCAGAGCCCGGATTTTAAAGGGCCGGCTCATACTCATTAATTTAGCCCTGCGAAAGAGCCATGGGACCAAACCTCAGCAGAGGATGAGGAGGGAATCCATAAATCACCACCTGCGGTTTTGGAAAGACTGGGAAACATATGCGCTTTAATCTTTTGGAATCAGGATGAGCTACATCTAAGGATGTATGGGGCATTTCATGCCGTTAACAACCTGTACATCTGATATTAACATGCAAATGGTGATGAATACATTACTGTTTAAAAGAAAACAAACAAACATACGAACGGACAAACAAACAAAACATGGTTACAAACCAAAACGTAGTGGCTGACATGGGAAAAAAAACCAAACAAAACAAGACACGCCCCCTGATTGGCTGTACATACCGATACGATTTCAACACTCTGAAGCCACACGCACGCCAAAGAGAGAGAGGAAGCTCATGTTGTAAGAGTTGCAGTTCAAGAAGGACAGATTGTTCTTTTTTTTTTTTTTTGCATTCTCAAACAGACAAAACAGATGTTACAAAGCTCTGCATCTTAACAGCCCCCGTTAAAAAGAGTTGGTGGGCGGTCCAGGCCCTGGCTGGCTCTAGGTACTGGAGGAGGAGGAGGAGGATACATGACAAGGAAAAAACAGGTCTACATGCAGAGTGAAGTGAAGCTTGTGTCTCAAAGTGGAAGAAGAGGAAGTGATGCAAGGCACTGTGTGTGAAACCTACAGGACTCACCTTTTGAAAACAGCAGTTTCAGTTTTGGCGTCTACAGTAAGGCTGACTGTCTCCTTCATAGAGCCATTGGTGACTGTTTCTGTGATGCGGTCACTGACAGGCTCCTCCTCGGGGTCCGAGCCGTCCCCTACCTTCCCTCTAGGGGAAGTCGGGGTTGTCTCATTGGGAAGCCACTGATCTGTGTCTAAAACAACAAGATGGTTTTATTCTAACCACTGCGTGTGTTGACATATGGATAGGAGGAACGGTACAAGGGTCTATGCTTACTTTCTTGCTGCATGGGCGCATTGACTCCCAGAGGGTCCACCGTTTCTATGCTGGTCTCCATGGCTACAGGGGAATTGCTCCTCAAAGGATCCTTGGGGCTAAATAAAGAGAAAAAAAATGAACATCTAATGAATTTACTTGCTCAGCGCTCCATTATGTACATCTTCACTAGTGTGGGTCTAATCCATTTCTATAATTAATAAAAATGGATTAATTTATTATAATACATAAATATATATTTTACATCATAATATGTGACCTTGGACCACAAAACCATAAGGATCAATTTTTTGAAATTGAGATTTATAAATCAAATGAAAGCTGATTAAGTAACCTTTCCATTGATGTATGGTTTGTAAGGATAGGACAATATTTGGTCCAGAGATACAACTATTTGAAAATCTGGAAACTGAGGGTGCAAAAAAAAAAAAAAAAAAAAAAAAAAAAAAAAATTTGAGTTGTCCAAATGAAGTCCTTAGCAATGCATATCCACTCACAAAAATAAATCTATATATTTACGGTAGGAAATTTACAAAATATCTTCATGGAACATGATCTTTACTTAATATCCTAATGATTTTTGGCATAAAAGAAAAATCGATAATTTTGACCCATACAATGTATTGTTGGCTATTGCTACAAATATACCCGTGCAACTTATGACTGGTTTTGTGGTCCAGGGTCACATATAGTGTTAAATACATACATGATATTTTATATACATATAAACAATAAACGAAGAGTTCATTTGCAAAAATGATAAACGGCACGTTTAAAAATATGAATGACTGTCTTGCGTTATTCTCCACATATAGCACGTTCTGAACCCTAAACACGTTTTGTCACAAAAGCCGGTATTGTCCACATCACGTTTCAAAACCACTTAATTTTTCCGTGATACCGTTCCTGCGGTATGAGCTGTTTATTATGTCGCATCAAAGACGCAAAGTGCAGGAATCCTCCAGGCTGTGTGCAGCGTAGTGAGTAACACGACCCCTCCCCCTCCGTTGGTGCAAGCAGTCAGTCAGTCACCTGTGTGTGTGTAGGATGGCAGAAGGTGGTGAACCCCTGAAACATTTTCTCCCATCGAAAAAGATGAAGTGAGGTGGCTGGTATGGTCTGATGATTGAAATCGCAAAATGGCCTTAACAATTACTTAATAAACTGCAAAATGTTATGTTTTCTAATACCTTTATTTCATGCACGGACTGCTTCTGACAGAGCTGCGCGAGCTCGCAGCGCCATTTGTGGGACACTATTAGCATGATCGCCAGGGTTCAAAGCGGCAAATGCGAGTAAAAATCAGCGCTAAAACGCTTATTCACCAGTTGCCCGGTAACTTTTTATGAATTTTTACAGTGCGTGGATGTGAGAATGTGATGTCTTAGTGCGATCATCAAATCGCAACGGTTGTGATGCAATTATAGAAATAGTCTGAGTCTCTATAGTCTGAAGCGCTGCATAGAGTAAAACAGCTTTCAGCTTCGATTCACAGAAAATGCTGCTCTGCAATTGCTGTGTGTTTGAGTTGCTTATAATTTGCATTTAGGAACGCAACATGCACCAACTATCTGTACTGAGAGTGTAGTTTATAAATCTGTTGTCAAAGAAAAACATCTTCCTGGACCTCCCTGTGGTTCTCCGTCAAAATAAAAGCTCAATGATTTAACGTTTGAAAGCAAGAAATAAAGACATCATGAATATTAGTATTGTAATCTTACTGTTGTTCTGTAATATAAAAATAAATGATTATATCATATAATAACTCTATTAATAATGTTTAATATTTATTATAACAATATCTTTAGCTGATCACATGCTTAACTCACTTAAGTGACTGCAACTTTTCTTTTTTTTTTTTTTACTTTACAGAAAATAATTCAATTTCTGTTCTAATTATTGTTGAGCTGCAGGTTTAGGCTCACTTAAATGACAAATTTTTTTTATTTTATATAATTTTAATTTAAGAATAATTAAATTATTTATTTTAATTATTTAACCTAAAATACATGTTTACTACTTTTCCTAATATTCTATGTTGCTTAGAAATAAATATGTTGTGTTCAAAGGAAAAAAAGTTGTTTTTTACCTAGACGTTTTAAAATAACTGTAATAGCAATACCGTGAAACCATGATATTTCTGCTTAAGGTTATCATACCGTCAAAATCTCATACCGGCCCACGCCTACTGTCAAGGCATCGCGAGTTTAAGTTTTACAGCAGAAACTGACAAGCACCCTTGTTGTTTGTGAACAAAAACCCAATAAGTCCGTTTTAGCGAATCAAAAGACACGCTAGCTGAGAGGAGTTTCGTCTTAAGGAGTTTCATCAAAGTGATCGACGATGGATAATGAACTTGATGAACCCGTGATATCTTCTTTGGGTATCTTACATTATCAGACATTGTGTGATGTCTTGTTATAAACTCTGGATTGCTGAATTCTGTCATCTATATAATGTTTAATATTGCCCATTAATGGGCTATTTTTACTGATATTTACCTACTTGTTTTATGAAGTTTACTTGTTAAAGAACGTTAAATATTGCACTTAAATACAATTACAGAGCAATTACTTGGTTTTGTTTAACTCTGAAACATGAAACATCTGTTTTTGCCAAAAAAACGACTGTTGGAGTTATCTGCTTTTGCTATACTTTCAATGAACTTTAATTTTGTAAGTTACCAGTTTTTTTTTGTTTCGTTATTTTTGAGTTATTACTACTTAAAACAACCCAACTGCAGTTTGGTTGATATTACTTGGAAGGCACACTAAAAAAAAAATAAATAAAAAAAATTATGATTTATGAAAATCAAAAACGGAGTTCTGTTTTTGCAAATGAACTTCAAATATTAAAAAGGAGGAAAGGGAGCCTTTTAAGCCGTGTTGACACGGTACAATTTTGGCCACCATTTGGCTGTCGGAGACAAATTTTTTAAATCCTAAATGATTCCTCTGATCCTGGGCCAAAATATGAAGTCTTTGATCACTAGTTCGACATGTTCACAGACAGCTGATTAATGACCCCTGCAATCAAATTTTATCTCAGACGAAATTCTGACAGTGTCAGAAGATTTGACGATCTTGTAGTGTGACTTCTACGACAACCATCAAATCAAAAACGAATAGGAGCACAGAACCTGATGACGCAATTAATGAGACAACAACAAACCACAACTTGCTCCACACACATCTTCATTTTTTCCACCGTTTTCTTTTCAAGAGAAGCCATGATCAAAATTAACAATTGTTTTTGTTTGCTAGCCACCATTTCTATACCGCATATAAATGCAGCTCACATCACTGAATGTGTCACATATTGATGACGTAAAACTCTGTACGAGTCTTCTTGAGTGCTTTCTTTTTTAACATGTCTTGAACTGCCGTACAGACTGACATTAGTAACAACTGAGATCCACAGTGTGACATGGTTTACAGCGGGGATCATGTTCATACAGTCTGACAAACAACAGTCTTAAAGGACTATTATAGATAGTACAGTGTGCACCCAGCTTTATAATCAAAACCATTTAAAATGTACAACAAGACTGCTGAAAAAAAGTTTGCAACAATAAGTCAATGATGCATGACCTTACAAGTTTTGAGCTTAAGCAAAATCAGTGCAAATTCATTTTAAATATGCCTTCACCCAGCATGTAATGTACCTGACAGGTGTGAAGCTGGAGAAGTCGGCCCAACCTGTCTCTGCAGCGGCATTCGGAGAGCTCCAGCCCGAAGGTTCAGGCGCTGCAGCCGGGGAGTTTGACAGAGGTGCGCTGGGAGTCGTGGAGCTGCCAGTGTCCATGGGTATGTCATCAAAATTTGCCGTCCATACCGGTCCTGATCCGAAGCAAGACACAGAACAAGGATGTGAGATCCTTGAACTTCAGCTAAAAGCTAAACGGTGACACATATGGCAGCTGAGAAATTCTATTCTCACCATCCCCCGAGTCCACTTCCATCCTGTCGTCAGATGTGGCGTTAGCAGACTCAAACGGGTCTCGCTTCCCATCCTCCTCCTCAGAGTCCGTACTCTCTTCACTGTCTGTACTTCCTGAGCTTCTGTGTAGGAAGAACGATGTGGATGTTAAAAAAAAAAAACACAGCAAAAGGAAAGGCACTTCAAGAGCATGTTCCAATGATTACAATACCTGGGACGTCTCTGAGCGTCAGGGGCAAAAGTGACGTCCTTCTCATCCCAGATATCTTCCTCATCTGATCCAGCATCTTCGAACTGCTGGATCTTCTCCTTACAGCAGGCTTCAAAGAGTGCCATGTTTGCCTATGAGCACAGCATGAACAAACTATAAAAACACACCATGAGCTTTTCAATTAATTCAGCTAATAATTAAAAAATGAATTTGATTATATCACATACTTACACTTTCATTTGTATTCAAGGAAAAATTGATGTCTGATATTCTATCAAAGGGAATACTGCAAGGTTAAAAAGAACAGGTTTTAGTTTGGTTAAGTACTTAAAACAGCAGCACCCCGTCACCCCGGCATGACTTAAACAAGTAGGGATGCACCGAAATTAAAATTCTGGGTCGAAACCGAAAATTCTGGATGAACTTGGCCGAAAACTGAAACTGACTTTTCTTATGCTGCGTCCAAAATCGCGTATTGTTGAGTAGGTACTACATTTGAATTTAAATTTACTTCACGACCGTTGAAAAAGTATGTTCTATATAGCACGAACGCATGTAGTATGAATGAATTCGGACGTACTACATCCTCCATGTTGTGACTGTCATGTGACCTACCAGCATCAGTTACGTCCCTTTAACTCCATTCACAAATCCTCTCCCGTGGCCTCATGGGATAGTAAAGTGTCCATCGTATGCGCACTTCAGAATCTCACCGGAAGTAGTAAGTCATCCGGGAACTTTTTGCCTACTGTTTTTCGAATACTATAATTCAGACATACTACTCTGTTCGCATACTGTTTTCGGCGTACTATATAATAGAGAAGTATTCGATTTCGGACGCAGCATTAGTTTTTTTGTATAACTGTATCATTATTAGACCATTTAAATTAAATTCAATAATTTTTACTGAATCTGAATTTAAAAAATATAAGCCAATAAAATAAACACTTTTATTTGAAAGTAACACAAAAATTGGACAGAAAATAGGCCTGTATCAAAATAATGTTAAATATATCAAAATATTATTCTTCATTCAGTTCTGTGTGACAGAATCAGATTTAAGAGATTTATTTTTTGACCAGTTATCAAAGTATAGTCCTACAAAGCTATTATTATCAGAGCATGTGAGCAGATAGCAGGGAGTGGATCAGTGAACGAGAGGGTAGCGTCATTTTACCAGCGTTGCCCAGCACGGCTATACCACACCATGTTACAGTACAGTTTGCAAACAGAAACAAACAAGTCCAGAGAAATTACATTTCGGCATGTTATTTGAGCGGACTTTGCTTTTCCAGTGAGCGACTGAGCAGAGAGCACTCACACGAAGCGGAAGCAGTCGCTTCGAAGTTGTGCATCTTCAGAAACGAAGCCGCTTGCAAAGTTACAAAACATGCTGCGTGAGAGTGGAAAAAAAAAACCCCCCAAAAATGCCATTTTCGGCTGATAATTTTCAGCGGCCAAAATTTCGGTGCATCCCTAAAAAGAAGAACCCACTGAAGTGTGTTACAGTCACCAAGGCCACCACACCAGACTATTAAGAACACATGGGTAATCAGAACGGAGACATTTAAGTGATGAGATAAAATCTACACTGTATGATTCATGATTTCACACACACACACACAACACCAAAAACAGGCTTTGTGAGTTCATTGAAAAGCAACATAACATCCCTAAAAAAAAAAAAAAAAAAAAAAAAACTAAAATCAACCAAAGCCCCATTAATACTACTAAACCATCCCCAATTGACTTGTTACCAGCAGAAATGGCGGTAAATTTGAAAAGCATCATGCACGATGGGTACTTACTCCCCGACATCATCCTGATCGGCAAACTCTTCGTCATTGAAGCCAAACTGCTCAATAAAATTGGACGTCATTTGTTGCATCTGATAATCAGAAAAGGCCTGGCAAACCCAGGACCAACGATAATGATATAGTCTTGACACTACAAAGAAGCTTCAATTTAAAACAGCTGATAGCATCTTGCATTAAAAAAGCGTTAAAAGGACTAAATTTATAAATGCATTAACAGTTTCAATACAAAGAATTAGTTTTAGTAGATGTATATATATATATATTAACAGTACCATTAACATATTAGCATAGAGATAGCAGCTTTTATGAGCTCATCCAGGCACAGACTTACTTGCTGTAGGGAGGAGTCCTGATGAAATCCGCTGTCTTTGAAATCTACCTCATCATCGCTGGATGAGTGTATGTGGTGTGTGTTAACCTGAGAACAGAGGAAAGCAACGGGAAATTTAGTTTAGATGCAAATTATTTTAGCAAAGCTACTTATAAGCATCATAAAACAAAAGCAACGGTTACAGAAGCCAGTGAATAAAACTGAGCATACTTACTAAGTCTACAGTGTTTTTCTTGTTTGTATCTGCTAGCTGTCCTGAAGTGAAGGCTTCCCATCGTTCCCTGTCCTCCTCTGAAAGCTCTGCAAGTGAGCAAATGTAAGTGGAAATGGCTTTGAAAATAATCACATGAAAATATATTAATGCTGTTGAACAAACCTGAGATGAGCTGCTGAATTTGTGCCCCATTGGGGCCTTTGTCACTGTTGTGGACTATAGAGTTTGCTATTCTGGTCAGGTGACCCATGTAACCTCTCCGCCGCCCACCCTCGGCCCTGAAGAAAGAGAGGAGGATGATTCAGAAAAGGCCTCTCCAGACAAAATCACAGTCACATGTGTAAATAGGATGGTTCCTCTTCTTCACGTGTAACCGATCAGATTTAGGAGTTACTTACTGCTCCTTCTCATTTGATCCCCAGGCATCAAGAATTCTTTGTATTAACTGGCACTTCTGAAAGAGCTGCAGGTCAGAATGGAGAGGAACACATTAAACTTTGATATGTCAAGCAAACAGCTTGTGTTTCAAACAGCGAGTGAGTGGAAGGGATGAAAAACCCACATGTTTGATAAGGATGTTTTCTCTTATGGGCTCTTGGTCGTTTTCTCTGTTTATTTCAGGAGATTCACTTTGGGTTGAAGGCATCGCTAAGATCATCGCCGTACAGATTTCTACTTGTGTGTGTAGGAAATTATTCCATAAGTATTTGAAGTACATGTCCTATAGACAAAAAAAGAAGACAAATTACTCATTTTAGAACATTTATGGCATTTCTGTCCTAAATCTTTTAACAATAGCTGCTTTTCTAAACCGCAGCAAGTATTTGAAGTTTCAGTGTGACTAATTATAAAACTGCATATGTAGCAAGCATAAAGCAAGATAGACTACACTACCATTCAAAATATAGGTGTCAGTAAGATTTTTTTTAATGAATTGTTGTATTCAGCAAAGATGCAAATAAAACATTTGAAAATTTATTAAATGTTACCAGGGCTTGACATTAACACCCGCCAACCCGCCAAATGCGGGTGAATTTCAGCTGTGGCGGGTAAGACAGCTACTCCCACTAGCCACTTCGGCGGGCTGAATATAATTTCAGCCTACAGCCTAATCAAAGGTAGCCAAGTTCGTCGCATCACAAAATTACATTTCAATCACAATTCTTTATCGATTAACTTGCTGTTAGTGAAGGCGGGATAGGCGGAATCGCGCTGAATGACACACAACAGAAACGCTCTCTTGCGTGTGCGCTCGCTCTCTCTCTCTATCAGTTCTCCTTGCACCTGAATGGTCAAATACACGCGCACACAGATGTCAAAATGCCCATCGTGTGGAGTATCTCGCGTGAATACAGTCGGTTATGGCTTAAGTGGACGTAAACAGGTGGGTAAAAACTGGATATGTGTCAGTATATTACGTCCATGCATTCAGCAGCCAAATTAAATAGGCTACCTGTCTGTCATTAATGTTAATCAAACAACAAAAGATGTTAAATAAATCTATACATGTTAAATAAACCTACTGTTATCTGAATTTTTTTTAATTTACTATTGTATTTGTAATTTGCTAATTTGCTTCTTCGTTCTTTTTATATAGCCTAACAAAACTAACTTATAAAATTGATCATATTATGCTCATATTGCCCACCTGTACATACCAGCTGATATACAATGTAGGCCTAGTCTTGATTTGGGTGGTCAATCTGCATTTGAAAGTTTGAAAGGGTTTTAAATCTTCTGAATCAAGTAAAATGACTCAAAAACAAGTAATTTTAGCATGTCAAAGTCAACTTTAATCATATAAAATGTAATTTCCCAACAGCAAAATTGTGGCCAGTGAAAATGCTGATTGGCTAGTAACTTTGGAAAAACCACTAGCCACAGTGGCTGGTGAGCAAAAAAGTTAATGTCAAGCCCTGAATGTTACAATTTAAAAATGCAATATTTCATGACAGTTTTTAACTGTAATTTTCATCTAATCAGTGCAGCCTTGGTGAGCATAAGTATAGAAGCTTGTTTCCGCCACTGAATAAAAAAAAAAAAAAAAAAAATTGCGGCTTTTTCAGAAAAAAAAAAAAAAAGTCCGAATTGTGAGATATTTAACTCACAATTCTGAGGAAAAAAGTCTTTTTGCCCCCTCAGAATTGGACTTTTTTACTCACAACTGCGAGTTTATATCTCACAATTCGGAGAAAAGAAGTCAGAATTGCGGGACAAACTCGCAACTGCAAGAAAAAAGCCAGAATTGTAAGAAGAAAAAAAAGCCAGAATTGTGAAAAAAAGTCAGAACTGCGGGATATAAACATAAACATAACACGCAATTCTGACTTTATTTTTCGCAATTGCAAGTTTATATCTTAAAATTCTGACTTTAACTCACAGTTGTGAGTTTATATCTCGCAATTGAGGAAAAAAAGTTTAAGATTAAAAAGTCGTAATTATCTATTACATTTTTATTCCGTGGTGGAAACAAGCTTTCATACATAAGAGATGTCTTTTGAAAAACGTATAAAAAAAATATATAATATATAATATATATATATATATATATACATACACACACACACACACACACATATTACTGACCCAGACAGTACTGTAAGTTTTAGAACATGGCTATCAACTAGCCTTTCTCATAGCAAAAAGATGTCACAGAACTCTTAACTGTGTCTCAAACACTCACTAGTATGACTCCCAAAGTGTTGAGGGCAATGAGCTCCTGGTTGATGATATGCGTGTTGGTCTGTAGAAGGCTGGTCACTAGTCGCACCACATTAAGACGAGTGTTTCCCACCGGTGGATCCAACACTCCCCATGTTGTGTTCAAGACAGTTTTCTAATGTGTTAAATAAAACAGCAAAAATGAGTCTGAATGACCTAAATGAAATAATAAAAAAAAGTATAATTTTTCAGGCATTTACTGAAATGTAAGGCTAAACTGTTTGATTGAATTTGATACCTTCATGGCATATTAATCCAACATACAAGGCTATATATGTAAGACAAGCTATTCTTTGAAAGGATAAGATTCTGCCAGGTTATATTTGTACAGGAACAAAGTCTTGTTGTCTAAAGCTTAATGTAATCAGGAATTTGGAGATTACAGTCTAAGTGAGGTCAGCTGATATAATGTGCCAAAGTTTAGCCAACACACATTCGCAGTGTTTTCACTCCCACCTTTGGTGGCTCGAGCAAAAGCTGGTGAAAATCTTTCAGTCTTGGTCTGACGGCATCTAGAATACTCTGATTGACAGAGAATGACGGATGGTTCATTCCAGGAGGGCAAATCTCCAAATGGCCTTCAAACCTGAAAGAGAAAGCAACAAAGATTTTCAGACATGAACAAAACCCCGAAAAAAACTGAAAAGTGTTAAAATGCACTTACGCTGGTCTCCGTGTCTCAAAGAGAGTTAGGAGAATCTGGATTACACTGACTATGGCAGACTCGTTCTTCTCTTTGTCGAAGATGTTTGACAGCAATTGCTCTACTGTCTCTTGTCTGAATAAGAAGACAAACGGTCAATTCAGTACTACAGCATTAGCAGGCCTGAAACCAGAGCTCAACCTTAATCCCTCCAAAAATGCTATTTTCTGAAGTCAGTAGAAAGAAATTTATTGCCATGGAAAAACTCACTTCTCCAGTGTGGCCAGCAGGGGGTCAGGCTCCGAGCAGCCCTGGACTTGGAACATTTGATCTCTGCTCAGCCGAATGATCTCACAGAGCGACTGGGACGCATTTGAGTGTCTCTATGTGAAGGGAACAAACAATTACTGTTACGTAGCTAGTGAGTAAGGATGGGTCATCAGCGCTCAACAATAAGAGACAGGTCAGATTTTCATTTACACATTACACAATTACACATATCAGTTTTTAACTTAATTCCAACATTTCCACTTCCATCAAAAAAAATAAATAAAAATGATTAACCCTTGTGTATCCTTATGGACATTTGTCTTTAGTTTTTTTTTTTTTTTTGATAATTTTGCCTGTGTTAATGCCAACTGCATAAATATTGGCACAGGTGTGTATTTTTATTGGAATTTTACTATTTCAGCCCCATTTCCTTTAATAAATCTATTTTACACTAGGTACACATGACCTTAAGGACAAAACTGTCCCCATTAAAACTGCAATTTTTAATCCCAGGGCCATTTAGCTATAAAATAAGGCAGTCTTTGTTAATAGGCTTTCATTTTGTTCGCAAGGCTTCAAAATTAAAATTTTTACTATTTTTTTTTACCAAATGGTGCCATTTTCTTAGGTTTGGCCTATAATGCAAATACTCACTTTATTCCCATTTTCTGCACATTATAGAGCCAATTGGATAAATTATGCAGCTTTAATTGTGTGGGTGTGTTGGCATGGATGTCAGAGTGTGGTTTATATGCGTGTATTTAAAAAATTGTGCACGCACGTGTAATTGAGAAAAACTGTACTGCAAATCACAAATCCAAACACTGTGTGAACCAGTGGAGATTTGCTGGCATCTAATGAGGAAAATTTGGTACTGCGCCCAAACAAAATTTTACTGAAAGCTAATTTTTTGAGATATCAACCTCAACCGCTTTGATTTTCTAGCAGTTTTAGAGTTCAATGTTTCATAAAATACATATTTTATGTAAAATAATGTTCTAAAATCATTTTCATAAACTTTCTTATTTCACTTTTGAAACCTTCTTTACTTCAACAATAATCTGGCACGGGTCTTCTTTAAAATGAGACCAAACTTAAGTCTGTGCACCCAAGCGTCACATTTTTATGACAGTTTTTGTGCAACTTTTTAATTGACACACAAGGGTGAACAATAGGAATGTTTGTTTTGTTAACTGCTTTATTGGACTTCACTTACATCCTCATCTTGTGATGGTTGTACCATGTCAACCAGCCGCTGTATAACTTTCTCTTCATTTAGCCACTACAGGAGAACAGATGAAAAGGAAACTGTGAGGTGGTATTACGGTGACAGTGAGTGGATTAAATGAGTAATCCATGATGCATTTCCTGCTGTATTCAAATGAAAAACATCCACATCTACAAGATGAAAAACTTTACCCTGCTTTACCCCAACAAAACAGAGATGCAGCATCACAAAAACCCTAACATATATTCCTGTAGGTATGAGAACTCACATTTAATACATCTTGTCTAAGCTGCTGTGGCTCAATGCAGGTGAGCATCCTGAGCAGGAGGTCCATAATGGCAGAGGTCCCTATGTGTTTGATCATCAGATCCACAAAGTCTTCCCTCTTCCTGAGGAACTCCACAATCTGGAGGTAGACAGGAGATTTAGTTCACCTTCACTCCTCCATATCTCCAAACACAAACCATTATGTCTGATCACGCACCTGCTCTGGTTTCCTCCCAATAAGGATGCTCAGGACCTTGCTGAAGAAACTGGCCAGCAGCGGATTGAGGGGAGGCTCATTCTGTAGGAAACTGTAGAGTTTCATCAGTAAATTTTCATCTTCACCAAGCCTGTCATTGATCTGGCCAACGTCTGAGGTCAGGAGTTCACAGGATATGTTGGGATACCTTTCCAAGAAAAAGACATGCAATTAAACAACTAAATAATGAGTAGAATATCCCTTAATAATTTAATGTATCTCAAACTAGACATCCAACAAACAAGCAAACATATCATTCTTACTTATATTTGATCTTCTCCTCCACATCGTCATTGGGCTCCTGGGTGATGTAGCCCACAAGATCCTCCATGCACTGTGGCCTCACCAGGAAGTCCACAAGCTTGTGGTTCTGAGCCTTGCACTCCTGCAGGACGTCCTCCTCATCCATTACCTCTGTCAGCGTAACGTCATCCTTCTCCAGGAGCGTGTCGATGTGGGACGTCGTGTGCAGATCGAACTTCCAAAACATGGTGCTGCTGAGGAATAAATAAATGGGAGGTCAGGTTTTGCTCAGCTATATGAGTTTTTTGGTGAGATTTGCATTATAACTGTGAAGATGCTACATTTAAAATGTGACCAATTACGAAAAGGCTTACCTGAGTGTAGCAGAGACCAGAGGGTAAAAACTCTGATTAAAAATAAAATAATGCTTGTGCTCTTTGGGACTTCTGGCCCATTACAGGCACCACAGGCGGTAGAAACTGGACAGACCCTTAAGTAAAGGACACATGCAGCAGAAATGTCCTCTGCCACAGCAAAAACACTCAACACACACCTGCAACAGAGAACAGAGAGAAATAAGAGTGTTATAACTAACATATCTCAGCCATCGGGAAAGAACAGTCAAATGCATGTCTCCTCTAACCCAAACAATCAAAAGGTTAGTCATTTCTATAAACAGACAATTTTGATTACCCTCACAAGTCATTATTAGTCACAGCATTAAAAACAAATACATATTTCAAAACATCCTGTTAGCAATAACAAGAGACCCTTTTCCAGTTTGTCAGGTTCCCAAATAGACATTTACACAAACAACTTCTAGTTCCATCAATAAAGCATGATTTAATACAGAAACAATGCAGCAGTATACACTGACAAAACAAAAACGGTAGTTTTGTTTGTGGGGAAAAATAGGCGAGTTAAAAGAAAACCAAACAACTTCCTTGTTATGACATTGACAACCTAGCAACACAACAAATACAATTGCACTCTTACCAGACTAACTACTCTGATCAGTCTGTAACTATTACTACCTCAATGAGCACATGACTTTGTGGTTTCATTTTCCTTTCAAGAAAGGCGCACATGATAGAATATCTAAAATAAGAGATTCTATTATGTCAGGTTAAATTATTTTCATTTGACAGCTCTGGCATCAAATTATTAGATGCCAGAAGAGACCAACACACAGCTATGCATTATTAAGGGTAGCCAAGGGACTGTTTTTCCAGTGTACAAGGTGGATGGACACACACCACTGAGGTGAAAGGTTACAAAGCTGGCAAGCAGCCATCTTGACTTTCATGAATGGTTAAGAGGAAGGAAAGCTTATTAATAGACTAAGGGGGTTGGGCTAGGCTCACTCGAAAGAGCTTTGACATTGGCCTCCATCCATTCTCCAGCAAACAGGCTTTCCGTCAATTTACAGACTTTTAAAAACACCCCAAACAACCCCAAATTCTTCCTAAAACTCTTTCAAAAACAGCTCTTGCTATAAAAGTTCTTGTGACATCAATGTCATAAATAAAATAACATTTAGCTGCACAGAGACAATAACTTGAATTGTTAAAGAATTCAAAAGTCTGGCCGAATTACTAAAGAGAACTTAATTTCCTGTAAACAACCCTGGTTTACTTCTTTAAAGTGTTAGTTCACCCAAAAATGAAAATTCTGTCATTTATTACTCACCCGTGTCGTTCCACATCCGTAAGACTTTCATCTTTGGAACACAAATTAAGATATTTTTGATGAAGTCTGAGAGGTTTCTGTCTCTCCATCCAACGCAACTACCTCTCCAAGGTCCAGAAAGGTAGGAAAAAGACATCATTAAAGTACTCCATGTGACTCCAGTGGATTAAACTCAATTTTTTTGAAGCCATGTGAGTGTGAAAAAACAATTTACTACTTTACTTACAAAAACATTGATCTGTAACATGCATTCACGAGAGCTTCACGATGCATGCGTGTTGTGTTGTGTTGTGTTCAGACTCGCGCGTCAACTCAATGCACATGCGCTTTGTGTTCACGCGAGAGCTGGCATTGTTGTGTGAACGCTTTGGATAATGTTATTTTTGTAAATAAAGTGGTAAATTACGTTTGTTTTTTGCAAAAACAAAGCACTCACGTCGCTTCATAAAATTAAGTTTAAGCCACTGGAGTCACATGGAGTACTTTAATAATGTCGTTCCTACCTTTCTGGACCTTGGAGTGATAGTTGCATTGGATCGACAGTTGCATTGGATCTCTATGGAGAGACAGAAACCTTGCAGACTTCATCAAAAAGATCTTAATTTGTGTTGCGAAGATGAACGAAGGTCTTACAGGTGTGGAACGACATGAGGGTGAGTAATTAATGACAGAATTTTCATTTTTGAGTGAACTAACCCTTTAAATCTGTACTAACTTCCATTGTAGTACATTTCTAAGCAGTTATAGACGTAAACTCAAATTATATAGGCATAAATTATTACTGCTATTGCACAAATAACATCCATGTGAAGTGGTTTAGGGAGGCTGTGCTCACATAGGCTATTAATTGTCATTTTTAATTAATGATAATATTGATACTTACTGGATATATGAACAAATACTTTTCACACAAAATGAAATAGCATACACTACTACTGTTCAAAAGTTTTCAGGTCAGTACAGCTGTTTTAAGAAACTTTTCATTCAGCAAGAAAGCAATAAATTGATCAAAAGTAACAGATTTTTTTCAAATAAATATAATACTTTCCATTCATTCAAATAATCCTGAAAAAAAACTTAACTGTTTCCAAAAAAATATTAGGCAGTTCAACACTGATAAATATTTCTTTAGCACCAAATGACTTCTGTGAAACTATAAAAAAATAAAAATAAAAAAATAAAATAAAACTTATTTTAAATTGTAATAATACTTCAAACTATTAGCCTACATTTTTAACTGGAATTTTGATCAAACAAATGCAGCCTTGGTGAGCTATTTTTTTTTGGAAATAGTTAATTTTTTTCAGGATTATTTGAATGAATACAAAGTATTACATTTATTTGAAAAAAGTCACTTTTGATCAATTTATTGCTTCCTTCTTTCAAAAACATTTTTAACATCAACCCCAAATGGTTGAATGGAGTGTTTACATAACATAATTTACAGTGTGTGTGTGTGTATGTGTGTGTGTAATATATATATATATATCTCATGATGGAGTACTGAAAATACCATCAAAGTAATGGATCATGATTATCTGCAGCACACAATTTTTAACTCGCTAGTCAACAGTAAAGTGCGAAATAATGTGCAGCGGTGAGCAAAATAGATCATCTATAATTATATGCGTGCATTAAACAACGCAGACAACCACAGGTTCTTTTCTGTAGCCTAGACCACCTGAACCACTTATATTAATACAACGCATAAAACTGACATATGAAACATTTACAGAAACATACTTTTGCTCTAAAAACTTCTATGACTGGATAAGGATTTTAAAAAAAATATGCCAATATTTTAGAGTCAAGCATAACTAGAATTAGGCATATTCCTTTTTCATCTTTAAAGAAAATGTCTCATGCACTTAAAAAAAAAAAAAAACCTTTTTACCAAAGGACAATTTCTACTAAACTGATTTACTAGTCTCTGCCTTCACCACAAAGCTAGATGTGACCTTTTAAGACATTTACATTCTGTACAAATCTTTCCAGGTTCACTTTATCTAGTGCAAAAGGTCAAAGAACCTTAGCAACCAACCTACTACACTGATATACCTGTACCATTCAGCTTGAGTAACTCTGAGCTGAAGAAAATCCTCGTGACTCCCTCTCAGGGGCTATAAAAAGTGTTGTCAAACCTCTCCAGCATCCCAGAGGCCACAACAACACCACCACCACCACCACCAGGTCAAGTCCTCCAGTTGCACTCAGAATCAAGCCCGCAAAGATGATCTGCCTGGGTGAACTATAAAAATGTGCCGCCATGTCAAACCAACTAACGTTAGACTGTTTTTTACAAGAGTGAGCAATCTGCTCATAATCTGCTCATGCTGACAGTCTTGTATGTGCTTTCATATAAAATCACATCACACAAGACTAGAAATAAACAGCTGTAAAACTAGTGGTGTTTATATGGATGTGCCAAATTAAAAGCAAATACAAGGATCTCAGATCAGATGATGTAGTAACCAACTCCACAGAGCTCGAGGACTGTTCAAAATCTACAGTGAAATAAGGTATTATATTAGAAAATACTGACATTTTAAACCCAACTAATAACCTTTTAACATAACTAAAGTCCTTGAAAGATCCTTATGAAACCCATTAATAACTTTTTGATATGAAAACAAAATCAGTATCTAAAACACTCGATTTGTTGGGTCTCCAAAATATGATCTTAAAAAGTACATTTTCTGTTGGTGTTTTGGTTGTCTCTCAAAACCCAGTGAGCTGCCTACATAGACAGCATTTTGGGCACCACAAGCCGGTTCGAACATTACAATATAACCTCCATAAGCACTTATATTGCACCAAAATGTTGTCTATGTGGACAGTTCACTATGTTTTGGTACACAGGATTTGGGTCTCACTTTCTGAAGTTTTTCGGCATGTCGGGCCCCGGCATTAGCCGACACTGAGCTTCCGCCAGCGAAATATTAGATTTGACACTTTTGTAGAGCATGGGTTGGTTTAAATACACTGTATGAATATTATATGTAAAAATTAATTTAGTTAAATGAGAGAAAATGTTGGAAATATAAACCATTCTGACTCGACAAAACAGAGAAGTGGCAGCTGGCTAATGCTAAGCTACCAGAGACACACAAAACACAAATACGTACCGATTAAGAAAGCGGAATACTGCCAAAGCCCGGCATGAAGACGGGCGAACCTTTGGATAAAACGGTCACCGGAATATAAAAAGAAAAAACAGGTCGAGGTATGAGAAAATGAGGTGTTTATAACAGATTGTGACGGGCGCGAAAAGAGAGACCATCAGAGTTCACTTTTCAAGATGGCGGCGTTATCAACTTCAACAGCCCCAACCCCCCACCTGAGGTAGAGGAGCTGTCGATCAAAATCCACTGCTGCGCGCTGATTGGCTACAGTAGATGTCAGTTAAATCTGGCCGTATTTGTTAATCTCGGATTTAGTGAGGTAAATCTTCGATTTAGAAACGTCATGTAAACAAAGACGATATTTAAAACAGTATCATCTTTGTTAGAATTATAAAAAATGTTATACTAATACATTTTAGAAGCAATATTTAAGTGAAACTAAATCATTACACACACCCACACAAGCTAGGGCCAATAGTATTTTAGGTCGATTTAAAATCGCTCGTCTGATTGGATCACGAGAATGTCAATCAAGTGCCAATTTCAAAACTAAAGTACGGCGATATCAAAACGCACATATTGCTTTATCTTACCTTCTTTGTGAGAGCTTGTGACTTGAACGGAGTTCTTAAATTTCAACATATCCACAACATAAAGACGAAGTGTTTGTAGTTTCTTCACAATGTTACACAGAACACCTCGCTCACAGTGTCGCTTTCAGAATTGCCTTAACCGGCTCGTTACTTGCAACGCCCTAGCAACAATAAGACGTCACGATGATTGACATGCCGATGGTCCAATCATCTACGAGTGCGTGAATCACATATTACTGAATGGAGCAGCCAGTTTGCCTTAAGAAAGGCATTATTCAAATGGCACATCAACATGAAATTGATTACATAAAAAGGAGTTTAATTCACATCAACTCTTATAATATAAAAAAAGTGTGTTTTAAAGGGATAGTTCATGCAAAAACAAACAAACAAACTAACAAACATAATAATAATTGAATGAATAAATGAATGAATGAATGAATGGGTGAACTATCTCTTTAAGAATACCTGATCTATCTTTTTTGTTTGTGTTGTTTTTTTATATATTTAAGTGTTTCAATGTCTTGCGCCCTTTGATAAAATATGGGTCAAAAGGTCCGGGCCCCATTTTTATGCTCTATAGCCTGTCGGTAGCGCAGACAGGCAATTACGGGTTTAGTGTAGCATGCCAAATAGGATCTGACGTATGACCCTTATGTTAAATGTGAGGCATAAATCTACAGTATCAGCTCTGGAACTGATCTGTTACAGCTGATGACGGCTGTATTTCAGACATGCAAGATCTATTTCGCATTGCATGTTCCATAAGCATAACAAAATCTGCAATGGATTCATTGTATAGAGTAAAAGCAGCCATATTTAATGTGTTTCATATGTGTCAAATTAACCCTATGATTCCACTATGTTTCTGATTACAGACTGCCATGAGCTGAAATGTGGGTTTCTATGACAAAAACCATGAATTTACTGAAGCTGTTTTACTCTGTAAAAAGTCAAACATGTGCATATGATTGTCTAACAAAATCCTGCCTCTACTAATCAAAGATCATGTCATAAAAGTTGTGCAAACTGAATGTTAAGATGCATTGTGGGCTTCTGGGCCCGTGCGAAAGATGTTTCTCATGTCATCTTTCATCAGACAGAGGCAGTTATCACGATTAGACAGTATGGTTGGGCTTTTTGTTCTCTTTGTATATCTTCTGCATGTACCGTCTGCTCTCAGATCAGATGAACAACACTCAAAGGAATGAATCTTGAAGCTTTGCAAAAAGAATTTCATGTTCAGACAAGGGAATGGTAATCTTGGGGACAATTATATAATCGGGGCCATTAATCACAGATTACTTTGCATGGTGCTTATATACATTGGGCTCCAACTGTTATTTTATTTCCTTTTTTTTATTTCAACATTTTTTTTTCTAAATTCATTTTCTAGGTTTTTAAAGTTTTAATCTAATTTTTTAATTTAATTTAATTTAATTTTATTTTAAACTAATTTAGTTATTTTCAACTAATGGAAATTAACACATTTTAGTTTTAAAATAGTTTTAGTTAAGAATAACAACATTGTACCAGACCTAAAGAAAGTGGATTGCTGACATATAAAAATATCTATGCATATTTTTTATATGTAAACATATAAAAATTTAAATAAATAAATCTAATAGATCTAATTGATTTAATAACAAACTATATATTTATATTCAGCCATGACTTATTCATGATACAGCACTAGCCTCGAGTACCTTATTGCCTTTATAAAACAGTTACCACACTATACTATACAAATATTATAGCCAAAAAATATGTATCAATGCAACTTTCATGGGGAAAAATCACTAAAAACCTTCCTTCCGCCGGAAAAAATAGTCCCTGACAGTGAACAGCAACAGAAGTTACATTAAAGACTGTCTTTATGAGTGTGTCAGTCAGTAGCGAAGACTTTTACATTGAAAAGACTGAATTGTTGTGAACACGGAACAAGACGCAACTGATAAATGCTTTGACTAGCACTGTCAGTCACGGGAAAACCCCTTAACTGTTAAAAGGACAAGATAATACATCGGACATTTAAACAGATTTTTCATTATGAACATAGGACTGACCTGAAGGAAAATGCTAAATCTGAATGCAGGTAATAAACTCACTCACTCGATCTCTTTCTCACAATACTCTTCTACATAATACAGTAAGCTTCAATGAACGATATCAATTGAAGCTAAGAGTGGTTGCTAAGGGTGTTGTGTAGTGATACACAGAACCGTTGACTGTGGTAGTCAATGGGGGGGCGAGATCTGCTTGGTTACTGACATTCTTCCAAATATCTTCCTTTGTGTTCAGCAGAACAAAGAAATTCATAAGGGTTTGGAACAACTTGAGGGTGAGTAAATGATGAGCTCAGAGTTTTCATTTTTGGGTGAACTATTCCTTTAAGTAGCTTTTTTAAACGTGCCTTAGAAAAAATCATTACTGGTGTGCATCCTGAGACAAAAAGTGGCAAGTTGATTTCAGTTAAGACAGCTTAAACATGCAGTTTATAGTCAGCGGATGCACTTTTTTTTAATGTATAATCAGGAGATCCAGGATGCCGTGGGTCCACTAGCACTGGTGTTCTTTCCCTCCTGACATGTATAAACGTGTTCTCACGTGCCTTTTTTCCAAGGCGTGTTTTTAGCTCCTCTACAACACGGATCATAAACAAAGACAGACAGATGGGTACATGGAGGGGTGTCGACATCACCCCTCCCCCTTCAGCCCAGTCAGGAGCCTCACAACATGTGTTCACTTCTGTCAAGTGCTGAAGACAGTCCTTTAAGATGAAAAATGAGAAAGGGGAATGTACGTTTAGTTAACAACTGCTGTATACTAGCATTTGGTCTCATTTTTTATAGCATGGGCCTTTGTGAAGAAGCGACATTCATAATACATTCATAAACTGATGGATAGGCCTACATATGAAAAAATAAAAAATAATAATGAATCTCTGTCAATGTCAAGAGAATGTACAGGTAATATATATATATATATATATATATATATTAGTAAAAATTTTTTTTCATATATATAAATTAGATTTAATTTTTTTCAGTAAAAATATTATTTTTAGAATTTATTAAAATTTATTTAAAAAATTTTTTTAAATTTGTTTTTACTGATAAATCTAAAAACTAATTAATATATAAATATGTATATGTATATATATATATATATATATATATATGTATATATATATTTCAGTAAAAAATTAAAAAACTTTTTTAAATATATATATATATATATATAAATTAGTTTCAGTAAAAAATAAAATATATATTTTTTATTTTATAATTAATTTAAATTTATTTTAAAAAGTTTTTGTTTTAAATGAAAAAACTAAAAACTAATTAATATATATATATATTAGTAAAAAAATTAAAAATGAAAAAACTTTTTTCAGATATATATATATAAATTGGGTTTTAATTTTTTTTTTCAGATTTTTTTATATTTTATTATTTATTAAAATTTATTTTAAAAAGTTTTTGTTTTAACTGAAAAAAAACCCCACATATATATATATATATATATATATATATATATATATTTTTTTTTTTTTTTTTTTTTTTTTAATTTATATATTTATTCAGGTGTGAAAAATTACCCAGACATTTTTTCATGCTACTAACATTAAACACAGGAAAAGAATATATAATTAATAATTAACTATATATAACTAAAGAATATATAATTAAGACTTTCTAAATAGAAATAAGACATTAATATAACAATGAGAGGTGAGGAGGGCCATACCAACCTGATTTAGGCTATATTTTTTGTTGTTTTTATCCACATGAGGGCAGCAGAAGACAAAATGGCTGAAATCCCGAACCGCTGGCAATGATCAAACACAGATTTATTTTATTACTCTAACATGCAATTCCACTACAGCAATGTCACATTCAACAATAACATTTCATAAAGCTCTGTTTGGAGTAATTTAAAGTGTTTCTGCATTCTTGGTCATGTTTGTTGGTTTACCAGTGGACTGAGACACACCTTGCTCAATTCAATTAACAATTGCCTTATTGAAGCTTCGGGCTCTGTGTTCACTGTAAATGTAAGGGATTTTTTTGCCTGTTGGACCACTTAGAGAAATAAGCCTTCAATAAGCCACATGATTTGAGGCATTCTTTACACACAAAGCTGAATTAGCAAGCATATGTTACTTTACATATATACTGTATGTAAATATGAGTTAACCTTTCACATGAGAAATAATACAGCATTAACAAGCACAATGACAATACTACATTTCTTAAAATAGAACCTTTATTAT
This sequence comes from Mylopharyngodon piceus, assembly GCA_039654765.1. NCBI lineage: Eukaryota > Metazoa > Chordata > Actinopteri > Cypriniformes > Xenocyprididae > Mylopharyngodon > Mylopharyngodon piceus. Next base: position 13,566,540 of record CM077459.1, on the reverse strand, counting down.
ATATAAAAATGCTTTTGATACAAAAATTGTCACAAGTGTGCATTATATGAGGCATTTTTGTACACAAAACAAAGACATTGGTGGTACACCTGAGAGCAAAAAGCTCCTCGGCGCGAGTGGATGGTATGATCCAGACAGATTCAGTCGAAGTGCTGACCTGCCAAAGTGGTATAAAAATCCTAATAATCTCCATTCAGTCACATTCACGGTAAATAGTGTTACCTTGAGGGCAATTTAATAATTTGCATCACCTGTTCAAATGGTCTTTGTGGAGTTTTCTAGAATGACTATTTCCTTTCATCTAATATTTGCCTTTAAAGACATTGCTATATGTCTTCTTGTATGGCTATCTGTAAAAACAACTAAAGTAATCAGTCTGTGAAACTCATTTCATCTTGTAGTTTTTTCTAGATCTATAATTCTAGTTTTTATGCACATGTAATTTCCATAAGTGCTCAATTTGGCAAAGAGAAAAAAAAAAGTACATTTCAAACAGACATACATGGCATTTCAATGTGTGCTACAAGACATGTTTTAACCTAAAAAAAAAAACATTATCTCCATCGAATTAGCATTATAAAAAGGGAAATACAGTTTGATTCTTCAACTTTACCATAAAAAAGGAAAAAAATCAGAATTTCAAACCACTTTTCTAAATTGCATGTCATGAATTAAAAAAAAGCAGTTTGTTACCGTAGTATTACGGTAAAATTAACCACATATCCTTGTGTTCAAATCATAGCTTAGTTTAACTGTATTATTATTACTATAATTATTATTTTTAGTTTTTTTACTAAGCACCTACAATGAGTTCAGTCCATGAGATTTGATAAAATCCATGTAGTTCACTACAAAGCAGGTGACTTTCCGCTTCTTTAAAGGGATAGTTCACTAAAATATGAACATTTTGTCATCATTTAGTCACCCTCATGTCGTACCAAACCATTAAGACTTTCCTTCCTTTGGAGAAAACAAAAGGAGATGTTTATCAGAATGTCCAAGCTGCTCTTTTTCATATAAATTTCAGTCTGTTCCACACAAAGTGATCGTTTGGCTTCTGAAGACTCATAGACTACAGTTATAATGCTTTTATGGTACTTTCATTATGGAAAAGTGCAGCTTGGACATTCTGCTAAACATCTTATTTAATGTTTTACGGTGGAAAATAAGTCATACAGGTTTGAAATGACAAGATTTTTAGTTTTTTTTGTTGTTGTTGTTGTTGAACTATCCCTTTAAGATAGAATTTTAAACAAGACTCCTTCAAAGCAATGGCATTTCACATGTATGTTTTTCTATAAGAGATTAACAACAATTTTACAATGGTCTATGGTCAGTTCTCATTATATAAACAAAACATTTTAGCTGGCTGTTTTCATTTGTCATTATTTACAGTAAAAGATGTATGTACAATAGCAGCAAACACACTTTTGGTAAACAGGACAAACCAAACATATGCTTGGAATTGTATCATATTCACATAGAACATAATCAAAACAACACCTCATTGCCATTACGAAAAACATTAATTATTTACTTAATTACACATATGTACAACTCCTCTGCAGCGGATGATTTTGGTGTTATATCGACGATTTGGTTTGCAATTAAACTTCTTTTTAATTGGTATTATGAAAAAAAGATGATTAAATCATAACCATCCTGAAACAGATGACTTACAGAAATTGCATTTCAGTTCATATTCTCACATATTGAAGAGCTTGGGGGGGACTTATAAAAAATGTCATAATATAATTCATTCGTGCAAGCATCGTCCTGTCACAACCGCTGTATAACTCTGGGTGAAAATATCCGGAAAATGTTTCCTGTTCCTCCCGAAAAGCTGAAATGTTTCTTGAACAAAGCGTGTGGAAAATAAAATAAAATCTTTGTTTTTTCTTAAACTATTTAAAACTATTTACAAAGCGTGGCCGTTTGCCAGGTGTCATGAGGAGTCCGTGCAGGGCGAGGGGGGCGGGGGGCACAGGTGGAAGTAGCTGCGTTCAGTGGAGGGCGAGGGAGGGCAGCTCTCCTCCGCTGACATGTACTGGCTGCGGGGTGTGGGGGGCGGGGGGTAGGGGTCAGAGTCTGAATTGAGGTCCATGTAGTACTTATTGCTTTTCCAGCGGCTGGTGGTGTAGTCACTGTCACACACGTCTGTGCTGCAGGGGGTGGTGGGGGGCGCGACCCCTCGCATCAAATATGGCCTGTTGAGGGGAAATATTCAGACATCAGTAACTTGAGGAGACATTTGAGATATGTATCCATCAGCACAGTCATCTATTCAGCCATCCTTTTATCCATCTATGCAGCTATTCATCTTTCCATTCATATATCCACATATCTATCTTACTAACATACTAGATATTTGAGCCATCTATCTACCCATCTACCCATCCATCCATCCATCCATCCCATTTATTTTAGATATCAATTTCCTACCTACCTATCTACATATCCAATTTCCTATCCATCTACATATCTAACTTCCTATCAACATATCTATCTATCCATCTTCCCTTCCATCTACCCATCATCTACCATCCATCTACCAATCCATCTACTCATCACCTACCAATCCATCTACCCATCCTCTACTCATCCTGTACCAATCCATCTACCCATCATCTACCCATCCATCCATCTACTCATCCATCTACTCATCCATCTACTCATCCATCTACTCATCCATCTACTCATCCATCTACTCATCCATCTACTCATCCATCTACTCATCATCTACTCATCCATCTACCCATCATCTACCAACCAACTACCCATCATCTACCCATCTATCCATCTACTCTTCCATCTACTCATCCATCCATCCCATTTATTTTAGATATCGATTTCCTACCTACCTATCTACATATCCAATTTCCCATCCATCTACATATCTAACTTCCTATCTACATATCTATCCGTCTTCCCTTCCATCTACCCATCAATCTACCAATCCATCTACTCATCATCTACCAATCCATCTACCCATCATCTACCCATCCATCTACCTATCCATCTACCATCATCTAACCATCCATTTTCCCATCATCTCCCCATCCATCTACTCATCCATCTACCCATCATCTCCCCATCCATCTCTCCATCATCTCCCCATCATCCATCCATCCATCCATCCATCCATCCATCCATCCATCCATCCATCCATCCATCCATCCATCCATCCATCCTTCATATCTCTCCAACTATCCAGGATCTCTGTATTAAATCGCACCTGTAAGACCTGGTTGTGGAAGGGCTGTTGGACGAATAGAAGACTTCTGCGTTGTAAAGTGAGCGATCTGTTGCTGGTGATGGAGGAGGGTTGAGCATCTACACACAGATCAGAGAGGAAAAAAAATCAATTATACGACATTAACCACAATAATCCAGACAATATAAAACATAGGTAACACTTTACAATAAGGTTTCATTTGTTAACATTAGTTAACATTAACTAACGAGAAACAACACTTTACAGCATGAGACCTTAGTGTAAAGTGTTACCAAAAGATATAAATGAGCATTTAATTTAAAACACAAAAACCTTTTTTTCTACATGGAATTAAATAAACACTGGTCTTTTCTTATAAACAATAAACAAAGATGAATATTACAGTACCTGTGGGTAGAAAGCTCCTTTGGTGCTGGAAGAACTACTGGATGAAGCTCCTGTCACATGGTTTCTGTCATAGAGAGGAGCCCCACTGCTGCTGCTGCCCATGAGACTCACTGAGCTCATCATGGACTTCCCACAGGAAATACCTGTGACACAGCGAGACAGACTCATCACCCATAAGACTCACAGGCAGAGACATTATTCACCTTAAGAGACTGCAGCAGCTATCAAACAGCAGACCTTTACCTGTAAAAGTACCGTGCTGTGAATTTGTGGGTGCGATGAAGTTGAGGGGCACGTGAGGGGTCCCGCTGATGTACTCGTGTGGGAAGCCTCCGTTGGGGCCCTTGTAATGGCGACACACAACTCTCTGACACACAAAACACATGCCTCCCATCACAAAGACAGAGAGGATGATGCCGATGACGGGGCCGATGGTGCTGGTGTGACGTGGAAGGTCGTTGGGGGGCGGAGGGAAATCTATGAATAAGCCAAACAGGGATAAATTTGTCTTGCAAGCATCGTTACAATCACCAAGTTATGGCATGCATGGACAAACACTGCATGTTTTTTTTGGTACGATATGATCAGCGTACCACAGAAAAGCTCATCAGATTTGTCTGTGCAGTCTGCGAAGGAGTCACACTGCTGTTTCTTCAGAATACACTGGTTGTTGCCACAACGGAACTGATTAGGCATGCAAATGGCTGATGGGGAAAAAGCAAGAGGAAAGATCAGAGACTGCAAGTTAAAACAGCTTTAACCACTTAAAGAAAAAACATGGGAGTTTAAAAAAAGAGGCAGCATAAATATATGAATAGAACAAATCAGTGTTTCCTATAAGAATTTGCATTTCCTTAAAAGACAGTTTGTCTTTAAAAAGACAATTTATTACAACAAAAATTTAAAACTCAGTTGTTGATGTGTATCTTTAACTACAAATTGTCATATGAACAAGTCAGTGATTTAAGTTTTTTTTTTTTTTTTTTAAGAGATACACAACACTGTAACAGTTTTCAACCAATTTGAATTGGACATAATAAATTGCGGTTCATTAAATGACTCAAGTGAATCATTTGAACCTATTCAGTGATGATTCAGTGAGTTATTTGTCATATCGCACTTCAAATCTCAAAAGCAATATTTCTGGCCAAATTGTGCAACTCAAAAATGTATGTTTTTTTACAGAATCAATCACAGGTGGAAATTCTGGTAAATCAGCAGGATCAATCTGTGGAACAGTTGGACGTACTGTCGCAATCCAGTTCATCAGAGCCGTCTGCGCAGTCTGGCTCTCCATTGCAGCGCAGCTGAGAGTCCACGCACTGGCCTTTGTCGCACTGGAACTGAAGCTCGGAGCAGATGGGGCAGTTCATCTCGTCGCTGTGGTCTGCGCACTCGGCGATGCCGTCGCAGCGCCACGCCATGGGGATGCAGTCGATCTCACCAGTAGCACAGGTGAACTGCTCGCTAGAGCACGTGGGAGGCTCTGATGGGGGTTGTGGGTAAATATGTGATTAACGCAGATGCATCAAAACAGATTGGTGCATTTTTGGTTTCATGCCACAGATATGCATGTATATGTAAAATATACCTCCGCAGCTGAGCAGATTTTGAAGCAGCACCAGGTGCATGGGACATGAGCAGCGTGGCGTCCCGTCTCCCTTAGCGATGCAGATGTGGGAGCAGCCCCCGTTGTCACGGGAACAAGGGTGGGATGCTGTTAAGGAGATTAAAGGACAATTATACTCCTTAATAACAGGAACTCTGAAACTGTGTGGACATTAACTACATAATTATACTGATTTTTGCAGCTCAAACAAGGTGAAATGCAGGTTAAAAACACAATTTTATATATATATATATATATATTATATATATATATATATATATATATATATATATATAAACATAATATGAATACATTAATTGATAAGCCACTTAATTAACATTTTAATCATATCTTTATATAAATATATATGTTAGTAAGTAAATTTAATATAACAATATGCTAAATACATTAATATTAATTTCAATTTTAATGTATTTAATTATATATATGAATTAATTTTAATTCGTCATTTTTAAATATAATTAATATTTTAAATATATATATATATATATGTAAATAATATACTATGCTATGTTTTTATATATATATAAAAATTAATTTTAATTTGTCATTTTTAAATATAATTTTTTAAAAATATCTTTATTTTATATATATATATATATATATATATATATATATATATATATATATATATGTTAGTAAGTAAATAATATACTATGCTGTTTTAATAATATATGAATTAATTTTAATTCATCATTTTTAAAATATAATTAATATTTTAAATATCTTTATATATATATATATAAATAAAAGTAAGTAAATAATATACTATGCTAAATTTCATTCTTTATATTTATAATAACTTTATATTTGTACACTAAAGTAGATCATTAAATTAAAATAGTAAATGTCTTGACATCTTATATTTTGCCTGCGTTGTATATTATATTATATTATATTATATAAGGTTTTGGAATAGAGCTAATGTGTGAAACTGTGAATTTACCAAACTCCTCTGGTTCCATGTACTCCACCGCATGGATGCTGGTCAGGTACTGGAGTCGCCCCTGAATGCGGGTCCTCTTCTCTCCGGTCAGCTTGTCCACGCGCTCGATCATCTGCTGCTGTTTGTCGATCCAGTACAGGTGATCGCCCAGCACTGTCAGACCGACGGGCTGAAGGATGTTGGAGTCCTGAAGAACAATCCGATTGGCCCCTGGGAAGCAAACAAAGAGATCTGAGTCATAACTCAGGTTTTTCCACTGCGTCACGTTATAAATCATATCTATTCAGCCTTTGTGTTGGTCATTTGGCTGCAGAAGGATTCTGTTGCGCAAAGAGATTAGCTGTAGCTTAAGGTGTGATCATCTGTCTCATGCTAACATGAAACATCAGAGCTCAGCATCTGGAGAGACTTTGCTTACTGGCAGACCATTAGGAGAAGTCAGACAAGCCAGTGATTTTTAGTGATGAAGGCACTTAAATAACCTTAGAAGAATTAACTAAGTTACAGTCCATCAAATTCTTCATTAGAACTTTATCAATGTATAGACCATGTTTAGACAACACAGACTATACTGTTTTGATTAGTTTAGACTAGATGGTATTGAAAATATACAGTGTAAATATAGATTAAACCTGGCCTGCGCCCTCTGTCCGTTTGTTTGGTTTCCATAGCTGTCAGTTAACAAATCTGATCGGAGAGATCAGAAAGTTGTCCTTGTTTCACATGGTGTTCCAGAAAACTGCAGAACTGATTGCAATCAATTTGCCCGTGGGTGATACAATACAAGACAGGAAACAAAAACATTCTGGGCATGAGATTCAGTGACATGTACGTGATGAAAGAAAAGACCTAATCTTTCTGGCAAAGCTCTGACATCAAAATTGATCATCAAAATAAATGACTAACACTGAGTTGTATGGGAACGTTTCATTTTTCAAGTCTTAAAGGCCATGCCATGGAACGCGCAGCATTATTCAATGTGTTGACGTAATTTAAACTGAAACAGGAAGACAGGGCGGGACATATCGAACAGCTCCGCCCCTTTTTTAAAATAGCCAATAGCGTTTTGTTTATACCACAGCTCTGCCAGAGCCATTAACCTCGGTAAAACCTCAGTTTCCTTCTAATCTCAAACCGTTTATCCTCCTAATCTCCTCTATATCACTTTAAAATACAGCATTCTGTGCAGAATTCAAATGGGTCCGATACCTTTTGTGGTCTGAGCCGACTCGCGGATATGATCCGCTCTGTGCTCTCGTGTCCCTGGGCCAGAGCAGACTGTGCTCGCGCTGCGGCGGTTCACGTGACACTAACGCGAAAACGGACTTCATTCGCGTCAATGGAAAGCATATTTACACTGTCTGAATCGTTCTCTATTCTCTATATAGTGCACTATGTGCCATTCACCATGTAGAAACTAGTAAACGTGTGAACAAATGACCGATTTCAGCATCAGCTTCAGTGTCTGTTTATAGTGTAGGAGGGGGCGGGACTTCAGATTCTAGAGATCATTTGATTGGACAGAATATCTGACGAGAAGCTGAAGTGCGACGTGATGTCATGAAAATCCGTGATCCATTTTAACGGAAGTGAGAGACTGTAAGTTTTGAATGCTTATATCTCCTAAATGCGAATTTTGTCATTGTTTTGAAACACACCAGCCTATTCATAACATTAAGACTAACATATTCATACTAAAAGCTAAAAAACTTAAATTTTGTTTTCAGGGGGACTTTAAATCATGACCTTTTGGTACAGTATTTCAACCAACAGAGCGGTTGTTGTTATAATTGTACAAAACTCAGCTTTTCACTCAAATGCTGATAATTAGAGACGCACAATAAATTGTTATTTTAGAATTATTTCTATAGTATTATTTTTTTTAATATTTTGAATTGGCTTTTATTTTATATTTTTAGTTTTCATTTTAATTTCACTTTTTGTGATTTTATGGTGTGCAGTTGCTGTTTTTTTTTTGTTATTCTAAAATATTTTGCTTATATATATTTAGCTATTTTTAGTTCAGTTTTAGTTTTACTAAATTTAAGTATTTCAACAAACCTTTTTTATTTGATTGATTTCAGCTTTATTTCAATTAATAATTTTTTTTAATAGTTTTTAACACTGATTGCTACAATATTGTTATTGGCTGATTTTAGTAATTTTTAATTTACTGTACTGGCTGATATTGCATATTTACAGTAATTATGCTCATTCCCCCTATTTTTACATTTAGATTACCTTTGTAGTCATCCAATGGTCACTTCCAATTTATCTTTAAAAAAATAATTAAATTTAATATAATTAAAAAAAAATACTGTTAAATGTAATCTTTAGTAAATCTCAAAATGAATATCCATTTTTCATACTGTACATTTGTAGCATTTAAATTTATTAATTTTAGTTTATGGCATTTTTAGTGTTTTATTTTATTCTGCTAAAATAGTGTATATATTTTAATATTGGGCATAACATAAAATAATTAATGGCTTATCAGTATTGGCCAGATTTGTTACATCAGTGCTTCCCTTCTTACATATATAATTATTAATATCATAGTATTAAATCAGAAAAATGCAAAATAGAAGCATTTTCAGTTGTGGACATTTAAAACTTTGGACTGAAGTTATATATATATATATTTTTTTTTTTAATCAATGTATTAGATAACTGTTCTGAAATCAGTTTCACATAAAATTATCGTTTGATATGCAAGCAAAAATATAATAGTATTTACCAGACAGGTCACTGCTCTCAATCCGTTTCAGGTCTGCATCCACCCAGAACAGCTTGCCCAGCTTGTTGTCCAAAGCCAGTGCCACGGGGCGGATCAAACCGGTTGTGAACAGGGATTCACGCTCCGTCCCATCCAAAGACGCACCTTCGATTTTTGCCGAACGATCCTGGACAGTAGTGAAATACATGTAGCTGTGGAAAAAAAAAAAGAAAAAAAAGTTATATACCATTTTCCAAATAAAGAAAATTGTAGTAAAGGCAAAGTGACTTTAATTGGATTCTATAAACAACATCTTTCAACATCTAATAAAAGTGTTTGTAGTAATTTATGTTATTGAATTGCATAACCAACACATGATCTGTTTGGATAAACACTCATTTGTTAAACAGAAAGAACAACTTTGATGGGGCCATGTTGTTTTGACTGTGTGGGAGAATTGTTGTATATCTTCACACATCACAAAAGCCCTTTAGCCCTAATGTTATGTCTGGACTAGTTTGTGATAACTCTCAAAGGTGCGTTTGCTCCTCTGTTTTCAGTTGCTGTCTGAGAAACCCACAATTTGCATCTGTTAGCAATTTTGTTCAGCTTAAAAAAACAGAACAGCGACATCGATATCGACGCCAGTGTCTGAGTGTCATTAAAAATGAGAAAATATCACAGCTTAAAAACACAGTTGCTTCTGGGAAAAGTTTGGGGTGATATACATTATATTTGATACATTTCCAATGCTAGGAAGAGGACAGAAGTGAATAAACCCCAAAATTGGTTTGGCTGATGGATCTGAAGATGCCTTCTCTGAGTCAGAGCACTATGGAGTGTTATGTACTCACTAAATGTCTGCCAAAGCCTGACTTCAGTGTGGGGAATGTAGCATATCACATATTAAATTTCCCACCTGCATGTTAAACAAATCCTTATGCTAACATTTTTGAAGATGTTTTGATCTAGGTAAAACAATGCTTCATTAATTTTACAACATTTTGAGTTGTCATCTGATCTGGTTTTGACAGCATTTTGGATCTAGATCCACCGACTAGTGAAAGTCGATGCTTTTGGAGAGGGTCAGCACAAGACCTTGACCAGAACAAATCAGGCACAACTGATGAAACGAGGTTACGATGTAAATTATAAACAAAACCTATTGAAACATTTCTTTAATCTGTGCTTTTAACACCAAGTTGATTATCAATTATATAAAACACAAAACAAACCATAACAGGTCAGTGTTGTTAGCGTTAAACAAACTGAAAAAGCTGAAATAAAAACTAAATTAAATGAACAACTTAAAGGGTTAGTTCACCCAAAAATGAACATTTTGTCATTAATTACTCACCCTCATGTCGTTCCACACCCGTAAGACCTTCGTTCATCTTCGGCACTGCTTCATGAAGCTTCGAAGCTTTACGAATCTTTTGTTTCGAATCAGTGGTTCGGAGCGAGAATCAAACTGCCAAAGTCACATGAACCATTGAAATTCCGAAACACTTATAACGTAACGAAGCCACGTTAACTGAAATCATGTGATACTGGCAGTTTGAGATGGTTTGATACATGCTTCGAACCACTGATTTCGAAACAAAAGATTCGTAAAGCTTCGAAGCTTCATGAAGCAGTGTTTTGAAATCGCCCATCACTAGATATTGTTGAATAAAGTCGTTATTTTGTTTTTTTGGCGCACAAAAAGTATTCTCGTCACTTCATAACATTAAGGTTGAACCACTGTAGTCAAATTAACTGTTTAAAATATGTCTTTAGTAGCTTTCTGGGCGTTTGAAAGTGTAAATTAACTTGCTTCACTGAGCCATTGGATTTCATCAAAAATATCTTAATTTGTGTGCCGAAGATGAACGAAGGTCTTATGGGTGTGGAACGACATGAGGGTGAGTAATTAATGACAGAATTTTCATTTTTGGGTGAACTAACCCTTTAAACAAAAATATTACCTTTTTTATACTGAAATAAATAAGTTGAAGTACTAAAATTACTAAAGCTTAGGGGCTGTTTACACAACAACATTTTCTAAGAAAAACTGAAAACTTTTTTATGCGTTTTGGCCGTTATTTATACGACAATGCCGTTTTGGGGGACCTGAAAATGTAAACTTTTGAAAACAGGTTCTAAAGTGCAAGTTTTTGAAAACTATATCGTTATTGTCTCCATGTAAACTAAAAAAACCTTTACAAAGTGACATCGCCAACTACTGGTCTGGCAGCATAATACAATGTTTTTAGTCGTTTTCGCTAATCCGTGTGAACGGGTATCGTTTTGACAACATTGTTGTCTATACGCGAAAAACGCAAAGGAAACACTTTTCCGTTCTTAGTACACTGTTGTCGTGTAAATGTACCCTTGACAAAAGCTCAAAATTACTAAAACGTGAACTAAAATTAAAATGAATTTTTAAAATTCATTTTAATTTTAAAAAGGCAATTTAAAATATTAATAAATACTGTAAAAGTATATAAGTAATACAAAAATAGCACAGTGACAGTGTCTATTCAGACATCTCATAAGTATAATCTGGACAATTTTGGGATAAAATGTGAGACTAAATATAGGGATAAATGCAACAATGAAAACACAAGCTTGATCTCAGACACACAAACAAACATTAGATGCTCGTTTTTGTGCCGTAATTTCTCTATCCTGCCACTATTATGGGAGAAGTCCCCTCCACCCCACCCAGACGAGGCTGTGAGGGTGAGACGTAAATAGAAAACCCACTGATGACGGTCAAACTAACAATGAGACACACAATTACAGTGCATACAGCCAACGCCTGTGCATGGTCGACCCGCTAGCGAGCGCCGCAGCACGGGGACCACAGAGGGCCATCTGTTCCACATATTTGGCTATTGGAGAGGCCTGGATGGAATCAAGAGTTTTCCGACAATACCAAAGTAATGGCGAAGTGCCCCGTCATTAGAGTATCCAGTTCTATGCAGTAATTTTAAGTCCACCGGCTATATATCAATAAACAATTGATAAGGTGTTGTTATGTTTATGAAAAGGAGCCAAACCAAAGCTGAAGTACAAAATCTGGCCCTGAGGTTTTGGACAGGATGAGCAATTAAATTTAATGCAGGTTGTAATGATCATGCCCTATACTTTACTCTGCTAATTAATAATCGTACCCTTTTTCAGCGTTCACCACGATAGCGCGTGGCTTGTCCACATCATCCTTCAGGACCTCTCCGACAACGTGCCCGTCCATGCGATGGATGTTGATGGTGTTGGTGCTCTCACAGGTCCAGTAGACGGTGCGACTGTAGGGGTCCAGACTTAGGTCATGAGGCTGCTTTGGGTGAAGACTGGTTGGGGTCATCACCGTGGACGCCTGATAAATTTGAGGAGATCATTTTAAATTAGGATTATCAATATATGCCAAGCTGATTAATCAAATTAATCACAAATAATTGCCTATCAATATGCTGAGAAAAGTCCCAAAATGAAGATAATACAAAAAGTGCATCAGATATTAAGAAATGGTTTTAAATAATAATAATACTTATTATTATATAATACAATCATAATAATAATTAATAATAATATATTATTAATTATTAATAATAATATTTATATTAATAATAACATTGATTATCAGCAAAATAATAATAAATACAAATAAATATTTCTCATTTAAAACTGATCCAAAAAGTGGATCAGTGAATGGTTTTAAATAGTAAATATTATTATTATCATCTATCATATAATAAATAGTTAATAATATATTAATATTATTACTAATATTTATATTAATAATAATAACAACATTTTTATCAACACAATTACTAAAAATTATAAAACATTCTACACACACACACACACACATATATATATATATATATATATATATATATATATATATATATATAAAATTTGTTTCTCCCTTTATTTTATTTTTATATTTCATTTGATATATTTCTTATTTAAAACTGATCCCTTTAATAATATAATAATATAATATAATATAATATAGTCCTTATTGTTGAACCCTGATTAAAATGCACTGTTTGGATTTTATGCAATAATATTTATATTTATTTATTGTCTATCAATATGCTGAGAAAAGTCCCAAAATGAAGATAATACAAAAAGTGCATCAGATATTAAGAAATGGCATTAAAAAATAATAATACTTAATATTCTTAATTAATAATATATTATAAATTATTATTAATATTATTAATAATATTTATATTAATAACAACAACAACATTTATTATCAACATAATAATAATAATAATAATAATAAATATTTCTCATTTAAAACTGATCCAGAAAGTGGATCAGTGAATGGTAATAAATATTATTTTAATGGTAGTAAATATTATTATTATCATCATCATCTATCATATAATTTATAATTTAGCATATAATTTATTTATTTATTTATTTTCCCCCCCCTTTTATTTTATTTTATATATTTCTTATTTAAAACTGATCCTTTTTTGTATAATCTTCATTTTGGGATAATAATAATAATAATAATAATAATAATAATAATAATACTAATAATAATAATACTAATAATAATAATAATAATTATTATTATTATTGTTTTGACTCAGTTTTAATGTAAAAACATTCAATTAAATAATATATTAAATAATAAATATTTGTTTCAATTTAGAGCAGGTCAGGTGAGTATTATAATCAAGTTACATCAATGTTCTTTGATTGAACCGTCACCTGAGTGCCATCGTCCCGGGCCCTGCGGATGTTTTGTCGGCCATCCACCCAGTAGACCAGGCGTTCCAGAGGGTCGAAGCTGATGGCACGCATGTTCTTTATAACGTGGATTGGTAGAATCATGTCTGGACTCTGTTCTCCCAGGACCATTCGACTGATGGAGCTCTTCTGGCTGAAGAGCAGGAAGCTAGAGGGCGCTGTTGAGCAAACAACAGGGAGGTGAGAATAATGGATGAAAACTAAGTTATAACAGCACAGGTCAGCCATGGACAATTCAAAGCCAGCTCCATTCCTCTGATCAGAAGGTGAAGGTCAGCTAAATGCAATCACACAAACTAAACGCAATCAGCCTTTCCCTCCAGGCCATGAAAGAATGAAGAAACAAGAGGGACTAAAAGAATAGAAACACACTAGCATTGCCAAGACCTCTGCACTCTAAGCCAAATGCTCTCACCGGGCTCCCTGGCGTGCTTGTTTAATCCAAGTTCAGTAATTTTTAAGCTTATAAGGAATTAAATGCATATGACTGAGTTTTGCATGGCTGGGAGCCATTGTTTTCTAATGCTGTTTCAATCTGCCAACTGCATCTTAAAACCCATGACTCACTTTATTGTCAGTAAAACCCAGTGAACTTTATGGCTGAAAGACCATAGATTACTTAAGCCCTGATGGCTGCTAAAATATAAAAACTCAAAACAGTGCATTTTAATCAGAGCTCTACAATAAGGACAACATTATTAAATAATAATTAGTAGTACTAGTAGTATACATAAACATTTTATAAATAATAAATATAATAATTACAATTATTACTAGTAATACATTTTGTGAAAATATTGGCAAGGCAAATAAAATCTTAGTTAACTGCCCAAATTTTTGAGTGCTAAAATAATTAGAAGCCAAAGGAGGAATAATGGTACAAACGTAGCGACACTGAATGCTTTACATGTCCCCTTTAAATCCCTGTACGCCAAAACTCACAGCTGCAGTTGCGTCCGTTTGCCTCCAGGGTGTAGTGGGAAGCGCAGCGGCACTGGGCTCCAGAGGGTGATGCTAGGCAGAGGTGGGCGCAGTGGCCGTTGTTCTGCGAACACTCGTTAGCGCCATCTTGTCTGGAGGAGTGGAAAACCAGGATGTCCATGACATACTCCAGGTGCCCTTGCACCACCGTTCGGTTCAACCCACTGCGCTTATCCGCCCGCTCAATGCTGCGCAGGTTCCAGTCGGTCCAGTAGATGTAGTCACGATACTGGGTCAAGCCAAAAGGATGGGGAAGATCGTCGGCCACTATCTCCCTCTGCAAGCCTGAGGATGTTACACAATGCTTTAAGTTTATTAAAGGAGGTAAGATGGTGTAATACTGTGTATGATTCAAGAGGCATTTATGATGATTGTGGAGTTTTCAAAACCCATCATTTGTCACCTTGCATGTTCGTGGACTCAATCATGCAGGTGTCCAGGTCTGTCCAGTAGAGCCGCTGGTCGATGTAGTCAATTGTAAGTCCGTTGGCTCGGCCCACTTTGTCTACCAATGTCACGATGTTACTGCCGTCCATGTGAGAGCGGGCTATCCTGGGTCGACCTCCCCATTCAGTCCAGTACATGTACCTGCAAACCCAAATCATTTACTTTACTGCATATCAAACAAAACTAGAATAAACTTTATCAGCCATCAGACTGACAAATTTAATTTATTTTGACCTGCTGTCCATGGGCATGTTGATATTAACAAGAAAACACATTCTATAAATCATAAAGACATATTACTAAATAAAAAAAAAAAAAAAAAAAATATATATATATATATATATATATATATATATACACATTTATTTTTAAAAAATAAAAAAATATGAATGAATTAGTCATAAATATAATTATATTATAATAAGTTATACAAGCAAGTATATATTAAAGTTATATAAGTAAATAAAATTCTTAATTGTTTCAATTAAAAACATTTAATTAATATACATTAATAAATACAAAATTGAAAAACAATTTTTTTTATACTGAAGTTACTAATATTTATTTATATTTATATGTAATACTTAAAATAATATAAATATTTATTAATTAATTTATAAATTAATTAATTTATGAAAATACAATGAATGAATGTTTAATATGGCTAGAACAAATAAAACTAAATAGAAAATAAATGAATAAAAATAAATACATGTACTATTAATTTATTAGTCATTTTTGTTTGCTATATAATTAATATAGTTATTAATTATATTTATTTAACATTTAAGCATTAATAATAAAAAAGATAAAATATTTATTATAAGATAATGAAGTTTATACATATTTAAAAATATTACTTATTTAATTTATGTTTAATATAGCTATATATACTAAATATATAACAATATATTAAAAATAAATATATACTATTAAAAATAATATATACTATTTATTAGTAATTTTATTTGCTATATAATTTATATAATTATGAATTATATTTATTAACCATACATTAATTAACAAACATTAAAGGTGCAGTAAGCAATTTCTGAGAAACAGTTGAAATATGAAATCAACCCAAACAAACACACCCCTCTCTTCATTGCTCCGCCCCCAAAATGCACGAACATGCAGTGCAAGAGTGGATGTCTCTTTATCATAGCTGAAGTGAAGCAAAATAATGCTTCATAAAAAATAAAGAGAAGATAACAACTGAACAAGGAAGAACAAAAACTTAACAGTACACAAGAGAAGCAAGAGTTACAACAGCATTTCTCAGAAATTGCTTACTGCACCTTTAATAATTCATTAATTTAATAATTTATGTAAAAACTGTAAATTAATAAACAATAAATGAATAAATATTTAATCTAACAACAGCAAATAAAAGGAAATGGAAAAGCATAGGCTAAGCTGCCTACATTAAACAACGCAAATGTTACTTTTCCCCCCATTGGGTAAGCGAGCAGTGAAAAGCACACCTGACCAATCCCTCAACCCACTCATTACACCACTGGGCTAAGAGTCTACTGAGTCAACACCTCTCATTGTTAAGGTGAGAAGAGACAATGCTGAAGAATGTGTTGGCTAATAGAGGCAGTCGTGCCTCAGAAGCCACAGGAATGCCTGCTGGGCGCTGGAGGACATGACTTCACTCCTCTGAGCCACATGCAGGGGCTGCGGCATGTTGGCACTTGTCTTCTGCCACACATACAACTTGATGCCCTGAGGAAGCGCTGTAATATCAATAAGCGTGTCTGTGTTTGAGTATGTGAGAGTTAAATCAGATATTTAAACTAGTGGTAATAATCGATTAGCATACTTCCGGAGGGCTAAAAATGTAGGAAGCCTATGGTTTACCAACACAGGCGGATGGGTAAACACTATGCAGTGCAGTGAACGTGCAAGATGGCAGACACTAGGTTGAAGTGGTATGCAATGAATTTTAAGGGCAAAATTGTAGTCAGAGCAGGACAGACTTTAAAGCTAGTGATCCTACCCATTGGCAGGGTCCAGAGCAAGGGAGCGAGGGTTATCCAGGTCTTTGCAGACCAGCACTTGTCGGTACTGGCCGTCCAGACGTGCCACTTCAATTCGGTTGGTGCCGGTATCAGCCCAGTAGAGGTTTCGACCCATCCAGTCCACAGCCATTCCCTCAGGGTAGTCCAGGCCAAACTCAATGACTGGTTCAACCAAACTGCCATTCATGAAGGCTCTGCTGATAGTCTGAAGAAGAAAAGTAATCAAGTGACTAAATACTAATGCTAAAAGCATTAATCACAGGGAATTCCTTGTGAAACATGATGTTTTGAATGATTCTCCTGTCAGGTCAGCATCAATTTGCACTCTAGTGGTTAGCGAGGTTTATGCTAGATGGTTTAGATTCATCTTCGATCAAAAACCATATTCTATCGTAATCATTCTTGTTTCATTGTTACTTAAGGCAAGATTCTTAAATACATTTCAAGAGAAAAAAATAACTTTTTAGTTAAAATTTAAAGCTGCAGTCCGACTCCTCAGCGTGGATGAATCTAATGTTTGCCTTGTCAGTCACCACATTGGTGTGGATACTGTACTTCAGAATCACAGATTGTAGTCTTGAAGTATGACCAAAATAAGAATTTTTTCACTCGGAAAATGTCTGTCTGAACAAGTATCAAATCTGCCACTTTTGTTTCCCTGACCAACTGAGAAAAAAAGCATTACAGTAAATCGCGCTGCCAATGGTGATTAAATCTAACGATCGTTTAGCTCAGATCACGTCAAACCATGCAAATTATTATTATTAAGTTATACTTTGTTCTCAAATTGTTAATGTTAAAGGAACACTCCCACTTTTTTTGAAAATAGGCTCATTTTCCAACTCCCCTAGATTTAAACAGTTGAGTTTTACCATTTTCGAATCCATTCAGCCGATCTCCAGGTCTGGCGGCACCACTTTTAGCATAGCTTAGCATAGTTCATTGAATCTGATTAGACCGTTAGCATCTAAAAAAAATGACCAAAAGAGTTTCAATATTTTTCCTATTGAAAACTTGACTCTTCTGTAGTTACATCGTGGTACTAAGAC
>CM077459.1:13390913-13547870 GCA_039654765.1 Mylopharyngodon piceus | reverse complement strand
AGTGCTCAATTTGGCAAAGAGAAAAAAAAAAGTACATTTCAAACAGACATACATGGCATTTCAATGTGTGCTACAAGACATGTTTTAACCTAAAAAAAAAAACATTATCTCCATCGAATTAGCATTAGAGTAAAAAAGGGAAATACAGTTTGATTCTTCAACTTTTACCATAAAAAAGGAAAAAAATCAGAATTTCAAAACCACTTTTCTAAATTGCATGTCATGAATTAAAAAAAGCAGATTTGTTACCGTAGTATTACGGTAAAATTAACCACATATCCTTGTGTTCAAATCATAGCTTAGTTTAACTGTATTATTATTACTATAATTATTATTTTTTAGTTTTTTTACTAAGCACCTACAATGAGTTCAGTCCATGAGATTTGATAAAATCCATGTAGTTCACTACAAAGCAGGTGACTTTCCGCTTCTTTAAAGGGATAGTTCACTAAAATATGAACATTTTGTCATCATTTAGTCACCCTTCATGTCGTACCAAACCATTAAGACTTTCCTTCCTTTGGAGAAAAACAAAAGGAGATGTTTATCATGAATGTCTTGCTAAGCTGCTCTTTTTCATATAAATTTCAGTCTGTTCCACACAAAGTGATCGTTTGGCTTCTGAAGACTCATAGACTACAGTTATAATGCTTTTATGGTACTTTCATTATGGAAAAGTGCAGCTTGGACATTCTGATAAACATCTTATTTAATGTTTTACGGTGGAAAATAAGTCATACAGGTTTGAAATGACAAGATTTTTAGTTTTTTTTGTTGTTGTTGTTGTTGAACTATCCCTTTAAGATAGAATTTTAAACAAGACTCCTTCAAAGCAATGGCATTTCACATGTATGTTTTTCTATAAGAGATTAACAACAATTTTACAATGGTCTATGGTCAGTTCTCATTATATAAACAAAACATTTTAGCTGGCTGTTTTCATTTGTCATTATTTACAGTAAAAGATGTATGTACAATAGCAGCAAACACACTTTTGGTAAACAGGACAAACCAAACATATGCTTGGAATTGTATCATATTCACATAGAACATAATCAAAACAACACCTCATTGCCATTACGAAAAACATTAATTATTTACTTAATTACACATATGTACAACTCCTCTGCAGCGGATGATTTTGGTGTTATATCGACGATTTGGTTTGCAATTAAACTTCTTTTTAATTGGTATTATGAAAAAAAGATGATTAAATCATAACCATCCTGAAACAGATGACTTACAGAAATTGCATTTCAGTTCATATTCTCACATATTGAAGAGCTTGGGGGGGACTTATAAAAAATGTCATAATATAATTCATTCGTGCAAGCATCGTCCTGTCACAACCGCTGTATAACTCTGGGTGAAAATATCCGGAAAATGTTTCCTGTTCCTCCCGAAAAGCTGAAATGTTTCTTGAACAAAGCGTGTGGAAAATAAAATAAAATCTTTGTTTTTTCTTAAACTATTTAAAACTATTTACAAAGCGTGGCCGTTTGCCAGGTGTCATGAGGAGTCCGTGCAGGGCGAGGGGGGCGGGGGGCACAGGTGGGAAGTAGCTGCGTTCAGTGGAGGGCGAGGGAGGGCAGCTCTCCTCCGCTGACATGTACTGGCTGCGGGGTGTGGGGGGCGGGGGGTAGGGGTCAGAGTCTGAATTGAGGTCCATGTAGTACTTATTGCTTTTCCAGCGGCTGGTGGTGTAGTCACTGTCACACACGTCTGTGCTGCAGGGGGTGGTGGGGGGCGCGACCCCTCGCATCAAATATGGCCTGTTGAGGGGAAATATTCAGACATCAGTAACTTGAGGAGACATTTGAGATATGTATCCATCAGCACAGTCATCTATTCAGCCATCCTTTTATCCATCTATGCAGCTATTCATCTTTCCATTCATATATCCACATATCTATCTTACTAACATACTAGATATTTGAGCCATCTATCTACCCATCTACCCATCCATCCATCCATCCATCCCATTTATTTTAGATATCAATTTCCTACCTACCTATCTACATATCCAATTTCCTATCCATCTACATATCTAACTTCCTATCAACATATCTATCTATCCATCTTCCCTTCCATCTACCCATCATCTACCATCCATCTACCAATCCATCTACTCATCACCTACCAATCCATCTACCCATCCTCTACTCATCCTGTACCAATCCATCTACCCATCCATCCATCTACCCATCCATCCATCTACCCATCCATCTACTCATCCATCTACTCATCCATCTACTCATCCATCTACCAATCATCTACCCATCCATCTACCCATTCATCTCCCCATCATCTACTCATCCATCTACCCATCATCTACCAACCACCTACCCATCATCTACCCATCTATCCATCTACTCTTCCATCTACTCATCCATCCATCCCATTTATTTTAGATATCGATTTCCTACCTACCCATCTACATATCCAATTTCCCATCCATCTACATATCTAACTTCCTATCTACATATCTATCCGTCTTCCCTTCCATCTACCCATCCATCTACCAATCCATCTACTCATCATCTACCAATCCATCTACCCATCATCTACTCATCATCTACCAATCCATCTACCTATCCATCTACCATCATCTAACCATCCATTTTCCCATCATCTCCCCATCCATCTACTCATCCATCTACCCATCATCTCCCTATCCATCTCCCCATCATCTACCCATCATCTACCCATCATCTACCCATCATCTACCCATCATCTACCCATCCATCCATCCATCCATCCATCCATCCATCCATCCATCCATCCATCCATCCATCCATCCTTCATATCTCTCCAACTATCCAGGATCTCTGTATTAAATCGCACCTGTAAGACCTGGTTGTGGAAGGGCTGTTGGACGAATAGAAGACTTCTGCGTTGTAAAGTGAGCGATCTGTTGCTGGTGATGGAGGAGGGTTGAGCATCTACACACAGATCAGAGAGGAAAAAAAATCAATTATACGACATTAACCACAATAATCCAGACAATATAAAACATAGGTAACACTTTACAATAAGGTTTCATTTGTTAACATTAGTTAACTACATTAGTTAACATTAACTAACGAGAAACAACACTTTACAGCATGAGACCTTATTGTAAAGTGTTACCAAAAGATATAAATGAGCATTTAATTTAAAATACAAAAACCTTTTTTTCTACATGGAATTAAATAAACACTGGTCTTTTCTTATAAACAATAAACAAAGATGAATATTACAGTACCTGTGGGTAGAAAGCTCCTTTGGTGCTGGAAGAACTACTGGATGAAGCTCCTGTCACATGGTTTCTGTCGTAGAGAGGAGCCCCACTGCTGCTGCTGCCCATGAGACTCACTGAGCTCATCATGGACTTCCCACAGGAAATACCTGTGACACAGCGAGACAGACTCATCACCCATAAGACTCACAGGCAGAGACATTATTCAGAGACTGCAGCAGCTATCAAACAGCAGACCTTTACCTGTAAAAGTACCGTGCTGTGAATTTGTGGGTGCGATGAAGTTGAGGGGCACGTGAGGGGTCCCGCTGATGTACTCGTGTGGGAAGCCTCCGTTGGGGCCCTTGTAATGGCGACACACAACTCTCTGACACACAAAACACATGCCTCCCATCACAAAGACAGAGAGGATGATGCCGATGACGGGGCCGATGGTGCTGGTGTGACGTGGAAGGTCGTTGGGGGGCGGAGGGAAATCTATGAATAAGCCAAACAGGGATAAATTTGTCTTGCAAGCATCGTTACAATCACCAAGTTATGGCATGCATGGACAAACACTGCATGTTTTTTTTGGTACAATATGATCAGCGTACCACAGAAAAGCTCATCAGATTTGTCTGTGCAGTCTGCGAAGGAGTCACACTGCTGTTTCTTCAGAATACACTGGTTGTTGCCACAACGGAACTGATTAGGCATGCAAATGGCTGATGGGGAAAAAGCAAGAGGAAAGATCAGAGACTGCAAGTTAAAACAGCTTTAACCACTTAAAGAAAAAACATGGGAGTTTAAAAAAAGAGGCAGCATAAATATATGAATAGAACAAATCAGTGTTTCCTATAAGAATTTGCATTTCCTTAAAAGACAGTTTGTCTTTAAAAAGACAATTTATTACAACAAAAATTTAAAACTCAGTTGTTGATGTGTATCTTTAACTACAAATTGTCATATGAACAAGTCAGTGATTTAAGTTTTTTTTTTTTTTTTTTAAGAGATAACACTGTAACAGTTTTCAACCAATTTGAATTGGACATAATAAATTGCGGTTCATTAAATGACTCAAGTGAATCATTTGAACCTATTCAGTGATGATTCAGTGAGTTATTTGTCATATCGCACTTCAAATCTCAAAAGCAATATTTCTGGCCAAATTGTGCAACTCAAAAATGTATGTTTTTTTACAGAATCAATCACAGGTGGAAATTCTGGTAAATCAGCAGGATCAATCTGTGGAACAGTTGGACGTACTGTCGCAATCCAGTTCATCAGAGCCGTCTGCGCAGTCTGGCTCTCCATTGCAGCGCAGCTGAGAGTCCACGCACTGGCCTTTGTCGCACTGGAACTGAAGCTCGGAGCAGATGGGGCAGTTCATCTCGTCGCTGTGGTCTGCGCACTCGGCGATGCCGTCGCAGCGCCACGCCATGGGGATGCAGTCGATCTCACCAGTAGCACAGGTGAACTGCTCGCTAGAGCACGTGGGAGGCTCTGATGGGGGTTGTGGGTAAATATGTGATTAACGCAGATGCATCAAAACAGATTGGTGCATTTTTGGTTTCATGCCACAGATATGCATGTATATGTAAAATATACCTCCGCAGCTGAGCAGATTTTGAAGCAGCACCAGGTGCATGGGACATGAGCAGCGTGGCGTCCCGTCTCCCTTAGCGATGCAGATGTGGGAGCAGCCCCCGTTGTCACGGGAACAAGGGTGGGATGCTGTTAAGGAGATTAAAGGACAATTATACTCCTTAATAACAGGAACTCTGAAACTGTGTGGACATTAACTACATAATTATACTGATTTTTGCAGCTCAAACAAGGTGAAATGCAGGTTAAAAACACAATTTTATATATATATAAATATATTATATATATATATATATATATATATATATATATATATATAAACATAATATGAATACATTAATTGATAAGCCACTTAATTAACATTTTAATCATATCTTTATATAAATATATATGTTAGTAAGTAAATTTAATATAACAATATGCTAAATACATTAATATTAATTTCAATTTTAATGTATTTAATTATATATATGAATTAATTTTAATTCGTCATTTTTAAATATAATTAATATTTTAAATATATATATATGTAAATAATATACTATGCTATGATTTTATATATATATAAAAATTAATTTTAATTTGTCATTTTTAAATATAATTTTTTAAAAATATCTTTATTTTATATATATATATATATATATGTTAGTAAGTAAATAATATACTATGCTGTTTTAATAATAAATGAATTAATTTTAATTCATCATTTTTAAAATATAATTAATATTTTAAATATCTTTATATATATATATAAATAAAAGTAAGTAAATAATATACTATGCTAAATTTCATTCTTTATATTTATAATAACTTTATATTTGTACACTAAAGTAGATCATTAAATTAAAATAGTAAATGTCTTGACATCTTATATTTTGCCTGCGTTGTATATTATATTATATTATATTATATAAGGTTTTGGAATAGAGCTAATGTGTGAAACTGTGAATTTACCAAACTCCTCTGGTTCCATGTACTCCACCGCATGGATGCTGGTCAGGTACTGGAGTCGCCCCTGAATGCGGGTCCTCTTCTCTCCGGTCAGCTTGTCCACGCGCTCGATCATCTGCTGCTGTTTGTCGATCCAGTACAGGTGATCGCCCAGCACTGTCAGACCGACGGGCTGAAGGATGTTGGAGTCCTGAAGAACAATCCGATTGGCCCCTGGGAAGCAAACAAAGAGATCTGAGTCATAACTCAGGTTTTTCCACTGCGTCACGTTATAAATCATATCTATTCAGCCTTTGTGTTGGTCATTTGGCTGCAGAAGGATTCTGTTGCGCAAAGAGATTAGCTGTAGCTTAAGGTGTGATCATCTGTCTCATGCTAACATGAAACATCAGAGCTCAGCATCTGGAGAGACTTTGCTTACTGGCAGACCATTAGGAGAAGTCAGACAAGCCAGTGATTTTCAGTGATGAAGGCACTTAAATAACCTTAGAAGAATTAACTAAGTTACAGTCCATCAAATTCTTCATTAGAACTTTATCAATGTATAGACCATGTTTAGACAACACAGACTATACTGTTTTGATTAGTTTAGACTAGATGGTATTGAAAATATACAGTGTAAATATAGATTAAACCTGGCCTGCGCCCTCTGTCCGTTTGTTTGGTTTCCATAGCTGTCAGTTAACAAATCTGATCGGAGAGATCAGAAAGTTGTCCTTGTTTCACATGGTGTTCCAGAAAACTGCAGAACTGATTGCAATCAATTTGCCCGTGGGTGATACAATACAAGACAGGAAACAAAAACATTCTGGGCATGAGATTCAGTGACATGTACGTGATGAAAGAAAAGACCTAATCTTTCTGGCAAAGCTCTGACATCAAAATTGATCATCAAAATAAATGACTAACACTGAGTTGTATGGGAACGTTTCATTTTTCAAGTCTTAAAGGCCATGCCATGGAACGCGCAGCATTATTCAATGTGTTGACGTAATTTAAACTGAAACAGGAAGACAGGGCGGGACATATCGAACAGCTCCGCCCCTTTTTTAAAATAGCCAATAGCGTTTTGTTTATACCACAGCTCTGCCAGAGCCATTAACCTCGGTAAAACCTCAGTTTCCTTCTAATCTCAAACCGTTTATCCTCCTAATCTCCTCTATATCACTTTAAAATACAGCATTCTGTGCAGAATTCAAATGGGTCCGATACCTTTTGTGGTCTGAGCCGACTCGCGGATATGATCCGCTCTGTGCTCTCGTGTCCCTGGGCCAGAGCAGACTGTGCTCGCGCTGCGGCGGTTCACGCATTGACACTAACGCGAAAACGGACTTCATTCGCGTCAATGGAAAGCATATTTACACTGTCTGAATCGTTCTCTATTCTCTATATAGTGCACTATGTGCCATTCACCATGTAGAAACTAGTAAACGTGTGAACAAATGACCGATTTCAGCATCAGCTTCAGTGTCTGTTTATAGTGTAGGAGGGGGCGGGACTTCAGATTCTAGAGATCATTTGATTGGACAGAATATCTGACGAGAAGCTGAAGTGCGACGTGATGTCATGAAAATCCGTGATCCATTTTAACGGAAGTGAGAGACTGTAAGTTTTGAATGCTTATATCTCCTAAATGCGAATTTTGTCATTGTTTTGAAACACACCAGCCTATTCATAACATTAAGACTAACATATTCATACTAAAAGCTAAAAAACTTAAATTTTGTTTTCAGGGGGACTTTAAATCATGACCTTTTGGTACAGTATTTCAACCAACAGAGCGGTTGTTGTTATAATTGTACAAAACTCAGCTTTTCACTCAAATGCTGATAATTAGAGACGCACAATAAATTGTTATTTTAGAATTATTTCTATAGTATTATTTTTTTTTAATATTTTGAATTGGCTTTTATTTTATATTTTTAGTTTTCATTTTAATTTCACTTTTTGTGATTTTATGGTGTGCAGTTGCTGTTTTTTTTTTGTTATTCTAAAATATTTTGCTTATATATATTTAGCTATTTTTAGTTCAGTTTTAGTTTTACTAAATTTAAGTATTTCAACAAACCTTTTTTATTTGATTGATTTCAGCTTTATTTCAATTAATAATTTTTTTTAATAGTTTTTAACACTGATTGCTACAATATTGTTATTGGCTGATTTTAGTAATTTTTAATTTACTGTACTGGCTGATATTGCATATTTACAGTAATTATGCTCATTTCCCCTATTTTTACATTTAGATTACCTTTGTAGTCATCCAATGGTCACTTCCAATTTATCTTTAAAAAAATAATTAAATTTAATATAATTAAAAAAAAATACTGTTAAATGTAATCTTTAGTAAATCTCAAAATGAATATCCATTTTTCATACTGTACATTTGTAGCATTTAAATTTATTAATTTTAGTTTATAGCATTTTTAGTGTTTTATTTTATTCTGCTAAAATAGTGTATATATTTTAATATTGGGCATAACATAAAATAATTAATGGCTTATCAGTATTGGCCAGATTTGTTACATCAGTGCTTCCCTTCTTACATATATAATTATTAATATCATAGTATTAAATCAGAAAAATGCAAAATAGAAGCATTTTCAGTTGTGGACATTTAAAACTTTGGACTGAAGTTATATATATATATATATATATATATATTTTTTTTTTTAATCAATGTATTAGATAACTGTTCTGAAATCAGTTTCACATAAAATTATCGTTTGATATGCAAGCAAAAATATAATAGTATTTACCAGACAGGTCACTGCTCTCAATCCGTTTCAGGTCTGCATCCACCCAGAACAGCTTGCCCAGCTTGTTGTCCAAAGCCAGTGCCACGGGGCGGATCAAACCGGTTGTGAACAGGGATTCACGCTCCGTCCCATCCAAAGACGCACCTTCGATTTTTGCCGAACGATCCTGGACAGTAGTGAAATACATGTAGCTGTGGAAAAAAAAAAAGAAAAAAAAGTTATATACCATTTTCCAAATAAAGAAAATTGTAGTAAAGGCAAATTGACTTTAATTGGATTCTATAAACAACATCTTTCAACATCTAATAAAAGTGTTTGTAGTAATTTATGTTATTGAATTGCATAACCAACACATGATCTGTTTGGATAAACACTCATTTGTTAAACAGAAAGAACAACTTTGATGGGGCCATGTTGTTTTGACTGTGTGGGAGAATTGTTGTATATCTTCACACATCACAAAAGCCCTTTAGCCCTAATGTTATGTCTGGACTAGTTTGTGATAACTCTCAAAGGTGCGTTTGCTCCTCTGTTTTCAGTTGCTGTCTGAGAAACCCACAATTTGCATCTGTTAGCAATTTTGTTCAGCTTAAAAAAACAGAACAGCGACATCGATATCGACGCCAGTGTCTGAGTCTCATTAAAAATGAGAAAATATCACAGCTTAAAAACACAGTTGCTTCTGGGAAAAGTTTGGGGTGATATACATTATATTTGATACATTTCCAATGCTAAGAAGAGGACAGAAGTGAATAAACCCCAAAATTGGTTTGGCTGATGGATCTGAAGATGCCTTCTCTGAGTCAGAGCACTATGGAGTGTTATGTACTCACTAAATGTCTGCCAAAGCCTGACTTCAGTGTGGGG
Organism: Mylopharyngodon piceus; assembly: GCA_039654765.1. Classification (NCBI taxonomy): domain Eukaryota; kingdom Metazoa; phylum Chordata; class Actinopteri; order Cypriniformes; family Xenocyprididae; genus Mylopharyngodon; species Mylopharyngodon piceus. The sequence continues at coordinate 13,538,474 of CM077459.1, read as the reverse complement.
AATGTAGCATATCACATATTAAATTTCCCACCTGCATGTTAAACAAATCCTTATGCTAACATTTTTGAAGATGTTTTGATCTAGGTAAAACAATGCTTCATTAATTTTACAACATTTTGAGTTGTCATCTGATCTGGTTTTGACAGCATTTTGGATCTAGATCCACCGACTAGTGAAAGTCGATGCTTTTGGAGAGGGTCAGCACAAGACCTTGACCAGAACAAATCAGGCACAACTGATGAAACGAGGTTACGATGTAAATTATAAACAAAACCTATTGAAACATTTCTTTAATCTGTGCTTTTAACACCAAGTTGATTATCAATTATATAAAACACAAAACAAACCATAACAGGTCAGTGTTGTTAGCGTTAAACTGAAACTGAAAAAGCTGAAATAAAAACTAAATTAAATGAACAACTTAAAGGGTTAGTTCACCCAAAAATGAACATTTTGTCATTAATTACTCACCCTCATGTCGTTCCACACCCGTAAGACCTTCGTTCATCTTCGGCACTGCTTCATGAAGCTTCGAAGCTTTACGAATCTTTTGTTTCGAATCAGTGGTTCGGAGCGAGAATCAAACTGCCAAAGTCACATGAACCATTGAAATTCCGAAACACTTATAACGTAACGAAGCCACGTTAACTGAAATCATGTGATACTGGCAGTTTGAGATGGTTTGATACATGCTTCGAACCACTGATTTCGAAACAAAAGATTCGTAAAGCTTCGAAGCTTCATGAAGCAGTGTTTTGAAATCGCCCATCACTAGATATTGTTGAATAAAGTCGTTATTTTGTTTTTTTGGCGCACAAAAAGTATTCTCGTCACTTCATAACATTAAGGTTGAACCACTGTAGTCAAATTAACTGTTTAAAATATGTCTTTAGTAGCTTTCTGGGCGTTTGAAAGTGTAAATTAACTTGCTTCACTGAGCCATTGGATTTCATCAAAAATATCTTAATTTGTGTGCCGAAGATGAATGAAGGTCTTATGGGTGTGGAACGACATGAGGGTGAGTAATTAATGACAGAATTTTCATTTTTGGGTGAACTAACCCTTTAAACAAAAATATTACCTTTTTTATACTGAAATAAATAAGTTGAAGTACTAAAATTACTAAAGCTTAGGGGCTGTTTACACAACAACATTTTCTAAGAAAAACTGAAAACTTTTTTATGCGTTTTGGCCGTTATTTATACGACAATGCCGTTTTGGGGGACCTGAAAATGTAAACTTTTGAAAACAGGTTCTAAAGTGCAAGTTTTTGAAAACTATATCGTTATTGTCTCCATGTAAACTAAAAAAACCTTTACAAAGTGACATCGCCAACTACTGGTCTGGCAGCATAATACAATGTTTTTAGTCGTTTTCGCTAATCCGTGTGAACGGGTATCGTTTTGACAACATTGTTGTCTATACGCGAAAAACGCAAAGGAAACACTTTTCCGTTCTTAGTACACTGTTGTCGTGTAAATGTACCCTTGACAAAAGCTCAAAATTACTAAAACGTGAACTAAAATTAAAATGAATTTTTAAAATTCATTTTAATTTTAAAAAGGCAATTTAAAATATTAATAAATACTGTAAAAGTATATAAGTAATACAAAAATAGCACAGTGACAGTGTCTATTCAGACATCTCATAAGTATAATCTGGACAATTTTGGGATAAAATGTGAGACTAAATATAGGGATAAATGCAACAATGAAAACACAAGCTTGATCTCAGACACACAAACAAACATTAGATGCTCGTTTTTGTGCCGTAATTTCTCTATCCTGCCACTATTATGGGAGAAGTCCCCTCCACCCCACCCAGACGAGGCTGTGAGGGTGAGACGTAAATAGAAAACCCACTGATGACGGTCAAACTAACAATGAGACACACAATTACAGTGCATACAGCCAACGCCTGTGCATGGTCGACCCGCTAGCGAGTGCCGCAGCACGGGGACCACAGAGGGCCATCTGTTCCACATATTTGGCTATTGGAGAGGCCTGGATGGAATCAAGAGTTTTCCGACAATACCAAAGTAATGGCGAAGTGCCCCGTCATTAGAGTATCCAGTTCTATGCAGTAATTTTAAGTCCACCGGCTATATATCAATAAACAATTGATAAGGTGTTGTTATGTTTATGAAAAGGAGCCAAACCAAAGCTGAAGTACAAAATCTGGCCCTGAGGTTTTGGACAGGATGAGCAATTAAATTTAATGCAGGTTGTAATGATCATGCCCTATACTTTACTCTGCTAATTAATAATCGTACCCTTTTTCAGCGTTCACCACGATAGCGCGTGGCTTGTCCACATCATCCTTCAGGACCTCTCCGACAACGTGCCCGTCCATGCGATGGATGTTGATGGTGTTGGTGCTCTCACAGGTCCAGTAGACGGTGCGACTGTAGGGGTCCAGACTCAGGTCATGAGGCTGCTTCGGGTGAAGACTGGTTGGGGTCATCACCGTGGACGCCTGATAAATTTGAGGAGATCATTTTAAATTAGGATTATCAATATATGCCAAGCTGATTAATCAAATTAATCACAAATAATTGCCTATCAATATGCTGAGAAAAGTCCCAAAATGAAGATAATACAAAAAGTGCATCAGATATTAAGAAATGGTTTTAAATAATAATAATACTTATTATTATATAATACAATAATAATAATAATTAATAATAATATATTATTAATTATTAATAATAATATTTATATTAATAACAACATTGATTATCAGCAAAATAATAATAAATACAAATAAATATTTCTCATTTAAAACTGATCCAAAAAGTGGATCAGTGAATGGTTTTAAATAGTAAATATTATTATTATCATCTATCATATAATAAATAGTTAATAATATATTAATATTATTACTAATATTTATATTAATAATAATAACAACATTTTTATCAACACAATTACTAAAAATTATAAAACATTCTACACACACACACATATATATATATATATATATATATATATATAAAATTTGTTTCTCCCTTTATTTTATTTTTATATTTCATTTGATATATTTCTTATTTAAAACTGATCCCTTTAATAATATAATAATATAATATAATATAATATAGTCCTTATTGTTGAACCCTGATTAAAATGCACTGTTTGGATTTTATGCAATAATATTTATATTTATTTATTGTCTATCAATATGCTGAGAAAAGTCCCAAAATGAAGATAATACAAAAAGTGCATCAGATATTAAGAAATGGCATTAAAAAATAATAATACTTAATATTCTTAATTAATAATATATTATAAATTATTATTATTATTATTAATAATATTTATATTAATAACAACAACAACATTTATTATCAACATAATAATAATAATAATAATAATAATAATAATAAATATTTCTCATTTAAAACTGATCCAGAAAGTGGATCAGTGAATGGTAATAAATATTATTTTAATGGTAGTAAATATTATTATTATCATCATCATCTATCATATAATTTATAATTTAGCATATAATTTATTTATTTATTTATTTTCCCCCCCCTTTTATTTTATTTTATATATTTCTTATTTAAAACTGATCCTTTTTTGTATTATCTTCATTTTGGGATAATAATAATAATAACAATAATAATAATAATAATAATAATAATAATACTAATAATAATAATTATTATTATTATTGTTTTGACTCAGTTTTAATGTAAAAACATTCAATTAAATAATATATTAAATAATAAATATTTGTTTCAATTTAGAGCAGGTCAGGTGAGTATTATAATCAAGTTACATCAATGTTCTTTGATTGAACCGTCACCTGAGTGCCATCGTCCCGGGCCCTGCGGATGTTTTGTCGGCCATCCACCCAGTAGACCAGGCGTTCCAGAGGGTCGAAGCTGATGGCACGCATGTTCTTTATAACGTGGATTGGTAGAATCATGTCTGGACTCTGTTCTCCCAGGACCATTCGACTGATGGAGCTCTTCTGGCTGAAGAGCAGGAAGCTAGAGGGCGCTGTTGAGCAAACAACAGGGAGGTGAGAATAATGGATGAAAACTAAGTTATAACAGCACAGGTCAGCCATGGACAATTCAAAGCCAGCTCCATTCCTCTGATCAGAAGGTGAAGGTCAGCTAAATGCAATCACACAAACTAAACGCAATCAGCCTTTCCCTCCAGGCCATGAAAGAATGAAGAAACAAGAGGGACTAAAAGAATAGAAACACACTAGCATTGCCAAGACCTCTGCACTCTAAGCCAAATGCTCTCACCGGGCTCCCTGGCGTGCTTGTTTAATCCAAGTTCAGTAATTTTTAAGCTTATAAGGAATTAAATGCATATGACTGAGTTTTGCATGGCTGGGAGCCATTGTTTTCTAATGCTGTTTCAATCTGCCAACTGCATCTTAAAACCCATGACTCACTTTATTGTCAGTAAAACCCAGTGAACTTTATGGCTGAAAGACCATAGATTACTTAAGCCCTGATGGCTGCTAAAATATAAAAACTCAAAACAGTGCATTTTAATCAGAGCTCTACAATAAGGACAACATTATTAAATAATAATTAGTAGTACTAGTAGTATACATAAACATTTTATAAATAATAAATATAATAATTACAATTATTACTAGTAATACATTTTGTGAAAATATTGGCAAGGCAAATAAAATCTTAGTTAACTGCCCAAATTTTTGAGTGCTAAAATAATTAGAAGCCAAAGGAGGAATAATGGTACAAACGTAGCGACACTGAATGCTTTACATGTCCCCTTTAAACCCCTGTACGCCAAAACTCACAGCTGCAGTTGCGTCCGTTTGCCTCCAGGGTGTAGTGGGAAGCGCAGCGGCACTGGGCTCCAGAGGGTGATGCTAGGCAGAGGTGGGCACAGTGGCCGTTGTTCTGCGAACACTCGTTGGCGCCATCTTGTCTGGAGGAGTGGAAAACCAGGATGTCCATGACATACTCCAGGTGCCCTTGCACCACCGTTCGGTTCAACCCACTGCGCTTATCCGCCCGCTCAATGCTGCGCAGGTTCCAGTCGGTCCAGTAGATGTAGTCACGATACTGGGTCAAGCCAAAAGGATGGGGAAGATCGTCGGCCACTATCTCCCTCTGCAAGCCTGAGGATGTTACACAATGCTTTAAGTTTATTAAAGGAGGTAAGATGGTGTAATACTGTGTATGATTCAAGAGGCATTTATGATGATTGTGGAGTTTTCAAAACCCATAATTTGTCACCTTGCATGTTCGTGGACTCAATCATGCAGGTGTCCAGGTCTGTCCAGTAGAGCCGCTGGTCGATGTAGTCAATTGTAAGTCCGTTGGCTCGGCCCACTTTGTCTACCAATGTCACGATGTTACTGCCGTCCATGTGAGAGCGGGCTATCCTGGGTCGACCTCCCCATTCAGTCCAGTACATGTACCTGCAAACCCAAATCATTTACTTTACTGCATATCAAACAAAACTAGAATAAACTTTATCAGCCATCACACTGACAAATTTAATTTATTTTGACCTGCTGTCCATGGGCATGTTGATATTAACAAGAAAACACATTCTATAAATCATAAAGACATATTACTAAATGTAAAATAAATATATTTTATATATATATATATATATATATATATATATGTAAAAAATATATATATATATATATATATATATACACATACATACACACATACACACACATTTATTTTTAAAAAATAAAAAATAAATATGAATGAATTAGTCATAAATATAATTATATTATAATTATAAGTTATACAAACAAGTATATATTAAAGTTATATAAGCAAGTAAATAAAATTCTTAATTGTTTCAATTAAAAACATTTAATTAATATACATTAATAAATACAAAATTGAAAAACACTCATTTTTTTATACTGAAGTTACTAATATTTATTTATATTTATATGTAATACTTGAAATAATATAAATATTTATTAATTAATTTATAAATTAATTAATTTATGAAAATACAATGAATGAATGTTTAATATGGCTAGAACAAATAAAACTAAATAGAAAATAAATGAATAAAAATAAATACATGTACTATTAATTTATTAGTCATTTTTGTTTGCTATATAATTAATATAGTTATTAATTATATTTATTTAACATTTAAGCATTAATAATAAAAAAGATAAAATATTTATTATAAGATAATGAAGTTTATACATATTTAAAAATATTACTTATTTAATTTATGTTTAATATAGCTATATATACTAAATATATAACAATATATTAAAAATAAATATATACTATTAAAAATAATATATACTATTTATTAGTAATTTTATTTGCTATATAATTTATATAATTATGAATTATATTTATTAACCATACATTAATTAACAAACATTAAAGGTGCAGTAAGCAATTTCTGAGAAACAGTTGAAATATGAAATCAACCCAAACAAACACACCCCTCTCTTCATTGCTCCGCCCCCAAAATGCACGAACATGCAGTGCAAGAGTGGATGTCTCTTTATCATAGCTGAAGTGAAGCAAAATAATGCTTCATAAAAAATAAAGAGAAGATAACAACTGAACAAGGAAGAACAAAAACTTAACAGTACACAAGAGAAGCAAGAGTTACAACAGCATTTCTCAGAAATTGCTTACTGCACCTTTAATAATTCATTAATTTAATAATTTATGTAAAAACTGTAAATTAATAAACAATAAATGAATAAATATTTAATCTAACAACAGCAAATAAAAGGAAATGGAAAAGCATAGGCTAAGCTGCCTACATTAAACAACGCAAATGTTACTTTTCCCCCCATTGGGTAAGCGAGCAGTGAAAAGCACACCTGACCAATCCCTCAACCCACTCATTACACCACTGGGCTAAGAGTCTACTGAGTCAACACCTCTCATTGTTAAGGTGAGAAGAGACAATGCTGAAGAATGTGTTGGCTAATAGAGGCAGTCGTGCCTCAGAAGCCACAGGAATGCCTGCTGGGCGCTGGAGGACATGACTTCACTCCTCTGAGCCACATGCAGGGGCTGTGGCATGTTGGCACTTGTCTTCTGCCACACATACAACTTGATGCCCTGAGGAAGCGCTGTAATATCAATAAGCGTGTCTGTGTTTGAGTATGTGAGAGTTAAATCAGATATTTAAACTAGTGGTAATAATCGATTAGCATACTTCCGGAGGGCTAAAAATGTAGGAAGCCTATGGTTTACCAACACAGGCGGATGGGTAAACACTATGCAGTGCAGTGAACGTGCAAGATGGCAGACACTAGGTTGAAGTGGTATGCAATGAATTTTAAGGGCAAAATTGTAGTCAGAGCAGGACAGACTTTAAAGCTAGTGATCCTACCCATTGGCAGGGTCCAGAGCAAGGGAGCGAGGGTTATCCAGGTCTTTGCAGACCAGCACTTGTCGGTACTGGCCGTCCAGACGTGCCACTTCAATTCGGTTGGTGCCGGTATCAGCCCAGTAGAGGTTTCGACCCATCCAGTCCACAGCCATTCCCTCAGGGTAGTCCAGGCCAAACTCAATGACTGGTTCAACCAAACTGCCATTCATGAAGGCTCTGCTGATAGTCTGAAGAAGAAAAGTAATCAAGTGACTAAATACTAATGCTAAAAGCATTAATCACAGGGAATTCCTTGTGAAACATGATGTTTTGAATGATTCTCCTGTCAGGTCAGCATCAATTTGCACTCTAGTGGTTAGCGAGGTTTATGCTAGATGGTTTAGATTCATCTTCGATCAAAAACCATATTCTATCGTAATCATTCTTGTTTCATTGTTACTTAAGGCAAGATTCTTAAATACATTCAAGAAAAAAATAACTTTTTAGTTAAAATTTAAAGCTGCAGTCCGACTCCTCAGCGTGGATGAATCTAATGTTTGCTGTCAGTCACCACATTGGTGTGGATACTGTACTTCAGAATCACAGATTGTAGTCTTGAAGTATGACCAAAATAAGAATTTTCACCGGAAAATGTCGTCTGAACAAGTATCAAATCTGCCACTTTTGTTCTGACCAACTGAGAAAAAAAGCATTACAGTAAATCGCGCTGCCAATGGTGATTAAATCTAACGATCGTTTAGCTCAGATCACGTCAAACCATGCAAATTATTATTATTGTTATACTTTGTTCTCAAATTGTTAATGTTAAAGGAACACTCCACTTTTTTTGAAAATAGGCTCATTTTCCAACTCCCCTAGAGTTAAACAGTTGAGTTTTACCATTTTCGAATCCATTCAGCCGATCTCCAGGTCTGGTGGTACCACTTTTAGCATAGCTTAGCATAGTTCATTGAATCTGATTAGACCGTTAGCATCTAAAAAAAATGACCAAAGAGTTTCAATATTTTTCCTATTAAAACTTGACTCTTCTGTAGTTACATCGTGTACTAAGACCGACGGAAAATTAAAAGTTGCGATTTTCTAGGCCGATATGACTAGGAACTATACTCTCATTCCGGCGTAATGATCAAGGAACTTTGCTGCCGTACCATGGCTGCAGCAGACGCAATGATATTACGCAGCGTCTCTCACAAATGTCTCCATGGTTGCAAGGCACGCACCCTGTGCAAGCAGGGGGTCACAGGCGCTGCGTAATATCATTGCGCCTGCTGCACCCATGGTACGGCAGCAAAGTTCCTTGATTATTACGCCGGAATAAGAGTATAGTTCCTAGCCATATCAGCCTAGAAAATCGCAACTTTTCATTTTCCGTCGGTCTTCGTACACGATGTAACTACAGAAGAGTCAAGTTTTAAATAGGAAAAATATCGAAACTCTTTGGTCATTTTTTTTTAGATGCTAACGGTCTAATCAGATTCAATGAACTATGCTAAGCTATGCTAAAAGTGGTACCGCCAGACCCGGAGATCGGCTGAATGGATTCGAAAAAGGTAAAGCTCAACTGTTTAACTCTAGGGGAGTTGGAAAATGAGCCTATTTTCAAAAAAAGTGGAGTGTTCCTTTAACAACATCAGCATTGCGTGACTGTGTGTATTTAGTGTGTATTAGCGTTACCTGTAGACTTCAGTTTCTGTACAGTCTAATCTCTAATGTTAATTTGTCATACCATACAATCCGCCATCAAATTCATAAGTTTATTTATTGCAGCTGCTGTGAGAAAAGGCTAAAAATGATCCGCCACCTGCAGCATCCTCACATGATATAGCCTACTAGCTGGGACTCCTACTTTATGTAAACAGACGTGACGTAATGACACAAAGACGAACGACTGCATGCTTATATTTCCTGTGAAAACCCACCAGTACCACCCGAATTATACAACATTATTACAAGCTTACCGTTGTGAATCGGGCTAAAGTGAGGAGATAATTTTGAACACTGGCTTATATACTTGCTCAAATTGATTTTGGATCATTTTTAACCAATAAAAATTACGGACTGCAGCTTTAACTAAAATAACTAATTTCTTGTCTCAACAGCCAAAAAGTCCAGCTCAAGATTTCCCATGCTGGTCCAAAATTTTTGTTAGTTCATGCTGGTCTATCTGGCGGACTAGTGTTGCCATACAGTTCACTAGCACAACAATGTTTCTGAATATCTTCTTATATTCATTCTTACTGTTTTACAAGGAAAGATAATGGTCTTTCTTAAAATCTTAAAATCGCAAAACAAATATAATATTTCACAAAATTCAAAAAGACAGGCTGCTTCAGATCTTTTGAGGTGAAACATCTTGGACCTCTTTCCTACTGACGTTTTATATCTGAGCCCAACAGCTGCTTTGGGTTAGAAGCTGATGGCATCGTTTTATCATCCTCCAGTGTGGAGGTAAAAATTGACAGTTAAACTTTGTATAATCCTCGGTTTACTATTACTTTGATTTTAATGTACAATCATACACTCAAAATGTCAGAATCACTCACTTCCACAACGTTCTGTCTCAAAACGAGGCGAGACACACTGAACTGCCAACTTAAAATCACGATGAACACAAAACTAGTCCATACCTTGGTGCTGACATCGGTCCAGTAGATCCTGTTTTCTAAAACATCAAAGTCCAGTGCGGAGGCCTCCTTGACCCCCGTGAGCGGGATGGGCACGTCATTGCTGTTGGTGCCCAGAGAGATGCTGCGTATGTCAGCGCGGTTGGTGAAGAGCAAGAAAGCTTCTGGAACCACACATGTCCGCAGGTCACTCAGCAACTCCAAGCCCATGGGGCAGGCGCAGCTTAGACCCTGAGGCCGATGGAAGCACAGGTGACTGCAGCCGCCGTTGTTTTCCGCACAGCCGTTAGTTCCTGGACGCACACAAATAGAGATCTACGTATCAGCTTCATGGACATGCATTGATCTCAGTGATATAGCTGTTTGAAGCACTCCTGTTAGCTGAAGAGGAAAGTGTTTCTTTCTTTAAAAATTATTTATAAATTAAATAAATATTACCTTCAATATTAAATAATAAACAATTATATTTATTACAATTTGTATTTATTAGTGTTATTTTAGTATTATTTATATTCTGTTATTTTTTTTTTTAAAATGTAGTTTTCATTTTCAACTTTGTAATGTGCTTTTGTCATTTTTATTTGTTTATGTTTTTTCTATTTTTGTATGAAGCCTTAATTTATTTTTATTCTTATTTATTTTTTTACTTTAGTAATTTTAGTACTTCAAATTAAGGCAACATGCATGATTTTCCTTTTTTTCTCTAATATTTAATATTTTTATGTTATTAAATACCTATAAATACCTTACCTATTTCAGCTTTTTTCAATTAAAAAAAAAATAATAATAATAAGTTTTAGTTAATGACAATATTGGTATTAATAAATCTAATTTTATAAACATTATATATAAATATAATTTCAATATTAAAAATAATTGTATTACATGATTAATATTTTTATTTATAAATTAATACATAAAAAAAGTTAAATATAACTTTCAAATAAACAATAAAAAATATTATATTTATATTCATTCATTTGACTTTACTTTATTATATAAAGAATATAATTAATAATTATATAATAAAAAAGAAAAATTTGCAGATATCACAGTCCTGATTTTCCATGTACCTTTTAGGAACACTGAAATATAATTTCAATATTAAAAAATAATTGTATTATATTAATAATATTTAAATTCATAATCATCAAAAAATATTGAAATATAAACATTCAAATAATAAACAATAAAAATATTCTATTTAATATTATTTTATTTTATTATATAAAGAATATAATTGATAATTAATAAAACTTGCTGATATCACTTTTCTGATTTTCCATGTACCTTTCAGGAAGACCATTAAACCATTTCAAGAATATTTGTAAAAGTGAGAGATCTTACCAGAGGTCTCTGTGACTTTTGTGGCTTTGAGACCCATGAGGTCAGGGAGCTGCTCGACGATGACCTCACGGGTGGCGTTGGCAATGTGAACTCTTTCGATGCTCCTCCGCTGCCAGTCAGTCCAGTAGATATACTCTCCCAACAGCGTAAAACCAAAGATATGAGGTAGTTTGTCCTCTAGAATGGTCATCCTATTAGTGCCATCCACATTTATGACCTGTGAATAAAAAGGAATAATTTGGTTTTGTCACTGGTCATCATTCACTTCCATCACTGTATGGAAAAGAGCAGCGTGAACATTCGGCTAAACATCTTTAGTGTTCAAAGTCGTACAGTACATCAGGATGAGTAGTTGACTACATTTTTTTATTTTTATGTGTACTATCTCTTTAAAAAATTGACAACTGTAGGTGGTCAGATCAAACAATTTCAATTAACAGCACACAACAGGAAACAAGCAAACAAATCAGCCTGAATCTGTTTACGCTCGCCAAACAGCTGTACACCACATGCACCATTGGACAGATCTCCAAATACTCAGATATTTGAACTGCCATAATTGCAGTATCCTAATCCAAACCAGCTAGGATTTCCCAATTGTGGAAAAAAAACCCTAACCAAATATGTAACTGCCAAAAGAGTAGCTATTTTAAGTCATTACAGAGTACGCAAGCTTGAGCATGACTCTTTGAATCTCTACATTTAGTGTTTTTTTCACTAAAGAAAGGCTACACAATCATTCCTATCCCAGTGAACGTGACAAAATAAGATTCCAGTCACAAGGGTTGCATTACAGGGAGGAAAATAACGCAAACTGATATAGGGAGTGGAGCCAGGACATGCCTGAATCTTTAAAAAAAAAAGAGAGAGAGAAAGCAAGAGAAAGTGACAGATGGGAGGTTGAAACCAAGTGGGTTGCTGGGAATTGGGTTTGTTTCTGAAAAGGTTGCAATTACTGTTTCTGGAAACAGTCCTGACATTACTACTTCTCAAAATAGACGGCTTTACCATTTTTCACATTTAGCGAACGGGTGTCAGTTGCAGTAAATGCTACCCACCTAATCAAATACATTCTAGAAAAAACTGGAAACTGGCAAAAACTGAAACCAAAAAACCTCGAAAGCTACCAACTTTATCTGGGCTTATTACGAAGGCCTGCAAATGATTGATAAAGGCGTTCATTTTTATTATTATTATTTTTGTTAGTACACGTAATGTGCTCAACATGAAGTCATTACTGGAAAGCATCCATGCTTTTTTATGTTGCAAAAGTTGTTGGGAGTTTTTGACATTCTATACCTGTGCAATCAGACACTAAGAAATGCAGAAGCCTTTTTTTTTTTTTTTAACTATTTTAAAACCGCCTGCAGCCAGATGTCTTTGTTTGCCGAATGAAACCCATGACAGTTTACTCTATCATGTCTTCTCCCTGAATGATGAATGAGATTATAAACGCTCAAACGAGCAGGTCAAGATTGAGTGACGGGCGTATTAATGCAGCATATTGTTCCTGGGTAAAGTAGCTCTTCGAACAAAGACTTCCTGTGCGCTGTCTTTCCCAACCAAGAGTTCTTCCTGTGAGGACCGGTGGAGGGGGTTTTGGGATTGGGGCGGTTGCCAGCGGCTGCCAGGGAGGGGTGTCCACCTGATTTATTTCTGTAATGCAGGCCTGCGGAGTGGCTGACTCTCCTCCGTGAAGAAAGTAAGGAGAGAGATGGAAAAGAAATAAGTGCACATTATTTTAAATTAGCACCTTCCTTTCTTAGTAATTTTAGGAATATGGTGGAATCTTGTGGGGGTTGGGAGGGAAGCTGGTACATTTGCCACCCCCGAGAAGGCAAAGACTATGTTGGACGTAGCATAAGAACACACCATGATTAGTATTTTAGCAGAAGGCAGTATACTCAGGGCTTGACAGTGCAAGCTTTTCAGTCACTTTTGAGACTATGTGAGAAATGTAAAATGCATTTAGGGACCCTGCAGGTTCTTAAAAAGTCTTTATAAAGTTTTATGAAATTTAAGGTCATAAAAAGTCTTAAAGGAGTAGTTCACTTCAGAATTCAAATTTTCTGATAATTTACTCACCCCCATGTCATCCAAGATGTTTATGTCTTTCTTTCTTCAGTCGAAAAGAAATTAAGGTTTTTGAGGAAAACATTCCAGGATTTTTCTCCATATATTGGACTTCAACAGCTACCAATGGGTTGAAGGTCCAAATTGCAGTTTCAATGCAGCTTCAAAGGGCTCTAAACGATCCCAGACGAGGAATAACGATGTCATTTTCTAAAAAATAAAAATAAAAATGTATATACTTTTTAACCATAAATGCTCGTCTTGCACTAGCTCTGCGATGCGCCACGCATTACGTAATCACGTTGGAAAGGTCACTCGTGATGTAGGCGGAAGTACTGATCAAGTGTTTACAAAGCAGTCAAACGGCCCTTACCAAAAAAAAAAAAAAAAAAAAAAAAAGGTAAAACAACGAACTCGGAAGATTTTGAAGAAAATGAGATTGAGTTTTTCGCCCTACTTCTGCCTACGTCACATGTGACCTTTCCAACGTGATTACGTAATGCGTTGTGCCGTGCAAGACGAGTATTCGTGGTTAAAAAGTATAGAATTTAAAAAAAAAAAATTTATATTATGACGGATCCTTTCGCTAGATAAGACCCTTATTCCTTGTCTTGGATTGTGTAGAGTCCTTTGAAGCTGCATTGAAACTGCAATTTGGACCTTCAACCCGTTGAATCCTGTTGAAGTCCACTATATGGAGAAAAATCCTGGAATGTTTTCGTCAAAAACCTTAATTTCTTTTCGACTTAAAAAAGAAAGACATAAACATCTTGGATGACACGGGGGTGAAATTTGAATTCTGAATTGAACTAATCCTTTAAATATCTTAAATAGTATAACAAACATCTTAACGATCACATTGTAGATGGTTGTGAGTGCATATTGTATCTCCATCAACTTTCTGAATGAGCAACCAGAAATAGTAAAGCATAGACATTAAAACAAGTCTGTGTATTTTGAGCTTGTCTATAATTAAAAGTCCCGCATTATGCATAAAGTTTTTTTGTTTGTTTGTTTGTTTTCCCTAATATTTCCTAAAATTTTCAACTTGGGAGCACATGTGCTACTTGGAAAAAAGCAAGCATCAAGCCCTGATATTGTGCAAAATCCAGATAACCTATTACATTTACAAAAATATAAATTCAGTGCAGAGCGAACTGCATTAAGTACTGTATGCCACGATGCAACACACTTCCATTTCGAGAGTGACGAATTAACTGAAAAGAAAATTCTAACATTTCTTTCCTGACTTAAACATTGAGACATTTTTTATCAATCCCGGAATAATCATTTATTTCTGAGATATTCTGAAACAAGTAATGAGGTCAAGTACACTAAAAAATGCTGGGTTAAAAACAACCCAAGTTGGGTTGAAAATGGACAAACTCAGCGATTGGGTTGTTTTAACCCAACGTGCTGGGCAGTTTTATTTAACCCAACTATTGTTTAAAAATGACTATATGGCTGGCTTAAAATTAACCCAAAATATGTTGGAAATTAAAAATCAGACACATAATTACTAGAGGCAACAATAATAATCAAAAGCAATAATAAGCAATTTAATAAATGTTTATTGTTTAATTATTATTCATTAAATATATTAATACATGTTCATTTATTAAACATATTTTGAGTTAATTTAAGCAAGCAATACAGTAATTTTTAAACAATAGTTGAGTTAAATAAAACTACCCAGCAGGTTGGGCAAAATTTAACCCAGTCACTAGGTTTGTCCATTTTCAACCCAGCATTTTTTTTAGAGTGTAGAATCAACAGGCAACACATGCATCGGCGTCGATAGCCTCGTGGGCAGCACGCTGTCATATAGCAGCGTTACGCTTCGGGTGACCCGAGTTAGAGTCCCGGCTCGCAGACCTTTACCAATCCTGTCCCCCTCTCTCTCCCACTTCGCTTCCTGTCTGCTTACTGCACTATCATAATAAAAGGCAAAAAGGAAAAAAAAAAAACCCCTGCCAAAAATAAATCTTAAAAAAACAAACAAAAAAAAAAGACCAAACATGACATGTAATATTGTTATGTGAAACATTTATTGCTCCACATTGCATATACATGCTACTTTTTAATCAAAAATGGTAGACAGTATAATCTGAACAGTATGCAGCATACACTATACTAGTACTGCATTCTGAACACAGCCTCTGAACGAGAAGGTGGTCTTGTGGATGGATTGAGGTGTTTTAATACTTGGAAAAGTTAAACTTATTGTGAAAGCCTCCTCTTTCCTCACAGTTTGAGACAGCGGAGGCGCTGACACTCTGGAGGAATGCTAACAGACACAGACAGTGGGCTGAAACCACAATGGTGCATTTTTCTTACACTCCTCCTAACACAGAGACGTCTCGAGGGTTTGAACCGGGCGCCTTCCTGCGGGATGCAGACTTTTCTCAACCCTGGAGAAAGGTTAGAGGCCTACAGTAGTGCATGAAGGAGAGAAGCACGATGAGATAGGCCAGGCTCAGGACTTTTGACATATCTTAGAGTTTCATCTAATACTATAACAGTACCACTAAAATACTTTTTTCCCCAAAGGAGAAGATATGAACATGTGTTTCAAGCTGCCTCCTGTCTTCTGAAAAGGCCACGACAGGGTTTTCAACGGAGGAGGGGCCCCAGACTACAAAAGTGTTTGGTGTTTCCCACCTCCTTCACAAAGCCGTCGACACATGACGTGACAAAATGGTGTTTCTATGGCACCAATGTAGAGTAGAGACACAAAACAAACCCATGGACCTTCATAGAGGCCTGTCAGGCATCTTGTGTGGTATTCTACGAACGAACTTGGTGAGACGCAAGTATTTCTGACCCCAAACATTTTAACAAATCGAAAACTTGCACAGGATACACAATCTTATACATTTTATAAGGTCTTAAACATAACATATTCTTTCTCAAGCTTGAGAACAACAAAAAACGAGGTTTGGTCGAGTTTTCCCATGGCCGCCTTTGAGTGAGGTAGGAATTCTTTCCACTTGTGTAATCAGGAGTTTTATTGGATGGCATACCTTGCCGACATCTGTTTCCCCTTTGCTGCACAGCATTGGACATTGTTCCTCTTGCACTGACCCCTCCTGTCCACTCCACCACTGCATCCCAGCAGCATTCCTCAAATCCCGTTCTATGAAATCAAACTGGCTTGCTCGTTTCAGCGGGAGTTGAGTGAAAGGGAAAGGGTGGAGTGCTACAAAACTAATTCGCTGATCTCTCGCAAAACCATATATGTTCGCTCAAGAGATCAAGTTTGCAGCCGATCAATCTGGAACCCCAGCAAAGTTCCTGGAGTATTCAAGGGGGGATGGCAGAGTGAAATGAGGGGAAACCGTCAGGGGGAAGGTGAGGCCTATAGAAACGCATGGCTGCCAGTGCACACAGAGGCTGTGTGTGTTTAAGGAGCGGCCAGCTGCCGAACCCCCTTTAGACCCCAGCAAACCCAGGAAGGTCTCTGAGGTCACCCAAACACACAAAAGCAAATGCTGAGGGGACTGAAGGCTTTAGATACAATGATAAAAACTAGTAGTACACAGAACACTTACAGAGAAGCTAAATGTGCTTGCGGTGTAGGATAAAAACTAAAGCAAAAACAATGAACATTCGCAATAACACTGATTTTACTGTATTTTTGATCAAATAAATGCAGCACTGGTGAGCATAAGAGACTTCTTTCAAAAACTTTTGAAGAGTAGTATACATATATGCTAAAATAATTCATTCTAAAATATAGGCCTATATATTATAATAAAATTAAAAAATAAAAATAAAATAAATATGGTAATTTCAAAATATTCAGTTTTTCACACTGCTAAATTCACAGCCTGACTAATAAATTGTACCACAAAAACGTGCACTTTGATGGTCCTCCTGTCAGCGGGAGTCTTTCTTTTCGCTTACAAAAATGCTATTCAATTTTCAGAGAGACAATTAGACATGGCCATCGAAACTGAAAGAAGGGTGTGTCTTTTTTTTCCTCTTTGACGGCCTTTTTTCCACTTCACCGAGAATTACGCACTGAGAACAGAGTGCGAACCCTAATTTTGATGAAGGAAAACATAAAACGCACACAACAAAGCCCCCCAAAAATCTCATCAATAACGACAAAAAGTCAAGATGCTGGGTTTGTTTCTTCAAAGCCAGATTGTAAAGAGTGTCCTGACACCAGGGTGCCAAGCACATTCAATATGAAGGCGAGTGAGGTGACAGCATGGCCTCCGAAAACACAGAGCTATTGAAAAAGAGAGAGAGAGACCCACAACAGACAGAATTAAATGAAGGCTGAGCTCATCAACAAACACTTCTATTATACAGAGATGTTAAACTCATAAAGGTTGTTTAATGCATCAGGATTGCTTTGTATGTATGTATGTATGGATGTATGGATGGATGGTACGAATGATGGATGGATGGATGGATGATGGATGGACAGAAAAAGAGAGATGGATGGATGGACAGAACGATAGATAGATGGATGGATGGACAGAACGATAGTACGAATGATAGATGGATGGATGATGATTGATAGAACGATAGATAGAACGATAGAACAACAGAACGATAGAACGACAGAACAATAGATAGAATGATAGATAGAACGATAGAATGATAGAACAATAGATAGATAGAACGACAGAACAATAGAATGATAGATAGAATGATAAATAGATAGAAAAATAGAACGATAGAACGATAGAATGATAGAATAGATAGAATGATAGAACGATAGAACGACAGAACGATAGATAGAACAACAGATAAATAGAACAATAGAACGACAGAACAATAGGACAGAACGATATAGAACAACAGATAAATAGAACAATAGATAGATAGAACGATAGATAAAACGATAGAACGATAGAACAATAGATAGATAGAACGAAAGATAGAACGAAAGATAGCTAGAACGATAGATATCGTTCTATCTATCGTTCTATCATTCTATCTGTCTATCTATCTATCTGTCTATCTGTTTATCTATCGTTCTATTGTTCTATCTATTGTTCTAGATAGATAGAACGATAGATAGATAGAACGATACACAGAACGATAGAATGATAGATAGATAGAACGATACATAGAACAATAGATAGATAGATTTAATGATAGATAGATAGAACAATACATAGAGCGATAGAACGATAGATATAGATAGAACGATACATAGAACGATAGATAGAACGAACGATAGATAGAACGATAGATAGATAGAACGATAGAATGATAGAACGATAGATAGAACGATAGAACGATAGAATGAGAACGATAGATAGAACGATACATAGAACGATAGAACGATAGATAGATAGAATGACAGATAGAACGATACATAGAACGATAGATAGATAGAATGATAGATAGAATGATAGAATGATACATAGATAGAACGACAGACAGAGACAGACAGACAGATAGAATGATACATAGAACGATAGATAGATAGAACGATACATAGAATGATAGATAGATAGAATGATAGATAGAATGATACACAGAACGACAGACAGACAGACAGACAGACAGACAGACAGACAGACAGACAGACAGACAGACAGACAGACAGATAGATAGATAGATAGATAGATAGATAGATAGATAGATAGATAGATAGATAGATAGATAGATAGATAGATAGATTCCAAAATATTCCAATGGAGGGGGAAAAAAAAAAAAGATGATTTCTTGATAAACTCACAATAATTTCGCCATAAGAGAGGGACATCTGTTTTCTTTGTCGTCTATAGGACTAAAGTGTTCACGCATCAAAACGATCGGACGCTGAATGTGAAACCTTGTAACAGAATATACACATCTGCACTTGGATGCCAAACCCTGAGGAGTCACCTGACAGATTTTTTCAATTACCCAGTCAAGAATAAAATCCTGCGAAATAACCTCCCCTTTCTGCGTGAGCTTTGAAACATCATACGATATCACCTGAGGTTTGGCCGGCTCTTCTGACAGGCCGACTCAGCTGTGGATGATATTTTTTTTTTTTTATCTGTTGTTTGCTTGTCTAGGCCAAGAACAGCACTGCCTTAATTCAAACAGAATGATCGGCCGCTCTACTTCTCTTTTTTTTTTTTTTTTTTTACCCATGAGTCCAAACCCATGTCTCGCCATTCTGCTCAGCGCTGCGTCTGCACTTCCTCTGACTTTGAATGATCTCGGGGAGACAAGCGCTGAGAAAGCTCCCGATGAGAAACGCTGGTGGATCAAAAACTGAATGAAAGATGCGACTTGATGGTTGTGAAATTGCAAAAATATTGACTCATGTTCCTGCAGGTCATCCGCTTACTGACGACTCCCACGGGCTGCTGGAGCCCTGAGAGGGAAGTTATCATTCCCATGGCCTTAACTGACAGCATACAACAGAAACCAGCATGTTAAACAGTCTGTCTCAGATATTTATAATAAGAGCCACATTTGAGACATCATTTTTGGACATCTTGAGAGATAAAAGTGATTTAAAAATGATACTTTTCTTGCCAAATAAGCTGTTCTAACAGTCTGGAGACAGAAACAAAAGACAAATGTAAATAATATGTTAATTAAATCCTAGTTTTATTGAGTATGTGACAGTTTTCATTTGGGCTTCATGCTTTTGAATCTTGCTGGCTCTATTTCTGAATTTAAGGAGACATGTAGGACCAACCTCACGAAAATGTTTATATCCTGTTTACTCGATTCATAAACAGGCCAACATAAGTAAATGCATCAACATCCGGTGGATATCTGACTTTACTTTCAGACGCCCAATGCTTCTTTGGGAGAAAAAAAAAAAAAAAAAAAAAATTCCCTCACACACCCAGACTCGGGGAGTGGAGCTCTTCTGTTTTGACAAAGAGCAGTAAGATGAGAAGGTCAGACAGTCGAGAGGAAAGTATTCATCTTACCTAAACTGTCACAAATGCTACATTAAAGTTTATAGACAGCAATAAGGCAGCAGAAACAATAAAAATAAATCATTCTCTTTGCCAAAAATAAATTATACGAATATGAAGATCAGATTTACCAGTGTTACAGTGAACATGGTGTAAAAACGCATTGATTAATCTCAATATGCATATCAATGACTATATATATATATACCCAGAATGTGTCTGTGAAGCTTCAGGTCAAAATACCCCACAGATCATTTATTATAGCTTGTCAAATTTGCCCCTATTTGGGTGTGAGCAAAAACACGCCGTTTTTGTGTGTGTCCCTTTAAATGCAAATGAGCTGCTGCTTTAACAGCTCGTGCTTCGGTTGCTCAACAACAACAAAACTGGAGAATCTCACACAGCCAAAACGACGATTGTCAGTAACGGTGTTCAGCCTTGCATTGTTCAAACCGGAGTCGGACACTGATGGAGAGACTCAAGAAGAAGTTACAACTTTTAGAATGCAACTGGACGTTTCTGAACGGTTAGTGGATAAATTTATGTAGTTGCTGTGGAGTTGATTCAACTCATCAACTAGAATGTGCTGTCATGTTAATCTTTTGTGCAAATCCAGCGTTGAATTGACCCTCGTTTGTGAAGCAGTACGGCGTAAAATAACGGCATGGTAACATCAACTCTTCCTCTTCTCTAAAGCAGCCCAATATGGCCTCACCCTCTTTGTTGCATGTTCCAGGGGGCAGGGTTTATGTCAGTTTTAGGGTTAGTGATGTCACCAACCCAGGAAGTTTGTTGTAGTCCCTACCAGCCATTTGTTGTAGTGCGATTTCTGTAAAAGAAAATATCTCCCTTTGCATTGAACTTTGAGCCTCGTAACTTTGCAGATGTTGTTTATAAAAACAAAAAAACTAAAGTTAAAAAAGCTTAAAAGCCCCTTTAAAAGCCTGATGTAGCACAGTGTTTCAGTAATTGTTTGGTCACCTGACTCAGCATTACTTCCACTGAAATCGATAGATTCGTAGTGTTCTTTGACGCGCGTAAACTTTAAATGTTCCCATGCTGATCTGTCTACAGTAGTATGCTGTTCTGTCTGGGACAGCCAAAGGTTTGTCTAACCCGAGCAGAAAGCTACAAGTTGAAATGGTGTCTCAATTGGCTGTAAATTCGGAAACAATGTGTTTTCTCTGGGGTACATATGGGATGGATTGTGAGCAGACAGCAGAGTCGACAGCTGCCGGTGACTGCTTACCACAACACTGCTGCTGCTGTTGCAAAAAAATAAAAAAAATAAAAAATTGGGGGCTGCTGCTGTATTACGTTAATCCGTGAACATCTCCAGAACAGAAGCAGAGAGCTGGGCGACTTCCCCCTTCACCACCCTCCCGCTGACAGATGTGGGACAGTGGCGAACATCCCTCAGGAAATGAGATGGATTGCGGTGGCAATAACCAAGCTACAGGACAGGAACGACTAGGACAGCTGAGTGAAACCAGGCCAAGGGTGCCAGACGTTACACTTTCACAAGTCTCACTTGTAATGTGAGAAAGAAAGAGAAACCGATTGCGAAAGCATGAAGCACCCATATAGTATTTCAACTGATAATGAACAGCATTTTATCGTCAGTAAGACAACTGATTTATTTGCTTTTTGCATTTTAACCCTTTCAGTGTTGCATGAAAGCTCAAAAACTGAACTTTACAATGCTTACAAGCAATCCGACCAAATCTTAACTACTGCTTTTTAATTTAGTGACAAATTATGAATTTCCTGTAACAAAATATGAAAATAATAATAACTGTAACAGGTAATAAAACAATGAATTGTTGTGTCATGTATAGTTAGAAAGGGCTTATCTAGTATACGATATGATAAACATATTAAACAAGTCTTTAAAAAAAACAGCTCCAAAAAGTGCATGTAATGCAATAGGTGCAACATGCTTTTCCATATGTAAATATGATAATCCCGCCCCATGAGCAATCTGATTGGTCCAGTGTTTTAAAAACTGACTACTGTTCGCTCTAAAATGTTTTTACTTTTTTATTTTACTTTAAAAATGTTAAATGTTAAAAACAAGATTTCAAAAATTCATCCTGCCCCCAAATATTTTATTGTGCTTTTGCTTATTACTTGTTTGAAACAAACAGAATAGTAGAAATGGCATATTGTAGAGCAGATGTTTCAGATTAAAACAAGCCAAAACAACATAATGTGCATAGACATGGGGGGA
The DNA here is from genome assembly GCA_039654765.1 of Mylopharyngodon piceus. Classification (NCBI taxonomy): domain Eukaryota; kingdom Metazoa; phylum Chordata; class Actinopteri; order Cypriniformes; family Xenocyprididae; genus Mylopharyngodon; species Mylopharyngodon piceus. The sequence goes on along the minus strand of CM077459.1, from coordinate 13,515,967 downwards.
AAAAAATCCTCAAAGAGCAATATGACATGCTAATTTGGCTTATTTATAATTAAAATAATTTAATTTATTAATATATAGTGAAGAAAAGAAAGATTTTGCACTTGTTTTTCAGAAGTCCTCCATCTTGGAGGTCTACAAGGTGATATTATAGTGAACGTCGCAACGCTAAAACTAGCACTGTATGCTAACAAACGCTAATGCTCTTTCAAGGGAAACTGTGATGGTCTTTCAAAATGTTTTTTAAATATTAAACTTACTATTTAAGCACACACAACAATCTATTCATCTTACTCAAATTATAAAAATTAAATTATCATCATGACTAAGAGCCATCTCAAGCATTTCTGCAGTCTGTCAAAGTCCTGCTCACCTGTAAAAATCTTATATTTGAGAGTATTTGTTTTCTCAAACAAAATTACTAAAAAACTGCATGAGTGAAAGAATTGCTGGATTGTGTGCGCAGAGCTGGCCACAGGAGATGGAAAATATTACGAAAGTCAGGTGTCTTTTATACCCCTATAATTCAAGTGAAACCGTGTATCCTTGGAGCCTGGAACATCAAAGTTTAAGACCTCATGGTGAAACAGCCAGCAACAGCAACAAACTGTTACCAGGCAATTAACTATAGTGCTGTTTGGCTTGGACTACCACTGGCTGGACTTGGCCCACACTAAGGCGCAAACTTGCAATTCTGTTACATTTGAGCAGATTCTAGTGAGAAAACTAAAGCAGAGACCACTCATTATACCTACATGGTGGGAATCTATTCTGTTATGTTTTTTCTGGCCAATATTCAATTACAGAATAAGTTAAAGACATATACAATAGGAACGTCACAACATCCCACTGATGTATGGCAAGATGATACACAAACTAAGTTTCTCGGCTGGATAAAGCAAACCAGCGTCTCGCTAGTAAAGTTTTGATGGATGAGTATTACAATCAAGGTAAAGATGATTGCGGTGACGTCATTAACTAAAACTATTAAAAATTGTGTTTGGTAACTACTTTTCTGAAAAACTTAAACTTAAATTAGAAATGTTGCCTTGGCAAGTTTAAGTTGAAGCACTAAAATTACTAAAACTAAAAGTGAAAATGTTAAAAGTGTATTAAGTGATTTCTGAGAAACGCCGTTGATATTTGAAATCACCAAAACAGACACGCCCCTACCTAAAAGGATCACACCCCTATCTTGATAGCTCCACCCCCAAAATCATGAACATGCTATGCAAAACAGGCACCTCCCCCTTGATGAATGTATACGCCCCTTACTGCTGATTGGCTACAAGTGTGTTATGGTGCTCGGTTTGATCCACTTTCAACAGTGTTTCTCAGAAATCGCTTACTGCACCTTTAAATGGAAATTAAAACATTGACTAAAGCACACAAAAACACAACTAAAACTTAATGTGAAGTTAAAATAAAAACTAAAAATACAAAAATAAAAGCTAATTTCAAGTATTAATTGCAATACTAATAACACTAAAATACTAATAAACTATACGACTACTTAGGATTCTAACATCTGAAATAAGCTATATATAGCATATTTCGGATATAATATAATATAATATAACATGCCACCTTCCTGCCTGGGAAGGAAGTTCTCTGCCAGTCTGCCAGATCTGTGTGGGACATCCATCACCTGTACGAACTCCATGTAAACGGAGCTGCATTTGAAGCTCACAGCCTCTTCAAAACAGCTTATTGTACCACTACCGTCCAAATCAAAACAGCTCTCGCTCTTATGGGCCTTGGACATGCCGCTAACTCATAGACAAAGAAACTATCATTAGCATGGCCAATGTTTTAGCGAGAGGCCCCTCGCTGGAAAAACCCTGTGCAAATCAAGTTTCACGGCTCCCGCCGGCCACAATGTGCCAGGGCCATTGGAGCAAACGCTTTGGGGGACTTTAGAGAAAAGCATTATTGATCCTCTTCACACTTATGTTTTTTTGCCAGCATCCATCAGTAGATGAGCCCTCGGCCACCTCACATCGTTCCGCTGCAAATAAAAGCCTTCATTCAAGCTGTTGCTTTTCATTGTCATGGCATTGCCATACTGAAGGGCCATCAAAATGCACTTCAAGATTCATTGTAGTCAAATGGCTTTATTGAGAGGAAAATTAAGACTTCTAGGGAAGGGAGAAAAGGGGAAAACGTAGCTATTAAGACTTAACAGGCTATTTAAGCAATGCAAATGGACAACACAGAACAAATAAACTGAATAAAAATGCATAAAATAAAATGCAAATGGACTGGAATACAAAAATTTCATTTATAGTTTTATCATTATAGAATGTACAAGAAATGTATAACAAATTTTAGTCGACTTATAAGGGATGTGCAAAACTACATATTTTCCTTAAGACTGATTTGTCCACTAGCCGTTCAGGCAACCCAATGACTAGTTGACAAATTTAAGGGTTTTAGGCTCACCTGATACCATTAAATATATATTAAAGGGGACATATCATGAAAAACTGACCTTGTCCATGTTTAAGTGCTATAATCAGGTCCCCGGTGCATCTACCAACCCGAAAAACGTGAAAAAGGACAACCCAGTAACTTTGTTTTGGCAAGCCTTTCTCTGCAAGCATGTGAAAAAAAGAGTGACATAGGAAGGGGATCTTATTATAATATTACCGCCCCTTAATCTGCACGTTTCCACCCACGGCGCCGCAATTTTGTTTTCACAAACGACAGCGGTGTACCAATTCTAACGCCATGGCGAAAGTTCAGGTAAAGCATGCTAACTGTTCTGTCACTGGCTGCACAGACGAGTCCCAGCCTCAGAGGAGACAAGAGAGCAGTGGATTTATTTTATTTTAAATGGAAATCCCCCAGGGCTGCTTTAGAGAAGAGGAAGAGTTGTAGTAGTAGAGTGTTTTCGCCATGCCGTCATTTTACACCGGGCTGCTTTACAAACGAGGGTCAATTCAACGCTGGATCTGCACAAAAGATTAACATGACGGCACATGCTAGTCGATGAGTTGAATCAACTCCACAGCAACTACATACATTTATCCACTAATCATTCAGAAACATCCAGATGCTTTCTAAAATTTGTAACGTCTTCCTGAGTCTCTCCATCAGTGTCCGACTCCGGTTTGAATAATGTAAGGCTGAACACCGTTACTGACAATCATCATTTTAGCTGCGTGAGATTCTCTAGTTTTGTTGTTGTTGAGCAACCGAAGCGCGAGCTGTTAAAGCTCCACCCTCTTTTGGAAAGCTGGCAGGGAGCAGCAGCTCATTTGCATTTAAAGGGACACACACAAAAACAGTGTGTTTTTGCTCACACCTAAATAGAGGCATATTTGACAAGCTATAATAAATGATCTGTGGTGCATTTTGAGCTGAAACTTTACAGACACATTCGGGGGACACCAGAGACTTATATTACATCTTGTGAAAAGGGACATAATAGGTCCCCTTTTTAAAAAAAAAAAAAAAAAAAAAAAGATAAACTAATCAAACTCAGTGTAAACTACTCTATGATATCCTCTTCAAACTAGTGTACAAACTGTTTCCCTCAATACAATACTCGTATCTCTGCTTGAGACAACCCTAAAAAAGCCCTCCTGTTTTGTGCAAGTTCTGCTTCACCCTGTTCTACATATTTGTCTTTATGGGAACCCAGAGGGCACCCATGGCACTTCGCAATCAGGGTCACAAAAGACTCTGTGAAAGCACAATCTACATAACTGCCCCACAAAGCAAGGGACTTACTAAACTGGGGACGGCACATCAGTCAAATGAGTTATCTTAAACATCTCTACACCAAGGGGGTGAATTGAGGGGGTCTGCGGCGACATCTAAAGGGTTCAAAGGGGCGGGGTGAAGAAGGGGGTGAGTTTGACTGCACAGTAAAGAGGCGAAAACACACAGAGCGACAGAAATGAAAGCCCCACAATTCCCATACTGTTTAAAGAAAAAACCTTCCAGTGCAAAGTGCCAATAATCAAGCCCTCTTTTCAGACATGCAGGACCTGAGATGAAAGGGGATGTTCTTGGCACGGATTCAAAACGATCCTTCGGTCGTTAAAGAGAACATGCCGTGAACCTGAAACACCAGTTGGGGCTCTGTATCGTGAAGGTGAGGACATTTCAGGTTGTTGACTGCGAACGCAAAGGTCCCCGGATGTGCTTCTGTGTAGTCAAACATAAGGACAAAAACATTTTCCATCAGTTTTGTCATCATTTACTCACATCCAGAAATTCTGGAGACTGTGCAGGTCACACTTTTTTATGCAATTATAATGAATGGAAACTGAAGCTTTCAAGCTTCAGAAAGGAGGCAAAAGCATCATAAAAGTGGTTTATACGACTCGTGCACTACATACCAAGTCTTCTGAAGTCATACAATAGCTTTGTGCAAGAAACAGAAAAATATTTAAGTCAATATTATTTACCGACTATCTTCATTGAGCTGGGGGATTGAGTCACTGAGTGAAGTCGAGAATCAAATCGGTTTTATTTGTGAATGAATCATTCAGAGTTTGTTTCATTGAAAAGATATGACTCGAAAGATAGATTTGAAGATCGCTACTTCTTTCAAGAACACACAATAGCTTGGATGTGCGTTTGAATGTTCATGATTGTAGCAGTGACGGTTTACAGGAGATGAAACACCAATAATAAAAAGGAATAAATAATTGATTGAATCCTAATTTATTCAAGAGTTTCAGTTAATAGTAATGTAAATATAGGTCTGTTTCCCCACACACAGCTATCAAATGATTTAGGAAGACTTGGAAGAAAGTGCATGAGTCATATGGACTAATTTTATGGTGCTTTTGAATCTTTTTTGATACTTGACAACTTGAATTGCAATTGCATGGAAAAAAGTGACCAGCCAAGTCTTTAAAACACCTTATATATTATATATATTTTTTAATATTATCACCATTATTTCAGAAAAAAAGGAAGAAAACAAAAAGACTAAAAAGAATGACATGAGGGTAAATGATGACAGAATATTAATTTTTGGGTGAATTATCCCTATAAGGCTAATTATGGCAGCCATATATTATAGATAAAAACTTGACACCATTTTTACAGAAACATGTCTGTCAAACCTAAAAATAATGTCTCAAAACAGGCTGAAGAAACTGCTACATGGTCCTTTCACAAACATGAAAAATTAACAATGGAAATGTCCTTAGCCCCAAATGCAATTCAACTTTTCAAGGAGGAAGGTAAAAAAAAGCCTTTTCAGACATGGCCTATCACCAGCCGTGTTAAAGGGGGGAAAAAAAGCAAGAAGGCAAGAGGGAGGGAGGAGGGCCCGAAAGCCTCCATTCCTCTATTTATAACCATTCAGGCAGTGAGCAGCCACATTCCAAATGCCAGAAGGCACTTTTCAAAACTCCTCATTTAAAACTTAATGTTGTTTTCAGCTCCTAAAAAAGAACCGCCCTCCCTCATACCCACCATCAACCAAAAAGAACCAAGCGGGTTAAAAAAAAAAAAAAAAAAAAAAAGGCGAACAGTAACATGTAAATGTGACTCTGTTCGGAGGCAGTCCAGAATCAGCCCTTTCAAAACAAAAAGGGCAGCTGAAATGAGGTAAGCGAGCATCAGTATGCAAAAAAGATAATCTTTAATGAGAAATTACTGATGGCCGGGCCGTCCTGCAACTCCGGCGATTAGCACTTCAAGGGCTTTTCATCCTTTCAGAGGGTAAGTGGGCCAGCTAAAGAATGGCCTCCGCCTCCATTAAGGTGAATCTGAAGAACCCTTGTGAGAAAGGAGAACAGAACACACTTGTCAGCTGCTAGGAGCCTGGGGAATGTGGTGCAGCCACCCAAAAAGTGCATCTGGTGCAGGGGTGGGGTGGTGTGCGTGGATTGAGGAGGACCTCCGCGAGGTTTCGCCTCTATTCTGTGCAGCTTTTGTTCTGAAGTAGGCAGGGGGTCAGCTCTGAACACATGACCACAGGGCTTCCCTCCTCAGCCAGGCAGGAGAAAGAGTGTGTCCCGAATCTCCCTTCAAAACATTTTCAAAGGAACATAAAAATCACAAATGAGGTCTCTTTAATATCTCAATTGTTTCTCCTACACGGTAATGAGATTAAATGGGGAGCAAATGAATGAAGTCTTCTGCTGAACAGATTTTTCTTCTCAGAAAACGACCCTGTCCCCTCTAGAGTATCAGAAGAGGTCTCAACAGTGTCTCAAACTGTGCTCAGATCTGCCAAGACATTGAGGTCTGCAAAGTGCAAACAAAAGTCAGAAATATCAGTATGATCTCTAACATTTCTCATCAAATTATCTGAGGAGAAACAAAGTTGATACTCAAATGATACATAACGAGCAACAAATGAGCTATAATAATAATGTTCCTTTGGGGTGATGATTCCAATAGGAAAGAACACTCACAAATGAGATTTATTTAATGTCTCAATAGTTTCTCAGTTACAGAAATGATATTAAACAGACTTTTGCTTTTTAAAAAGTCTCCATGAATCTCAAATATGTTCATGCAGCACAAATCTGCCAAGATACCTGCCGGATAATCAATATGATCTCAAACAAATTTTAGGGAGAAACATCTGAGACAAGGTTGTAACTTCAATGAAATATAACTCCACTCTTCATTAAATCGCCTGAGGTATGAAAGAGCAACCTCTGAGCAATACAATGTTCCTGGGTAATGGTGAGTGACCAATCCATCGGAATTTCAAATCCGTCCAAATGTTGATTCTCGAAAAAAAGGCTTTCTGTTGCTCGATGGCTGAACTGATTATAAAACCTAGGCTGCAAATCTAACAAAGAACACCTTCTACAACTCTCTTTCCTGTGGCGAATACAATAAAACTGTCAGTCAATTATACAAGCTTCTGCTAAAACAGGTTTAAGATTTATTTTTGGCCTTTATTGAGATGGGACAGTGTAGAAGATTGACAGGAAGTGAAGAGGGAGAGAGAGAGGGGGATGGGATCAGGAAAGGACCACAACTCAAACCCGGTTCGCCCAAAGTGCAACTGCACTATATGTTGGAGTGCTGCCCACGAGGCTATCGGCTCTGGCAAACCGTTTTTGATACGAGCAAAATACAATCACTGGATAGGGGGGAAAAAAATTAATTCTATAGGAAACACAGCGTTAAAGAGAGTACCAGTGCTCAGCAGTAATTCATTGGGATAATTTGGAGAGGATTATTCTAGGAGGTGTTGCACGTGGACTTCAATGAGCATATGGCCTTTTACCGAACTCGATCTGCCAGCAGGAGTGCCCTAATCCTCAACTCATTCAGCTCGGCTTTAACTCAGGAAAACACCACCTCGCTCCTCCCTTAGATGGCCACAGAAAACACCTCCGCATCTCAAAGAGAGAGTAAAGCAGAGTGCATGCAAACAGGGACCCGCGCAGAGTCGTGGTGGTTTTTAGGCCGCCCTTGCCCTGCTGTTCACCCTTGGCCCGCCTGTCCTACTGCCCCTTCTCTTTAAACGCCACAGCAGGGAACCTGGCAGACTGAAAAAAAGCCCTGGGTTACAAACAGGTTAGTTGTGAAGGCATTTTGCTAGCTGTGACAATCCGCAAAATGTCCAAAGCTGGCTGCTCGCTGAGAGTTCAGTGCATCAATAAATAATACCTACCCTTTAAAGGCACAGTTTGACTGCTCTTACATAAACTTTCCACACACCTAGGTTAACAGGTTTATGGGCTTAGATAACATGTAAATGACTGTAGTGTTATGCAGACATATTCCAGATTGATCTATATTTGTTCAGTTTGTTAATGTTAGTTAATACATTAGGTACCCTCAACTAACAAACAACAATACTTTTACAGGATTTATTAATCTAGGTTAATATTAACTTCACATACAAACACATTTTTAACATTTCCAATGGTAAAAAACGTCATTAGATAGATATATTATGAATAATATGAATTAACAATGAACAATAGATTATTTATAAATTAATTTATGATACCTAATGCATTAATTAATGTTAACAAATTAAATCTTAATGGAATCCATAAGAGAATAAGAGAATGTTAGTCAAAGTACAGAAAGATTTTGAGAGAGCCGGGATTGGAAAGATTGTTGAGAGTCAGCGTGAGAAGAAAAGCAAACGAGCGCGAGAAAATAAGAGGGGGATGTTTCCTTAGCTTCTTTTGTGTTTACACGACAGGCTTTCAGGCATATTGACTGAATGAAAAAACCTCTGTATTATGACACCCAGGGACCTGTGCCTACAGGTAGCTGACTAATTACACAATGCCAAAACCATGAAAACGCCCAGACCACGAAGCCTGTGCCACAAAAGAACAGACACTGAGGAAACAAAAACAGACGGAGAGAAATTATGACAGAATAAATCAAGACGTTTGGTCTGAGGCCTTAGTTAGAATGCTAAAACAGAAAGAAAAAAAAATCCATTTAAGTATGAAACCTTACACAGGAAATCCTTTTAAATATACTTGAGGTTTCACAATGGTTGGGTATTCGAACAAAAACAAAAGTGCGGGAACTGACCGGATGTCTGGTGTCACTCTTTTTTGAGATATTACACAACTAGTCTGAGATTCCAAAACCACTTCACATTGAAACAGCTTGATAAACTGACAGTGTCAATGGAGAATGTGCACTTAATGCACTCAAGTCTCACATATGTCTCAAGACTCTCTCTTGAAAATCTTCCAAACTGCAGAAAGGGGGTGCAATTCAAATGGTAGTTTCGAATAAAAAAAACTGGATCTTTTCGAGAAAGACCCTTTGACAAGGCCATTACGATGATCACTTCAAGGAAGTACTTGAAGAACTAGCTGCTCACTTTCGACAAGGAATTCGCCCTTGGACTCTCTGCCAGTCCTCAGGTCCCCTCTCATTACTCCACATATTCAGACTATTCAATCAGCACCAAAGCTAGAGTCTCAATTCACCTCCTTGTTGAGCATGGAACACCATAAAATTTAATTGTTACTCATATATGCTTTTAGTGAAGGGAAATCTAATAAGTAAGAGTCGCAACAAGATGACACCACAGCACAGCAATTCCCATTTAAAGTAAAACTTTAGCTGACTTACCTCAATTTTGTCCGTTTTGGCGTCGCCCCAGTAAAGCTTTCCTGCAACATAGTCTATGGCCAAACCATTGGGCCAACCAAGAGAGGTGTTGAGCAGCACGACACGGTCAGTGCCATCCAGGTTTGCTCGTTCGATCTTAGGCATCTCCCCCCAGTCAGTCCAATACATGTATCTGAAAAACAGAATCAAGAGGTAAATCACATTATTTCAAAGGGAATCTTGTTAGAGATCTCAGAAATGACCTTAAAATTAAGTACATAACTTCAGTACCCATTTATGGGATCCAACACGATGGCTCGCGGCTCGTCCAGGTTCTCAGATATGAGGACGCGTCGAGAAGTGCCATTGAGTCTGGTCACCTCAATGCGATCGGTGCCAGTGTCCGTCCAGTAGAGGTTGCGCGCCACCCAGTCCACCGCAATTCCATCTGGATGATTAATCTCGTTGGTCACCAAAGTCTGGGCATCGCTTCCATCGATTCGGGCACGGCGGATGGCCCTCACCTCATCGTCCGTCCAGTAGACGTATCCTTCAACCGGGTCATAGTCAATGGCGATTGCATGCCGGATGTCACTGACTTGTAAGACTATGTCCGTGAAGTCAGGTAAGTCCAGGGATATCCGCCGAAGGTCTGTACGGCGAGCCAGTAGAAGCACCTGTTCCGCCCCTGGGAATAAGATTGAGATTTGCTCATATGGTTGAGCATGAGAACAACGAAGACTTCTGTTCTTTTGTCCATCTTGCAAAGATTCAAGTACCAGAGATGCCGTGGCCTTTGACCTGCACTGTCTACTTTAATTAGGATGACAGGAACTAGTAAAACATCATGCAAAATGGTCTACAAAGATGTGTATTAAGACTACTACCATGCCTAGGGCATAGATTCAACTCGTCAAAGAAAACCGAGTCTGACAGAAGCAATTAGTAGCATGAATTGCAGAGTTGTCCCTGCAGACGGTGCACTGCAAGATCGCATTGCTCCATTACAAAAACCGCATGCCAGGTTTAAATACCAACAGTAGAATCTGTCTAGACCCAATCTGTGGAAGCAATTAGGTCCAACCTTGTCCTTATTTAATCTCTCTTTGTAACCCAGCACGCTCCAATACCCACAACACCAGCTGCGGTCCACGGCACCCAATAAGTAGTGACATCCATCAGCGCTGACACCAATAAGAAGAGGGAAAAACAGCTCCACTAGTGTTTCTTGTGCTTTTTTTTGCTCCTTTTGGTTTTAATTTGTCCTTCGTTCTGCCTTGCATGTTATCAAAGTGAGTGGACGTCTGACAAAACCAAAACAAATGCCTTCAATTTAGCCACCCAAGCTAAACAAGTATGAGGTGTGGACGTTTGCTCATGCTAATCCTTTGTCCTACTGGACCCGCTTGTGCCCTTGCCTTACCGCTAATCAAAGTCCAGTACAATGGGGTATTGTTTGAGTTCTGATTTGTTGTCAACTTTTCAGGAAGGTTGCTTAATCCTGAGGTCAGTGGGAATATGTTTCATTTGGCCTCCCCTGTCCTCCCTAACGCAATTCTGGACAGCTCCATGTTTCACTTGCACCACTGGAATGAGCACTTAAAGATGTATATCTTATTGTTTCCTGGCTTGGGAATACACTACCTCAAATTTGAAGGAGTTATAAACTCAAGTAGAAAGGCAGAGCGACTTGGGAAGGGGGGCGAATGTAATGTTTTTCTAATAAAAGAGCAGTCTATCGTTAACAGGCTGGGTGCACAGATACAATGGACGAGTCTGTTCTGGAGAGGCTGGGAAAAAACCCTTAAGCAAGCCAGGGGTGAAGCCTGATTTTAGAGTAGCCCTTAACGCTTAATGTACATCCTCATCAAGAACAAAAGAACAATTGCATTCATTTTAAATTAGTCAAATGCATTTTACTTTTTGGACATACAAATACACCTCGATCTTTCTGTTGTCCCCAGTTTACTTTATTATAATTACTGTATTCCACTAATGAAGTTTCCAAGATTTCAAATTGTTCAAATTCTGACCAAGAAGCTAATGAATCATTCAGATCAATTCAGCCAGTAAAAAAAGACAAGAAAAAAAAAAAAATATATGCAAAAGAAGGATTTGAACACATCCCATTTCCCATGATTTTATCTACTTCCACGACTTTTGCAGACCTGGAAAATGTAATTTTAAAATTTCCTAATATTTTCAAGCACCCCACGATGACTTCATCAACAATTTACACTGAGCAAAGGGGCATTCCTTAAGGAGTGACCTGGGAAGGTATACAAACCCTTTGAATAATTCAAACTAACAAATTTCCTGAACTGGACCTAAACGCACAAACCTTGGACTGACCTTGTCACCCCCTAAATGGTTACCTTGACACGGGACCACCTAAGCCCCAAACTTGGGTTACCAACTCTTCCTCTGGGCTAAAACTCTTGTGAGAATGAGAAAACGGAGGGAAATGCATCAGATGTTATGGAACAAGGTTATGATTCATGATTGCTGAATCAGAGGAGAGTGATTCTGAATTGTGAACTCAAAGGGGCCGCCATCTGTCAAACATTAGTCTCTGTCATGGTCTTCTGCGCAGGACGGCATGCAAATGTTTTATAGATGCACAGTATGCCAATCCAATACCAAAACCAGCCCATGAATGGCCACAGTTCATAAAAATCTAATTTTACGGTCGAGAGCGGGGACATCGTAATAAAATTATAAATGCAACACAACCCTTCCATTCTCTTCATAGAAAATGAGCTCTATCTATCTATCTATCTGTTTTTTACCTGGTCGACAAGTCTTTCCATCCTCTTTGAGTTTAACCCCTGTTGGACAAGCACAGCTGTAGAAGGGCGGCATGGGGGAGAGGAGACACAGGTGGGAACAGCCTCCGTTTCTTTCACTGCATGGAGTTTGAACTGTGAAGCAACAACAGGGAAAGAGGAAAGCTATAAAACTGTTTTTTATTAGACATTACCGCAAAGAGCAATGATCTCCAGGTTAAAAAATGACCAGAAAACAGAGTGATCTAAAGAGTGTGTGAATGTTTCACCACATTCTCACCTTAATTTGAGAAAGTTCATCAGATAGTGTGATTAATGTTGTAGAACAGTGAATTATATTGTAAATACAGGTCTAGTATATAAATAACCATGGCTTGAACAGATTAACCCTGCTCGAAGGTTGCTCAGGAGACTTAACGGAGTTCTTAGTAATGTTTTTCTTAATTTAGATATCAACTGGTTGTTATCATGGCAAATCTGAAAATATGAGAAGCAGATGACTTAAGGAACAGTCTCAGTTTAATTACATTTATGTCTAGGAGAAACAATTAAGATAATAAAAGAGATCTAATTTGTGATTTTCCTTTCCTACAGTAGGACTCGTTTGAAAAATTATGCTATTTTTGGGGAACTCTTTTAAGATTTTCCTCATATGATGCAGTATTTGTGGCCATGAACTTCCTTTTTCACCTGTGACTCGACAGATTAGAAAAGAGAGGAAAAAGCAGCATTGCTCAGTTCCCAAACAAAACTGCAAACATGGAACAATAGCAGGTGGCAGCAAAAACATTTTATTTCCTGTAACAGGTTTTTCCATTTCCACCAGGTCACACATAGCCTTTTAGAAAATGCATCTGCTCCCATCAGGAAAACACAGGCGGCCCTGACCCAACACTTGTTATCCCCCCCTCTTCTCCGTGCTGCTTGCAGATGTGGTGTCTGCCCAGCACATTGACTGATGACTGGTCCACAGTTCAGGGACACATGAGGAAATTCACATAATATTGATACTGGCACATTTTTGATGATAGAGTATAATGATTGACTATGCAACTATGCCTTTAGTAATACAAACACAGACTTAAAATATATTTATACACATTAATATCATCAATAATATTAATGACCTACTCTGCTACGAGTGTCATCCATTCCACACAAAGTAATCATGATTAAATGAATATTAATCATGATAATTTCTTTAATCTTTCAGCAGTAGATTTAACAATGCAAAATCTATTTTTTCCTTTGGAACCTGCTTCAACATTACTTGCTGGGAATCACTGGTCTAGATCTTCATCCTTTGTTTGCATGATGGTTGCTTTCTTTATTATCTTACCTCCAACACAACAAACACTTACCTAGTGGGGTTTTTGCAGGCTGTTAAATGTTTCGGAGCAATCCACACCCACATCCTCACACACAGACTAAGGTGGGGGTGGGATCGTGCTGGGACTGTTCCCTGTCTCCACTGAGGAGCTCTGTTTATTTGTTCAGTGTGGAATGCAGGACACTTGAAAAATTTCATTCCCTGAGAACTATTCTACCCAGATTGCCTCATGGGCCAAAAGGCCGAAACTTTTACAAAGAGACTGTACAGTAAGAGCTGAAAGAATGACAAAAAAAAATTAAACATGGAATGTGAAGGATCTCTTGAGGGAACCTGACCTGAGCGCAATACTGAACATTTCTGTTCCTTCACAAACATGGTTTTTGAAAATTTGATGAGCAATAGAGCTTCAAAACAGTCTGAATCTTAGGGCCAGCACATAACTCATGGGTCCTGGGATAAAAATTTGTATTGGTTTGACAAAAAAACCCCGACCATCTATCAACTAGTGTTGTGAATTTTTGTGATGTGCAGACTCACTGTTGGGCTGCCGCTCTTGGCCCAGCACCTGGATGTCCATCGGCGAGTAAATGCCATTGAGAATTTCTCTCCGCTTCTCTCCGGTGTGTTTGTCACAGGCGTGGATGGATCGGGTCTGCCAGTCGGTCCAGTAGAGCGTCTCGTCATAAAGAGTAAGGGCGAATGGGTGGGTGAGAGAACCCTCCACGACGGCCTCCCTGTAAGCGTCAACAGATATATGTAAATAGGCAGCCCGGTTGAATGGCCAACATTCAACATGTTGCGTTTTGGACATTTGATGCTCTTAAAGTGATACATCACCATTCGAAAGTTTGGGTCTCTTTTTTTTTTTAAAGCAAGAATCCTTTTATTCAGGAAGGATGCATTAAATTGATCATAAGTGACAGCAAAACATTATAAATTACATTTTAAAATATATTAAAATAGAAAACAGTTATTTTAAATTATATATTTAAATTTTTTTTTTTTTTTTTTTTTTTACAATATTACTGTTTTACTGTATCAAATAAACGCTGTCTTGGTGACCATAAGAGACTTTCAAAAACATTAAAAATAATACAAAATTTAAAGGGGACCTATAATGTCCCTTTTACAAGATGTAATATAAGTCTCTGGTGTCCCCAGAATGTGTCTGTAAAGTTTCAGCTCAAAATACCCCACAGATCATTTATTATAGCTTGTCAAATTCGCCCCTATTTGGGTGTGGGTAAAAACACGCCGTTTTTGTGTGTGTTCCTTTAAATGCAAATGAGCTGCTGCTTCCGGCCCCCTTTCCAGAAGAGGGCGGAGATTTAATAGCTCACGCTTCGGATACTCAACAACAACAAAGCTGGGGAATCTCACGCACCCAAAATGACGATTGTCAGTAATGGTGTTCAGCCTTACATTGTTCAAACCGCAGTCGGACACTGATGGAGAGACTAGAAGTTACAACTTTTAGAATTCATCTGGACGTTTCTGAATGATTAGTGGATAAATTTATGTAGTTGCTGTGGAGTTCATTCAACTCATCGACTAGCATGTGCCGTCATGTCAATTTTTTGTGCAAATCCAGCCTTGAATTGACCCTCGTTTGTGAAGCAGTCCAGCGTAAAATGACGGCATGGTAACAACACTCTACTACAACAACTCTTCCTCTTTTCTAAAACAGCCCAACATGGCCTCACCCTCTTTGTTGCATGTTCTCGGGGGAAGGGTTTATGTAAATTTTGGGGTTTGTGATGTCACCAACCCAGGAAGAAGCTCTTTGTAGTCCCTACCAGCCGTTTGTTGTAGTCCTTAAAAAGTGATTTCTGTAACAGAAAATATCTCCCTTTGCATTGAACTTTGAGCGTCGTAAATTTGCAGATGTTGTTTATGCTCAAACAGCAACATTACACACCAACTGAAGTTAAAAAAGTGAAACCATAAACTTTTGAACTACCCCTTTAACTAACATAAACGACCCTTCCAGGTTTCATGTGTTCAAAACCATGCTGGTCTACCAAAATTCACCAGTTAGACCAGCACTAATGGGTATAAACTAGCCTGGACCAGCTTGGAATGTCTAAGCTGGTCTTTTCAGCAGGGAACACACATTCCAAGCCAGCATGCTTTATGAATCCAGTCGGAATTCTTTATATGGGAAATAATTCCAGTAAATGTAAGTTAGGGACTCTGGTTGTCCTACATGTCTTAATTTCAAAGACATAAGAGGCCTACAGGTATAACCCTTTCCAAAAGGCATATAAAACGTGAATTTAAGACCACAACAACAAGCCAATAACATCAACCGAGGACTGAGGTCTTTTTTAGACCCTTCAGGAAATTTGGAGCTCATGCGAAACCGAACCCCCCCCTCCCTTTGGGGGGCCCGTAGGACTTTTCCAAGAAGAGGGGGGAATTAAACAAATCAGGCTGTCATCGACCTGTAAGACCACATCTGTTTCGGTCGTTAGTAGGGAGTCATCCCTGTGCTCGAACTGTACAGCTGCCCTTATTAAGTTAAGTTCCCTCGGAGTCCATCGGAGCGCCGCTTGTCGCGTTTGTCCGGCCGAACGACGGCCTTCTGAACCACCCGACATAAATAAACAGGTGCGGATCAAAGCAACAAGTGTTCAGAACCATAATGCCGCCATATTCAGAGAAACGGCGTTCATCAATCACCGAGCTGTAGTGGGTCGAGAGTGGATAAATTTTCCTGGTTAGGTCGGAGGAGTCGGTGTGCGTGAGCGTGCATGGAAGAGTTAGACTTGACATGTTGTTCACCCTCCCGATTTTTAATAGCGTGTGACGAACAGCAGAAAGTGGGGTGGTGGTGGGGGGGTCAGTGCTCTCAAAACGTAATTACATCCAGATTTTTCATAGCTTTTGACGCACTCTTGGTAGTAGCGAAGACGTTTGAAGCCAGCTAACTGAAACACCTTTTAAACAAAGGGCTTTAAAAAAAAAAAAAAACGAGGGTAAACGTTTAAATAGAAGCGCTAACCATTTTACATTAAGATGTGACATTGAGCAGAATCCCTACAAAGTGTCCGTTCTCCAGCCAATTCTGTACGAGGACAGTGGAACCTTAAATTAATAGTTTAATGCCACAAGTGTCATTAAGAAGCTGGAATAAAGAGCGCACCACTGATCCACAGCTGTAAGACAACTGCAATTACTCAAGTCTGAATTAGTCAAAAAGACCTTTGAGAGAATTACACTAGATGCTCTCCGATGTTTTTCAGGTTACACAACAAATATGGGCAAAGAATAACCAAGCAAAGTAAATTATTACTTGAAAGTAAACATGAACACTGCAGGGATAGAAAAACCTGCAATAAACAGAAAAAAAAACAAAAAAACAAAAAAAACATCTACATAAATTATGGAAGACTGGGAATATGAATTAAAGAAATGAAGGAACCAATTAGCAAGTTAATAATTCAAAAATAATTTAAATAAATAAATACATTTAAATATTTTCAGTCTGACAACTCTAAGACTAGGAACGGCATTTAAAAATGAATAAACTATTATTTATTGAAATTATAAAATTAAAATAATACAATACATTTTTTCTAACTGATTTGTCTTTTTTGGCAGATAAGGAATGCCACTTAAATTGACAGTTGCCTCCCTCATTTAATAATTCAAAAATAACTGAAATAACTTTTCAGATATAAGATTGGGTATGTAGTCTAGCAGATATCATTGAAAGAGGACGAATAAAGTTTTTAAAAGTGTAAAAAAACATAATGAAGATATAATTCATTTTGAAGTTTTATTAAGTGTTAACAATGAGATTATGTGGTTTTTATAATCAATTAACACTGCTTTTGTCATTTTTTACAGAATGGACAAAATTTGTCACCAAAAAAGTCATTCGGTTTAACCAAAATTTCAGTTTTACCGAATGACAATATTTTCAAACAATGCTAACAGACTGATATCTAGCTAGCTAGCAAAATGAAAATCAAACATTTTATATTTAGTACAAGTTTTTAAAATATTACAGCATTTTCCATGTTTTATAGCGGTTGTACCGAATGACCTGATGTTTCGGGACATGCGTATGAGCAAATGAAAACATGAATTTTTTAAATAGTTAGAGAGTCAGTTACTTTTCTTCACGACCATGTGGTCCTTTGCAGGTGTCTGAATGATGTTACATCCTGTCACATGATATTGACATCAATAAAATTAATTTTTCTGGACTTTCTTTCTCATAACAAAGCAACGACTTCTACACATAATTTTAATATCGTTTTGCACTATGTTGATATATGATGTTATAAAATCATGCCAGAATAAAAAATATATACATTTATTACATTTTAAGATGTTTTAATCACAAATGTAATGGCTGTATTGGCCTTTGGATGGTTAAACTGAATGACCTTTTGACACTTTAAAAGTTACCTTTATATGTAGCAAAATATAATTAAATCCTTTTGGATTCAATAAAAGAGATCTAGTTGTACTACCTTACATACTTTGGATGTCATATCTTTGTTTTTTATTATTATTATTAAGGCCTTTGGACAAAAAAAATGACCCGTCACATCATTGACCCATATATAAAAAAGACTAAATCATATACATCTCTATGATATGTCTCTGGTCTCTAGATATAGGTCAGCTTCCTCTTTCAATGACATCTGCTGGACTACAGGCCTAGTCAGACCACACGACTCTGGCAGATCTACTAGCAATGCAAATCTCAACATAGCAGAGGGTCCGACATACCTTTCTTTATTGAAGTTGCTACGAAATCCTACATACACAAAAGGAAATGTAACCCTTTGGCTTGGGGGCCTGAATCATACCCATAATGCCAGGAGGGATCGGGTTACAGTGGTATATGGCACGGAGGTCATCTCAAGTTAAGAGTGGGCGGAAGTAGGGTGGGGGTCTCAAGTATAGGGCCTACGTGCAGGGAGTGTTTGGATTGGGCCACAGACTCTATATTACTCAGCTTCAAACCGGATGGTAAAGGGAAAGAAATACAAGGAGATGAACTGAGAATAACAAAGAAAGAATGAGGAAACTGACCGAGCTGTTCCATCCAAGTTGGCCTTGTGGATGAAGCTGAGCTTGGCGTCGGCCCAGTAGAGCTTCTGCTCCTCGAGGTCGATGGTCAGTCCATTGGGCCAATAGATTTGCTTGTGGACAATGATTTGTCGATTGCTGCCATCCATTCCCGCTCTCTCTATTCTCGGCTCCTCTCCCCAGTCGGTCCAATACATGTACCTGAGAAGAAAAAAAAAAAAGCGACAGTCAGCTGGATTCCATTATCCGAGAGAAAACAGTCAAAACTAGTCGACCAGTCATTCAGACAACCCACCGACTAGACGATGAATATGTCTAGTTTTCACATCCCTATTTCAAGGAGTATAACATGCAATCAGTAACAAAGAACAAACACACTCAAGTATGGTGGGACATTGAGTTTGCAACGGTTTACGTATTGACTGGAAGCTGCTCAAGGTTAGGCAACATGCATTTGGAGTTAGACTAAACAAACGCTTCGAGAGCAGGCTGTTTCAAAGCAAACCATATCAGAGTTATATTTGCCAGAGCCTGTCTCGCTTGAAACACTTCATATGAGGAAAACACAACACAGCAACCATACCCAAGCACATGCTCAACAACTCTAATCTTCTTTGCTGGCAAAAAGCCTTTTCATGTCTTCAGGAAATACTAGCAGCCAATTCAAATGTGCATGGAAAACAAAAAGGATCGTAAACTAGCCATAGTAACCTGACAAATATCAAATACATACCAAAAAAGGGAGGCTTGGTTTGCACATGCTGCTCCTCACATGAAATATTACAATACTAATATTTCTTATTTTGATTAATATTTTTATTTAGCAATAATAATAATAATTTATTATTATTATTTGCATTATTTGCATATTGATAAATGGGCCAATGACGTGACGGGTCATTTTTTTGTCCAAAGGCCTTAATAATAATAAAAAACAAAGATATGACATCCAAAGTATGTAAGGTAGTACAACTAGATCACTTTTATTGAATCCAAAAGGTTTTAATTATATTTTGCTGCATATAAAGGTATTTTACATATTTTGAAGTGTCAAAAGGTCATTCGATTTAACCGTCCAAAGGCCAATACAGCCATTTCATTTGTGATTAAAATATCTTAAAATGTAATAAATGTATATATTTTTCTATTCTGGCATGATTTTATAACATCATATATCAACATAGTACAAAATAGTATTAAAATTATGTGTAGAAGTCGTTGCTTTGTTATGAGAAAGAATGTCCGGAAAAATGAATTTCATTGATGTCATTCAGAGTAACCAATATAAAGCGACCATTTTGTCAAGTCATGCGGTCAATATCATGTGACAGGATGTGACATCATTCAGACACCTAAAACCACATGGTCATGAAGAAAAGTAACTAACTCTCTATTAACTATTCGAAAAATTCATGTTTTCACTTGCTCATACGCATGTCCCGAAACATCAGGTCATTTGGTACAACCGCTACAAAACATGGAAAATGTTGTAATATTTTAAAAACTTGTACTAAATATAAAATGTTTGATAGTCCTTTTGCTAGCTAGCTAAATATCAGCCTGTTAGCATTGTTTGAAAATACTGTCATTCGGTATAAACAAGAGTGTCGTTTGGTAAAACCGAAATTTTGGTTAAACCAAATGACTTTTCTGGTGACAAATTTTGTCCATCTTGTAAAAAAATGACAAAAGCAGTGTTAATTGATTATAAAAACCACATAACCTCATTGATAACACATAATTAATTTTGAAGTTTTATTAAATCTCCATTATGTTTTTTACACTTTTAAAAACCTTATTCGTCAATGACCCAAATGTATTTTCAGCCAAATTGCACAACCCTACAAAGAAGCACAGCAATTTTTTTTAAACAGTCACAAAAAAACAAAAACAAAAAAAAAAAAAAAAACCCACGCAATTCAATTTTTTTTTCGCCCAAATCATACATCAATTACAAGATGCGAAAACCAATGTCATTTGGTATTCACTGATGTCAAACTTGGTGCAATGAGTCTTAAAATAGAGAGATTTTTAATGCATAGCAACTTAAATTTTCAGTCTTTTTCTTTTTCAGTTTTAACTTCAGAACACTTAGAATACAGTGTAGAAGTCGTATGGACCACTTTTACGTTAAGTCTTTCTTGTTGTTGCAGTTTGAAAGCACTGTTACCATTGACTTTCACTGCATGGAACAGAGCAGCAACAACACTGCTCTAAATATCTCCTTTTGTGTTTCTCAGAAGAAAGAAAATGAGGGTGAGTAAATGATGACAGATTTAATTGGAGAGGAGTAAAGTGTTCTTTTATGAATATCACTCCAATCATATGTAAAGGCACACCACATCTCTCAGATGCAATTATGGGTAGCTGCTGCTACAATATTTTGTACTTTAACTGAAGTACAGTTCATGAACTGTAGTTGTCTTGATGGCATATCAGCAAATTGTTAAATGGTGTCGACTGGCTTAACTATATGAAGTTAAGTTGTTTTATGCCTTCCTTAAACAGAACAATGCCCTGTTCATGTTGTAAAGCATTGTGTGTGTGAGTCTAGCTGTTTTTGTAGGTCAAGTATAATCAACACAAAAAAGCAAACCGCCAATGGAAAAAAGAGAACGAAGACAAGGGGGAAGGAGGGGGAATGACGACAAAAATGGAAAAAAGACAACTGACAAGACGAAAAAATGCATAAAGGGAAGCATTCGCCCAGAGAAGCCGTGATTACTTGTAGCGTACAAGCTACGACAGCAAGCGTGTCGCCAACGGAAACACTTATCAAGCCTCATGCCAGCAGGGAGACCAAGCATGAAAACTCAACCAGCCCTTCCTCCCCTGAGATGCATCCTATTAGCCTGCCTGTGGCTCCAACGGTTGTGCTGTATTTTTCTCAATTAGGAACTTTAGCATTACACCACTGCCGAAACCTGACGGCTGACAGAACAAAGAGACGGTTGAACAATGGTTCTGAAGAAGGCCGTAACAAGGACAATAACTCTTCGAATGTCATTCGGTAGTGAGGTTTATAACTGGGACTTTGGCTTCAAATTTAGCAACTTATTAGCTAGAGATAAGTCACAATGGTCAGCTAATTGACTAGCTATCTAAGAATTCCTCAGAAAGCTAATGCGCTAATGTGTTTAGCTACCACAAAGAGTGCTCGTCAATTTAACACATTTGTCAAACCACAATTCTACAGATTTTACTCTGCAGAGAAAGTGAAGAAGGTAAAGTAGCTTAACAACGTCTCGTTTTGCTGTTGCTACCAAAACCAGATATCACATTAAAGAAAAACTCTCATGCAAAGACGTCAGTGGAGACAAACAACCAGCGTCAGTATCTCTGGAGTGCGTGCGAGTGAGTTTGTTGTGATTTTGTCTTGTGTTATATGCAGATATAAACCTGACGCTTGGCCACGCAACAGAGAACATCAACTGGAGCCACCCAATGAACTGAGATGGTGGAATGTCTAACAGAAGACGGCAGAACGTCTCCAAACGTTAAATACCAGCTATATAACTCCAAATAAAACACTTCTGTCAGATATTTGGATGTGCCATGTCTGTCTGGCAATAAAAACTGTATTTTTTTTTGTTCATATTTTAAAATTCAAGAAGAGTCAGCAAACTTAACACGGCAATAAATTAAAAAAAACACCCATTCTTTTCATCTGATGGCAATTCATCTTTTCACTCCTCCCAAGCCTCTTTTGGAAAATGTGAAAACAATGAACGTGTCTTGAGAACAGACAAACATAATTCAGGGGCCCCTGCATGCGGTTGCTCTCACTCTGAGGGGGTTGTAAAAAGCAGAGCCCCCCTTTCAGTGATCTGAAGCAAGGCCCCAACAGAGGTCTTGGATCTCCACGGTAAATCTCAACTCAAAGCTCTCAGGCGGTGACAATAAGAAAATAAAAGTGCACGAAGCTTATATTAAATATGTCTGCTCAAAAATGCCAGACATTAACTTTCGGAGGGCAGAGTAACTGGATCTTTGCGGATTTCTCACTCTGACTATTTCTTTCAAATGCAATGAACTTTAAAAAAAACAGGCAGCTAATGTTTTGAAAAAAAGCATGCGGTATGGATGTGTTTCTTTAGGCGACAGGCCAGGAACAGTGTCTGGCTCCATTTTTAATGTCTTCATCATACACCGTACAAAGTGAAATGCATTCTGGGAAAAATATCCTAGCTCTTGGGTGTCATAAATACACAATGAGCTAAAAGCCTTGTGCTCGCAACTAGATGGACGATAAAAATGTGAGAAGCACAGTTCAGCAGCAGTGCATTTAGCTTTTTTAACCTAGACCTCGAGCTGTCATGATAAAAACGGCATTGATATTTAATCGGGGTATTTATATTTATATATTTTATAAATAAGAAACAATAACGGAGTGCCTTTAAAAACCCTCTTTTGTGAGGAACTACTTCCTTCCGCTACAGATTCAAATTTCAAGTTGACAGTTTAAAAGTTGAGCCCAAGCCTCTGTTACTAATTCTATAAAGTCACTTAATCCTTGTCGAACTAGTCAGTGTCAAATCTGTTACCGTCAAACTCTGTTACCAAGGTAGAGTAACAGTGTTGACAGTCGTGTATGTAAGTGTTAGAGAGAGGGAGAGAGAGTGTTTCTCTGTGTATGACTGTCAATTCTGTTACATACTGTCAACACTGTTACTCTATCTTGGTAACAGAGTTTGACGGTAACAGAATTGACACTGACTAGTTCAACAACAAGAAATCATGATTTTTAACTATATGAGAAAATATAATATTGGCCTATAACAAGTTGTGATCCATGACAATGAGTAACAAATTATTAAAATAATTAAAAATATATCCATTTGAAAAAAGCAGAAAAAAATTACTTTGGACACCAAATGTACCTGCAATTATAGAATCACCCATACATACATACTATATACAGTCAAACCAAAAATTATTCAGACATTTTTGATATTTTTGATATATTTTTACTAGTGGGTGCAGGACACTATAGTTCATTTATGTAAGTGAGGATAGCAAAATAAAGTAAACTGTGACATATTATACCCAAAAATTCTTCATACAGTGGATTACCAGTAAAATTGATAAAAATTTGGAACCAAAAATCATTCAGACACTTTGACCTGACCATGTTTTGCTTAAGTGTTATCTGACATAATTGAGATTATTTTTTTCTGACACAGTTTAACTCTGAGATCTTGTCATTTTATTTTATATATATATATATATATATAAACAGTATAAGTACATAGATAAGTACATATAAGTACATACATTATATATATATATATATATATATATAAAATTTTTAAATTATTTAAATTAATGTTACTTGCATACACATACAAAAGGTTTCTGATGTTTGTGGAGAAATTTACAAAAATACATAAAAACAAAAAGTAATTAATATTAAATATTTTCCGTATTTTAAAGTCTATAAAATATTTTTAAATAATAATGATAAAATATTATTATTATTAGAGATGCACCGATCGACCGGCCAGTCTTTCTGTTTATTTGTTCTTATTTTATTACTGACTTTTTACTTGTGATTTTTTTATGAAAATAAAACTGCATTGAGGAAAAGTAGATTTTTCTTTGTAAAAACTATAACTGACAGCATATACTAAGAAAATCGGAATCGGCATCAGCAGATCACACTAACAAAACAAAACAAAAAAAAAAAATTCGGAATTGGCCAAGAAAATTGCAATCAGTGCATCTCTAATTATTATTATTATTATTATTTTATTGTATTTGACAGTAATGAACTGCACAGCTAGAATAGAATAAAATCGTGACAGGCTTAAAATCCTCAAAAAAAGTGAATTCGTTGATATCAAGGCTGCACGATTATGACAAAAATCATAATTGTCGATTATTCCCTTGAGATTGTAATTGTGATTATTAAATTACGATTATCACAATTTACATTGAATGATGTTTTGAATAGCTTTATACCATTGTCTGAAGCAACTGCATGCCATATTTTTATATGAAAATAAACAACCTGAAAACATTCTTCCTGAAAAACTTTTAATGCTTTTCTATGGCATTAAGCCTCAAATGTCAACTATACATTGGTTTGGTTTATTCTTTAATTAAAAAAAAAAAAAAAAAGAAAAGTAAAAAATATGCATGGTATTATAATGTTATACTAAAATTAAAACAATGGAAAAAAACCCTTAAGATAACCTGTAGAAAAAAACAAAAAACAAAAAAAAAAACACTTTAAGCATGCAGAATAATGTAAGTGGACTTTTTTTTGTTGTAATTGCACCTTTGAACAATTATGTAATTGTGGCATCCGTAATAGTAATCACGATTAGAAATTCGACTAATTGTGCAGCCCTAGATATCATTCTTAAAACTGTTACAAACCTCCAACTATAAGACACGCCACAGACTGTGACTCACATTACCTAACATGTCTCAAGCCAAGTACGTGCGTACACGCTAAGCCAGGGCTTAAGTAATGTAAGTGAGAGCGATCTCTCAGAACTCAAGTTACATGTTGCATATAAACACAACAACTCGCCAGCAAAGTCAGAGTGGACACACAAGTGGAATCTACTTCGGGGCGGACAAACGGCACCAGAAGAGTGAAGGTTTGTCATGCAGGATCTACACGCCACACAACAACAGGAAACAGCCTGAACGCTACGTTGCATCCCAATCTCCCTTTGGGGGGGGAAGTTCTAATGTCCTATAAATAAACAACTAGGCCACATATTAATGAATGCTGGGGGGTCAAGGGTGGAAGGACGCATCCGAAGACCACCCACTGAATGGAGAATGGGGACGAGAGAAAGAGGAAATGAGAGCAGAGAGGAAGGGACTCACCTATGAGCAGGGTTTAGCGCTATCGCCCGGGGCTGGTCAAGATCTTGCCAGAAGAGCACCTTACGAGAGGTGCCGTCCAAGTTGGCTACTTCGATGCGGTTCGTCTCAGAGTCGGTCCAGTAGAGTTTGCGTCCGAGCCAGTCGCAGGCTAAGCCATCGGGGGAATCCAGACCTGATACCACTACCGTCTGCCCTCTGCCCAGTGTGGCCTCCTTCATAGCTGAAAAACAAGGCATCCATTCAGTTCCATAACAGTATTATCAGTTTAAGCATTCCTCAAATGTTTCATTCTGCCTCCAGATAATGATACAGCTTTTTGCTGTGCTATAGCAGGGTTGCTGCCCACAAAAATCAATTCGTATTCAAAAAATGTCCTAAATGACCAATCGGGCATTGATTCTCAGTTGTCTCAAAACCAAACACATGCATTTTTGAATACATGGAACCATGAATGAGATTATATTGCAGTTATTGGCCAATTTTTTTATTTAAATTATTTTATTCATTAGTAACTGCTAATATTGCATATTTAATGATCTTTGCCTATTTTTAGATTACTTTTATCATCATCTACTGCTTATAGCAGACTTATAGCACTAGATTATGGCAAATATTTAACTTAATAATGACTTTTCATTACTATTAGACATCATTAGACATGGAAGGTTTGGGGTAGGATTTTTTTTCTTTTCTAAATTAATCAAAAGAGACAGTAAAGACTTTGATAATGTTATAAAGGATTTTGGTAACACTTCAGTGTAGGGAACACATATTCACTATTAACTACAACTTTTGCCTGAATTAACTCCTAATTTACTGCTTAGTAATAGTTAGTAAGGTAGTTTATGTAGCGTTTAAGTTTAAGTTTAGGTATTGGGTAGGATTATGGGATGTAGAATATGGTCATGCAGTATAAGGCATTAATATGTGCTTTATAATTACTAATAAACAACCAATATCCTAGTAATATGCATGCTAATAAGCAACTAGTTAAAAGTGAAAATTGAACCCTAAAATAAAGTGTTACCAAGATTTCTATTTCAAATAAAAGCTGTTCTTTTGAGCTTTCTATTCTTCAAAGAATCCTGAGAAAAAAAGTGTCACGCTTTCCTCAAAAAAATTCAAAATTGATAAGAAATTTTTCTTGATCACCAAAAATCAGCATATTAGAATGATTTCTGAAGGATCATGTGACACTGAAGACTGGAGTAATGATGTTGATAATTCAGCTTTGCATCAGAGGAATAAATTACATTTCAACATATATTAAAATAGAAAACAGCAATGTGTAATTGTAATAATATTTTACAATATTAGTGTTTTTCTGTATAACACATAAATGCAGTCTTGGTGAGCATAAAAAAATCTTTCAAAAAAATCTCACTAGCCACGTTTCCATTACCCTTTAAACTGCGCAAATTGAAATTTCGAATTGAATATACGCCCAATGGAAACACGTCAATTTCGCAAAAACTCCCATATATCACAAAAAAGTTTTTACGCTCGCATGAGGTGTTTTTTCAGGCAATTCGAAAAAGGAATAATTTCGCAAAACTGCAATGGAAACAGTTTTTTCGCATTTACAGGTCACCCGCCATATGTAAAAGTCGATCATTCTTTAAAGAGGGCGCGGTATGTTTGGACAGAAGACGAGAGTTCTTTATTAAACTCATAAAAGACAAAATTATTACAGGATTCTAAACAACAAAGAAATGCCACAATTTGAATTTATCAAGACCTCGAAGCAGATAGGAGGGAGAAACACCCAGAAACACCTCATACGTGGCTGCTCCCAAGTATAAGGGGCTTTCCTTACCATAAATGCTTGGATAACATGCCTACGTCTCCTTTGATTAAAAATAATAGCTAGTGCAGTAGCTGGGATATACGTAAACCTACCAACATCTGTTGCCATGAGTTTTGGAAAGACTTATCGCAAGAGGAAAAAAAGACGTTTTAGTCGCATAACGTCTGTTAATGGAAACGCCGACATTTTGCAATAGTCCTTTATCGATATTTAGAAAATATCGCAAAAGTTTTGCGCAAATCTGTAATAGAAACGCGGCTACTGACCCCAAACTTTTGAACAATAGTGTATGTTGTGATGTCTATATTCTCTTAAGCACTGCTTTATTACTTTTATATTTTGTTTATTTTATGCATTTTATTTTTATAAAAATGGTATAGATTTTTATTAAGAGCCTTATCGGTATCGTCCAGAATTTTTATATCAATGCATCTCTAGCTGTATGGAAAACAGCACTGTGCTAAAAAACAAATATAAAATCCCACGGGTGAATAAAAAAAAAAAAAAAAAAAAAAAAAAAAAAAAAAAGGATGGCATTTTCAAAATTACAAACATAAATGAAAGTATCTACATTGCCATCTTCAGTAATTTTCTTGACAGTAACTCCAAATCACAAAACACTGATCTTACAGATAGTACTGAGGTTGTAGTAGGTCTGTTTGATGGCCTCCTCACTGACGTCCGTCCAGAATATCAGGCCCTCCGAGAACAGAAAGTCCACTGCGGCCGCATCCTCAAGATCGCTGACGACCACAGCGGACTCCAACCGGCCCGCCTCCGCGTCCACCAGACGAACATCCCGCCGGTTGGCGAAGAGCAGCAAAGGAGAACCTGGCGGCGAAAGTTCAGGTGTGACCAAAGAGATGGGCAATGTTTCATTTCATTGGGTTAAATCATCATTAAAAATATTGGAGCAACAAGCAATAACATTTTCGTTACAAATTATGACTCTGCATTTTTGCTACCAAGGAATCTGGCCTTTCAAAAAACGTGCTTGGTAATCCACTCCGTCTGTCTGCTGCAATCCAAGCTCCCGGTCTCTAAATAATCAGTGTTTTTCATGAACTCATCGCACTAAATGAGAGGCACATGTGATGCTCTCTAGGGAAGAAACAGCAGAGGAAACAACGGAAATGTCTGCCCTTCATTTTGGCACCCAGATATCTCCACAGCGACCGCCAGTTGGCACCTCACACCCGGCCGCATGTGCCAGCAAGTGCCACTCACGTCGCAGTCAATAACTTCCAGAGGGTGAGGGGGGAGAGGACATATGATGTCATTAGATACAGACACAATGGCTATGGTGAGAGTGCTGAGGGTTGGGACGTCCTGCTGTGGTTTACCAGCATGCCGCTTTACTAAGAACCATGTCACCATCGGCAAGCAACTGCGGCTTTCTGATGTTTGTGGTAATGCTATTAATAATAACATTTAAAACTCCTCAAGGATTAATATTAACCATAAAAGCCAACTCTATCATATTTGATAAGCAAATTTCAAAAGCCTCTATATTAGCAACATGAAAAACCTGTTGTACACCATCTATTACATGCCACCTCTTTAGCAAGTAAAAGGCCTTTTAGTATAATTGTAAAAACATTCACTTCAGGAATGAAGCAACTTGGGTTTAGTTGATTATCCATATATTATTCTTTAGAAAAAGCATGTTAAAATGTGAGTATCAAATATAATATATCAGGCTTTTGGGGAACATTTTGTACATCTCTCATCAATGTACTGCACTGGATTATATGCTTTGTTTGCTCCCCCCCAAATGATATTAATAGTATATAGCAACAGATACTTATATTATGCAAGTAGTCTGTTATACTTTTATAAAGATCTCATTCACTCAAAAAATGAATTGTTGGATTTACTTAAAGCAGTGTCAAGAGGTTCCACGCAACTATTTTGAGTAATTTGTACAAATAACAATTTAGCTGTATGAACAAAAGAAATTCAAGTAAAGCTGACAAAATTTCTTTGAGTAAATACAAATCATTTGAATTTGTCACTGTTAAATACTATTTACATGCGCAGTTTACTTAATAATGTTATGTTTATTACTTAAGGTGAACACAATTATTGAATTTATTTACCTTATTAAATTAACTATTTGTGCTACAAAATGCACTCAAAAAATAACTTGTTAAACTCAATTGAATTGAGAGCAGGAATTCTATCCTAAACTTGCGTATATGAGACTTACAGCCTAAACACAGGTGCCAATCTTCTGCATAATGGTAACCACAAAATTCAAAAAATGTCCATCATAACTGAACATTACTAACATAAACTAACAACACCTTTCCCTTTACTGAAAAACACATAAAATAACACTTCAATCCCTAAATTTACTCTCCTAATGCAGTCCCTTGCAAAGCATGCTGGGAACTACAGATCCACTGCCCAGCTAGTTATGTCAACATTAATTTGTGCGTTTCACTCAGCAATGTTAAGTTGACTGAATAAACACTTAAGTAAAGCTGACAATACTCATTTTTTTAGTACAGACAACTCAGTTAAATTAAGATCATGTAGTTACATGAGTTTTTAAGTAAAGTGAACAAGGATGGTTTGAGTGAAACTAACAACAGTTAAAGTTCATTTTTTTTTGAGTGTTGATTTACAATAGATATCAGAATTACATCTTTTGGCCGAATATCAGCAACTGCACCAAATTTTATATATTTTTGTTCAATTTAGGCCTCTGGAGTTTTTTTCTCCTCCAATAAAATCCATACTCTCCTACAGCTTACTATATGAGCCATAAAAGCCTATTTTAGGTTTTGTCTAAAGGTTCAATAACAGGGCTGCATGATTAATCGGAATTAAACCGCACGCAATTTTTTTTATGCGCAGCTTCTCAGTGAAGCACGGCTCTGTGATCAGTAGTAAATGCTGCTCCATCTGAAAGCCAGAGGGCGCTTTTGTGCAGAAACTCCAAATATGCCCTGCAGAAGTATGATATTGTGCATGTCATTCCAGGAAATCCCTATGGGCATCACACTATCGCTGTAGCTAAATAAACAGAAGATTGAAATGCTTTGATTAAACATAACTAATAAACACACTACTACAACAATATATGGTTTATACGAATCATCCAAGCATTTTCAGGTGTTTTCATGATAATAAAGTATATTTATACTTCAGTGCTAATTGACATAGCCTTTATTACTGCATAGAATACTATGTAATAATATGTCTTATTCTGTGTAAGAAGCCACATCAGAAGGATACCTGACATTATGAAGTGAGTTTGGGGTAAAAACATGCTATTAAATGTTGTCTTTTGTTGGACAAGAAGTTCATAAATGTTTCTCATGTTTGTAAAGTAGGGCTGTGTATTGCCAAGAATCTGGTGATACGATACGTATCACGATACAGGGGTTATGATACGATATATTGTGATACTGTAAGAAAGGCGATATATTGCGATATTTCTTGTTTTTTTAGAAAGAGGATCTAATTTTAGAAAAAACTGTCATAAAGAACACCACCATATACATAAAACCTGACAAACAACTTTATTTTATTTAATCAATACAGTATCATCTTCATTAATATCACTAATCACTATTTTGTGCAATTTAAGGGAAAATAGTAGTGACTGCAGGATTATTTAGGTGTATATGTTTTAAGGTTCACAGTATAGCAGTTTTTAATTTCTAAACGTTTTAACAACAGAAAGTGTGTAGTCTATTTCATGACTGAATGTCTGTTTGTTTTATATTTAATACTGTAAAGCTGCTTGCTTTAAAGCAGTCTATTGTATAAAGTGTTATTTAAATAAACGTGCCTTTACTGAAGTGCTGAACTGCAGAGCTGGTGCAAACATTCACATCGCTATGATCAGATGCTTTCTTTCTGCAGCCACCGCTGTCATTTTTGTTGTGTGTTTATTTTGTTACCGAGAGGAAAACGTGCAGTAGCCTACATATTACATATTCTATCGAACGCCTCTCTCAGCAGCGCGGATGGCGTCGGGATGTTAAGTGAGCTCTCAGATTCAATGCGTTTCCCGAGTTTTGGATTTTAACATAGCCTATTTTGCAAACAACTGACTCTTGTCGATCTCCTTAGTGGTTTCTTTATAGTTGAAGCCAAAATGAGTCCACACTTTAGCTTTGTATACCACGGGAGCGGAATAATTCTATCGTCTTGTGAGCTGGGTTTGCTAATGCTAACGCTAGCGATGCACCTTGCGCTTCTCCGGCTCGACTTCAGTTTACGTTCTGAGATAACGCTGACATCAAGCGGTTGGGTTTTATACAGTCTGGTTTAAACCAAACATAAAGCCACAAATCTTGGATGTAAATTAATAAATAAATAAATATCGATACAGTGTTTTTGAGAATCGATACAGTATCGCCAAACATAATATCGCGATGTTCACGTGTATCGATATTTTCTTACACCCCATTGTAAAGATGTTTGACGCATTTTGATTTTTCAAATGCACGTTATAAGCGACTCAAACTCGCAGTGCTTTCAGATGGAGCAGCATTTACTACTGATCACAGAGCTGTGCTTCATTGACAAGCTGCGCATGAAAAGATAAATAATCGCAGTCTTTGCGATTTCATAAATTGCACTAAGCCAAATCGGTTGCAATTTATCGTGCAGTCCTATTCAATAAGCAGTTCCATTGAAACCAAAAAAATATATATTTCTGACTATTATTTTATATGGCATGCTTTAGAGGGTTAATGTGAAAGTAGTTATAATCGGTGAGAAGAAGAGCCATTCAATGGAAGTATGCAGGATTTTTCCTCTCCCATTTTATCAGCTGACAGGTAAAAACTCTAAGTAATAGCCTCTCCTCAACAAACCACATGATTTTAGGTATCACTCATGTCTGTAGCACAATCTTTGCAGGATGAGTTACACGCCAAAGTTTAATACCTGTGGTTAGAGGTTTGTTTAGATACCAACCTAAAATACGAGCAAAAGTAATAGCAATTTGTTACTTTGAGATTTCAATGGTCCTAAAGTGGCATATTCCATCACGTGATCTCAGCGTTCTGCTCAAGCCACTATCCACTAAGCAAGCAGTCTTACGAGACTAAACAGAGCACAATGTGTGATTTGGTGTTATCTAAAAGCAAACACCGCAGCAATTTTGGGCTTGAGGGTTATTTTTCACTAACCAGCAGGGATAACGTAAAAAGGTGTTTTAAATTATCGTCAACTATAAATAAGCCATGCATAGGTTGATTTTACTAAAAAAAAAAAAAAAAAAGTGTGTCACCAAACATAGAGGACCCTAAAATGAAAATAATTTAAGCCACATAATTGCCACAGATAATATTACTAAAAAAAATTAGAAAAAGTGGCTTCAGAAGTCAATATAGTTTTTTATATGCATATTATTGAAATTGTGTAGATGTTTATAAAAACAAACAAACAAGACTGTTTTTTCCACATCAAGTGAAAAACCTTATTAAATGTGTTAATTTAAAGATATATAACAATAAAACAATTATGTATTGCACTTAAAATTAAGCCTAAAAATATTTTGTGTTATTTTTATAAAATTGATTAACTAAATTGATGTTATGTTAAATTAACTATTGCCTAATTAAAAGAATTTAAAAGGTTGGAATTAAAAACCCAGAATCTAAAGTATACTTATGACTTGACGTTTGACAAAAAACCTTGAAAGTACTGAAGAGATATATACCAGATGCTCAGCATTAGCTAGTCACGTCATTTAAATATCAGTGACTTCCTGCTAAGAACACACATATGCATATCGTTTAGTAATTGCCACATACAACACTCTTAGAAGCTAGAATTGATCAATCCTTCTCTCTATTCTGGGCCATTTAAAACTATTAAAGACCATCGATTCCAAGACAAATTTACTGTAACATAACAAAATGATGCCAAGTCTAAAACAACACTTTTAAGTTTACCTTTCTGTACAGTTTTCACAAACTGACTGCCCGGCTATGACCGCAGGAAGTGTCTCGCAATTATTTGGCAAGTGTAAACGCAACTTTAGTATGATTTACAGTTGTATACACTTCATACAAACACAGCACTCCGTCTACTAAACAGTGACAGAGGCGTGAAGTACACATGCTGTAAGCAACAACAGACCCCAGACATCAAACAAAACCCCCTGTCCTCACTTCGCTGGCCCACAGATTGTTCCTTAAATCATTTGGTCCATTTCTTTAACTCCTTTCTTCCAGCTTTCCAACTACATCAAACACAGAGACCAACCAACTCGAATCACTCTGAAAAGAAGATGCAGGTCTATTCTTTCTTCTTATCAGTTAGTTTTTTTAAGCATTTACATTTTATACAGTTTGGTGTAGGGCTCAGCAATTTGGCCAAAAAAGTTATCACGATAAAATTATCAGAAGATATCGATAATTATCACGATAAATGTCAAATCTTTATTTCTTTCAAGTTTAAAGGCAGTTTTTTGCTCCTGAGTGAAGGTTGGAGAAACCAGACAATTAATTGTGGTTTTATCATCAGAACATCACAAACGCTTGCCAAACAGGTGAACATATCACAAATTAATATTACATCTCTTAAATCTTTTATCTCTTAAAATGACACATTTGACAGTAGCTCGAGTTGGGAAGCAGATGTAAATTTATGTTCATTAACAAAAACAGGAACATCTCTAAAAACTGTAACAACCTCATTTTTAAAGGGTAAAATTTAGTCTTCCATAGTATTTGGATCATGTTTACCACAGGTAAAACCACACCTCACTACCATGGTAAAAAGTAATAATAATAATAATAATAATAATAATAATACATTTTATTTATAATGCGCTTTTCTAGAACCCAAAGCGCTACAAACAAATAAAATACAAAACTACAATAAATGCAATACAAAAAGAAACTATAAATCATAAAATACTCATTACAGTACAACACAATAGAATATTACTGACAGACCATATAAGTAACTAGGCTATATGGTTTCTGTGGTATTTGTTATGAAAAACAGTAGCCTAAAAACATTTAGTATAAATACAAATGCACAAAAACTGTTATAGCTTAGCTTAATAACAAAAAAAATACTGCAATTATTTTACATTACTCCTTTAATGTCTACATTAATAATATAATAAAATTCGATATGAATATCCCACATTTTTGCCACAATCCCATGGTTTCAGTTAGGGATGCACCGAAATAAAAATTATGGGCCGAACCTGAAAATTCTGGATGTACTTGGCCAAAAACAGGAAATCGAAAATGACTTTTAAAAAAAATAATTATTCATTTCTTATTTTTCATTAGTTTTTTGTATAATTGTATTATTATTATTACACTTTTTAATTAAATTTAATAATTTTACTGAATCTGAATTAAAAAAAATAAAATAAAATACAAGCCATATAATAACCACCCTTTACTAAACTTAAATACGAATACTAAAGTAACAAAAATTGGACAGAAAATAGGCCTGTATTAAAATAAGTTTAAATATATTAATATCAATATATCAATATATTATTCTTCATTCAGTTCGATGCAACAGAATCAGATTTATATTATATATTTATATTATATAACATATATATTAACTGAACACAGAGGGGGCAGGGCTGCATATTTTCGGCTTTTATTTTCTGCCTTTTTTCTCTTTCGGCCAAAAACCAAAAATGCCATTTTCGGCGGCGAAAATTTCAGTGCATCCCTACTTTCAGTTAGTGTTACTACAGTAAATCATGGTAAATGTTGGCGACTTGTCGATTGAAAAGCCTTCTATCATTTTGGCTCAAAGCTTCTCCTGTCTTCTGCATCAGTATTGTTGAGAAAGTCAGCGCTGTTTCATCTGGCTTTAAACTAGCTGAAATCACAAGTCATTTGATTTGTGGTTTGTATGGGAGAACTCTGTTGCACCAAACTCAAATCTTCTCACTGGATCTCACAGCGCTGTTTACTGGTGGCGTGATTGAGACGCTTTTGGCGCAATTGCCGTTTAATGTTTCTCTTACACAACAGAAATGGCAGCGCTTATCAGTTTTTGTCACCAGTCTGCAACAAGCCTGTGCAGCATTATTTGCATAGTGCATGAACATTATATCAAACACTTATCGAACTTTTGTTACAATTTTATCGCGGAAAAATATATTGCTATAATTAGCAATATCGTTTTATCGCCCAGCCCTAGTTTGGTGGGACTATTGGCAATGTATATGTCATTCAAGCAGCATAATTGCAGCATATGCTTCCATCTGCACAGAAAAGCCTTTGGAATGGTCCACCAGAGCCTGGGAGGACTCGGACACCTCCTTCCCCGGCGAGCACAGAGCAGTGGGGATTAAAAAGATAACCTCGTCCCAACAGCTGCACTGTTTTATGAGATCACACGGACCTCTGCGGCCCAAATGTGCAAGAAAAACCACCACCAGCATGATGCATAACAACCACGACAGCACCCCCCCACCCAGCACAATCTCCTACCCAAACAGACGAGATTACTCACTCCGCGTCATTTCAAAACGTCAACCTTCAGTTGTGGACAAAACCAGACACATTAGTTGAAGGATAGCTAGGCTATATTTAAAGAAAATTAGATTCTCAGCCCTCATGACTAACCTTTATTACAAAAAAAAAACATGGTTCTTCAATGGTTCCTACAGTAATAATGTTCTTGACATTCATTCTAGGTTCTTCAGATTTTAGGGGTGTGACGAGATCTCGTGCCACGAGATTAAAAATGTGACGAGATTTGAAATTAGGGTGAAATTAGGATAGAATATGCCACCGCTACGTTTACATTACGCCTCCAATGTCATTTTGCTTTTTCTAGAAATAAAACACATTTAATTCAGTTGGATAACGGTCGCTTCAATTCCATCCAGCTCAGAGTTGAAGAGTCGTACGCAGTGCAGCAGGAATCAGAGTTCACTGATCACGTGACGAGATGACTGACAAGACCATGGCAGAGGATTCGTTGCACAACAGAGCCTACCAAGCATCTGACAAATGTCTTATCTTGTAGAATTCGCACTCAGCACTGCCACTCCCTATTCACAGAGTATGCGTGATAGCAAAATCGAAAGCGAAAGTAAAACGCGAGCGCGCGTTTAAACGCGATTTCAATACCTCACATTTTGAAAGCGGTTCCCTGATGCATGCAAATATCTCCCAATATGAAAGCTATCTTAGGCTGGGCTGTGTAGTTGTAACCATCTCTCAACTCTGTATCATGCTTGAAGAAAAATTTGGTCTCTATTTGCACTTTGAATATTAAGAGAGTATTTTGATTATAGTTGCTCTTATCGTTTGCACTTAATAGCCTAAGACTAAGAGAAAACGTATTAATTTTTATTTATACTGTTTTTATTTCTATGATCAATTTGTGGAAAAGAGTTCAGTTAGGTTAAAAGTTGTAGAAGCTCATAAATCATGTACAGTTCTAAGGTCTGAAGAGACGTATGAAATCATACAGGAGAGAAGCTAGTCGGTTGAGTTTGTGGCAAAACCTTTTACAATGCTTGAGTATTGTCTTTTACTGCATATGATAATTCATACTCAGAAAGTAGAACTGAAATGACATTCATTACAAGATGATTAGCTAAAACATTTCAAATGCACCTGCAGACTATTTTTCAAGCCATGCATTTCGTCATTAAGGATTTCTGTGTAAAAATCATGTCTCGTTCTTGTGAACTCAATCTCGTGTCTCGTCTTGTCTCGTGAGCTAACGGTCTCATCCACACCCCTATCGGATTTATCAATCTGGGTCTTCAGGGATTAATAAAGGTCTTGACATTCATTACAGATATATCTGGAGAACCTATAAGAAGCATCAAGAACTTTATCAATCTCCAAAACAACAGATTGATGTGAAGAACCTAGAAGGAACATCAAGAAAGTTACTAATCTCCAAAGAACCAAATATTATACAATAATATATAAAAATTCTTGATGTTGATAGGTAGACAGTTATACAGACAGATCTTATATAACATTTTTACCTCAGAGATGATAGACAGATAGATAGATAGACAAACAGATAGACAGACAGACAGATAGAGACAGACCTTATATAACCTTCAAATTTTTACCCCAGAGATTTTTACCAAAACTGAAAGACAAGGCTTTGTCAAGAAGATAACATTTTTGTAGTTCTTTTGCACATATTTCAGAGTTATTATTGTACAGAAACATAATTAGAAGCCACATTTAAAGATTCCTTAAAGGAGTTTCTGCAGGTTCACAACTTCTGTGGACAAAAAAAAAAAAACTTTCTCACAGTGCAAAATGAGAAACAAAAGGGGAAACAGATGAACTCCAGCAACTTCGTAATGGTTTTAGAGTCAACAGGCCAGAGGACAAAAGCCAAGCGAGCCTTGTTTCAATGGATATTTGAAACACTGCGGCTTATTAGAGGAAACAAAATCCAGCAAAAGTCAAATTTTAGCCACAGCATGAAGAGTGCTAATCTCCCTAAACAGACGTCCCTAGGAGAACTCATTTCCACTCTATAACCAAGCACCCATATGACTTAGGAACTTCCGCTCTTCTCCGACTTTTGTAGTGCCAGGAGGGGTAGTTGAGAGCACCTGGGCCCACCGGGCTCCTCCTTTGTAGAGGAAAAGCACAAAGAAACAGCTGAAGGAGTCTGAGCTTGTCACCAGAATTAACCGTCTACAGAAGGGAGGAGCACAAAGGAGGTTTACGAACACGTGAAGAGTCCTGGAAAGTGGGTAAAAGAGCTTCAAATGAAAAGCTGCTCAGCTCATTCACTATCTCTGTTTTCTTCCTCTGTCCTCAATCTCCTTTTACCTACCTGATCTGCCCGATTACGATCAAAACCGGTTGCTCACTTCCTCCAGCCCATATCAGCAAGAGACCATACAGTAAAGCGAAGAGATTGCGTTAAAGAAAACATGCAAGTATGCAAACATGCAAGCGTTTTTAAAAAAAAAACGTGAACTCTGTGACACCTTTTTATGATCCTAAAATAATTCATTCCTTAAAGACATTTAAATTCTTAAAATGCATCTTTAAAATCTTTATATTTTTATATACTATTTAAATATCTATCTATCTATCGTACATCGTCTACAAACCTTTAAAACAATTTTGAACTAAAATAACAATAAAACACAAAAGTCCTACAAAGACACACTGACCCATAACAGGATAAAAACAGGGACTGGATGCTACATTTCCTTCGTTTTCCCCCCAATAACTCGTTTTATTCAAATGCAAACTTGTTTAATTAGCTTAAGGAGTGACTGACATTGGCAGTAGGAGCTTGACAATGGCATCAAAAGTTTTGTGGTTTTTGTTATGCTAAAATTCAACAAGGCCTTTTGTTGATCACGCATGTTAAATTAGCAATACATGCAACAGATTTTCCTCAATCACTTTTATCTTAGAATACACAAAAACTGAAAAAGGTTGAAAATCACATACTGGGTTACTACTTATTAAATCTGTATTAATACTACTAGAAAAACTGCTTGGTGGCAGACGTTACCAACCTTATATAGTGGCATGTCAACAAATGAACCACTTGCTATTGACGTGACCTGAATAAATCAGGTTTTCCTCCAAACATTTAAGAACACTGAGCCCACACTCCAAAGAAACAATAACATGACAGTCCGTTCTCATAATTGCAATATAATAGCTTGTAAAAATTGCAACAGCGGCTGCATACAAACAATGTAGCCTGCAATAATTCAGGTCCAATTCAGCCAAGAAGAAGGAGGTTTTGTTCCCTCATAGGTTCTTCAGCAGCTAATTCTTGTTATTACAAGGTTTTTAGATTATAATCTTGGTTTATGGGTCCTATAGCACCCATATATAAAAGGTTTACTTACAGTACAAGAAAATGTAATTGTTCATTGTGGAACGTATTAAAGGTTTTCCAATAGAATCAGGCTGTAAAACCTTTTTGGATCTAATTGGAACCTTTACTTTTTTTATTGGATTGGAATGGACTGGATTCATGTTGTTTAGACAAATTGGTAACACTATATTATAACTTTTAATAAGAAGTCATTCGCAAACCCTAAATAATGCTCAAATGTTCATGTACATTCAAATCTGAATCAAAGCATTTCTAACTATTACATTAACTGATCATCTTGAGCATTATTTTATGCAATTAAGTTTAGTAGACTAGTCTAATATAAAATGACTACTTGTAAATGTTGTTAAATGTTAAGAAAGTTATGAAAACAATATAAATAGACTTGAGTCGATGCATAATTAATGACTCAATCCATCTAAATTAAAATATTCACACGGTTCTGCTTACTTACTCCAGAAATAAAACCAAACCAGAGTCAAATCTCTCTCTCGCTAGGCGTGAATACAAACATCCCAGCAAACCAATAATGAGTACATAGTGCTAAAACTATAAATATTTAAGCACAGGCATGTTTGAATGCCAATTTCTCACCAGCAACTCTAACAGTAAGGTTTTCAGCAATGCTGCATAGTAACATTATGAAACTATCAAATATTAATAATTTGTGTCCAGGGTTTTTCACAATAGACATTTAATTTATAGACTTTTCTCCAATATATAGAGAGTTGGCATGATACATATTCAAAAAGTTGATATACTTCACCAAACTATAAATATTTTGCTTAATATTTTATAATTACTATTCATGCAGCTTTTATTACCTTTTAAAAGTTCATTTATTACACTACAGGTCCATTTTAAATCAACTAGTTAAGTGGAAAAGCCAGAAATGGAGACTAGTTACAGACAGATATTACATTTAAACAGAATATTAATCTACATTTGAACCTAAAAAAAAATCATGAACACACCAACTACCCATTTAGACGTAGCCTATACTAATGAACTAATTTATAACCTTCAAATGAATTACCTGTTAAGCACTAGTAATGTTAGTTAAGGTATTATAAAGGGTTAGAAAACAAACCTAGCTCTTTATATTGGAGGCTTGCTGAGAGTCTTTCTTTTTTACTCTAATAAACTTCAGCAGTGTTTCCGTTGAAACGCCAACTTTAGTTTATCCGCTTGTCAGTAACACTATTCAGATGAAGTTCAGGTAAAACAACAGACTTTAAAATAGTCTTAAAAGCCCATTTAATACTTTTACACTATTTTCTCGCTGACACCCGACACCACCGAGGCCTCCATAACACACAACCAGAGCAGTTTACACGTCCTAGGAGCTAAAAACTCCTATCAAACATGTCAAATACTTCCAGCAGACTTCACAAAATGCTGCTTTTAGTTTTAAACTCAACTTCCAGAAGTGCACATCTGGGTTCACAAACCCGCCGCAGACTATAGTTTAGCTGAAGTTTACGCAGACTTCACTCACTAAAGTTACTTCTCAAACTATTGTTGCACTATTATACATCTTCTATTAAATACATGCTCGTGCGAAACAAAACGAAATAAAATACGCAAAAACTTACACGAAACCAACCGTGCTCTAGTTTGTTTCGCGCTCGTGCGTTTTACTTTGTATCACATTGTTCGCGGTGATATAATGACTTCAACACCTCAGAGCCGTAGGAAAAACTCAACAAAAACTATTTTACTCACCACGAATCACCGTCAGACTACAACAAAGCAGCAGTTCCAGCAATAAAATCTCCATCGCAAGCGCTCCGGGCTTTAATTCCATAATCCCAGCTCCATTTCTTCGAGGTATTGGTGTTAGGAGAAAGTTTGTAGTCCGTAGGTCGATCAGTCGGACTTTTTTTCGCCCGAGCGACTCTTCCAGCGATAGTAGAGGAGGCACGAGGAGGGGAATGACTGACAGCGGAAACTGATCGACGTCATCAAGTGGGATTGTGCGGCGCTGTGGCGCGTTCGCCTTGGCAGACCATAGGAATAGTGGAGCGAACAGAAGAAGACACACACACTGTAAACTGTAATTTTGAAAAGAAAAAAGTAAAATACTACAGTAAAAGGCTGTAAAGTTAAATGTACAGTCATCCGGTCATTATCGCAAAAAAACAAAAACAAACAAAAAAAAAAAAACAACAGTGCATTTGTATATATATTTATTGTATATTGTTATAGGCTACATATTTTTTTAAAAGTTTCATTTCCGTTTTTCCGTGATGTTAGACCTTCCACTATTGCAGAACTCAAGCGGCTTCTGGTAATTCTATTTTAGTAAAAGGAACATCAATGTTTCATTTAGTGAAATAAAAAGAGACCCAAATGAGTCAATTGCTAATATATATATATATAGATTACTGGTTTATTATGATGTCATGCGTTACCATGATGGTGTTTTATGTTTGTGTATGTGTCACTCTTTCATTGATAGAGAAATTAATCATTATGAACTTTGTCATCATGTGGGTGTCCAAATCTGTTATCAGTACAAACAAAAACAAACAGATTTTAATCACTCAAATAGCATGGTATATTAACATTATGATTTATTGACATATACAGT
Organism: Mylopharyngodon piceus; assembly: GCA_039654765.1. Taxonomy (NCBI): domain Eukaryota; kingdom Metazoa; phylum Chordata; class Actinopteri; order Cypriniformes; family Xenocyprididae; genus Mylopharyngodon; species Mylopharyngodon piceus. Next base: position 13,474,721 of record CM077459.1, on the reverse strand, counting down.
TAAAAAATATAGTCAACAAACATCAACGCTGTCAAATAATGATCTAAATGACTGATTTTTTTTTTTTTTTTCTGTTTTTTGTTCAACTCAATTCTGATGCATTTAAAATATTGAAAAGTCTTTGAAAATGCACTGACTTTAAATCAGTGCATTTAACTTTTTATTAGTTATATTTAATAATAAAGATGTACAATGACTAATTGTGATGTTGTAAATCATAGGACTATCTATATATACACTATAGCCAGGGTTGTCAGCAGGGAAAGACAATGAGTTCTCTTGTACTGGGCCCTGATGAAGGAGGCCCACTATAGGTCCACTATGGTATAGCCTACACATCATACACAACATATTTGAGTTCTCTGACTGCAGATTTTCAAATGTGAGTTTTAAAACATTAGGAAACATATGTGAGATTAGTATCTTCTGGAGTCGTTTTCTCAGGAGAACAATCTGAGCAATAAGTGAGACATTAAAGAGATCTCATTTGGTCTTGGGAGAACTTGATGAGACATATTTGAGTTCTCTGACTGCAGATTTTCAAATGTGACTTTTAAAACATTAGGAAACATATGTGAGATTAGTATCTTCTGGAGTCGTTTTCTCAGGAGAACAATCTGAGCAATAAGTGAGACATTAAAGAGATCTCATTTGGTCTTGGGAGAACTTGATGAGACATATTTGAGTTATTTGACTGCAAACTGTCAAATATGAGTTCCAAAACTTTAGGAGACAAATGTGAGATTTATGTCTTCTGGAGTTGTTTTCTCAGGAGAACAGTCCAAGAATTAAGTGAGATATTAAAGAGATCTCATTTGGTCTTGGGAGAACTTAATGAGACATACTTGAGTTCTCTGACTGCAGATTTCCAAATATGACTTCTGAAACATTAGGAAACAAATGTGAGATTAGTGTCTTCTGGAGTTGTTTTCTCAGGAGAACAATCTGAGAAATAAGTGAGATATTAGAGAGATCTCATTTGGTCTTGGGAGAACTTGATGAGACATATTTGAGTTCTCTGACTGCAGACTGTCAAATATGAGTACTGAAATATTAGGAGAGAAATGTGAGAATTATGTCTTCTGGAGTCGTATTCTCAGGAGAACAATCCGAGAAATAAGTGAGATATTAAAGAGATCTCATTTGGTCTTGGGAGAACTTGATGAGACATATTTGAGTTCTCTGACTGCAGATTTTCAAATGTGAGTTCTAACACATCAGGAAACATATGTGAGATTTGTATCTTCTGGAGTTGCTTTCTCAAGAGAACAATCTGAGCAATAAGTGAGACATTAAAGAGATCTCATTTGGTCTTGGGAGAACTTGATGAGACATATTTGAGTTCTCTGACTGCAGATTTTCAAATGTAAGTTCTAAAACATTAGGAAACATATGTGAGATTAGTATCTTCTGGAGTTGTTTTCTCAGGAGAACAATCCAAGAAATAAGTGAGATATTAAAGAGTTCTCATTTGGTCTTGGGAGAACTTGATGAGACATATTTAAGTTCTCTGACTGCCGATTTTCTATTGTGAGTTCTAAAACAAAACAAATGTGAGATTAGTTTCTTTTAGAGTAATTTTCTCAGGAGAACAATCTGAGCAAAAATTGAGATATTAAAGAGATCTCATTTTGCTTTCCTAAATGGAGAGATGGAAGTTTTAAAATGCATAAAACATGTTTTGTAAATGAATGACACATTCTTCTTTGTACTTCAGAAAACAGCAGCTTAAACATGCCAAGCTTGGCACAGCTTTCTCCTTTTAGCCTGTTATGTTTCTTTATGCTCATATGAAAGCTCATGTTATAAAAGAGTAAAATACAATGATGCAAATTCATTTCGGCCTCTTTCATGAGTCCTGAGGTGCTGTAAACATCAAGGATCAAACTGAACCCCTGGCGGACTGAAAGCCCTCTTTGGGTTGAATGGTAAAGTTCTGCAACCAACTCCAAATCCAAAGTGAAAGCATATGTGCGCGGTAGTGCGTGTGAGCGAAGCAGGCAGTAATTCCCGGGCCTAGAGAAATATGCTGTAATGAAACCTGCCTTTACAGTCACCTGTGCAGTATAGCTCTCGGCGTTCTCTTTGATCTACAGAGCACTGTGCGTAAATAAAAAATCACTTTCTCCACTGCCCGTTGTTACTTTTGAATATTAGACTTTGTATTAATGCATCCAAGACTTAATGCAAGACATATTTTGCGCGTAACATATGCCATCTGGAACAAGTCCTCTTAAAACAAAGGGTTTATAGAGGCATCATGTCAATGTGCTTTGCACTAACCCTGTTGCTTGCTACCTACTTTTCACTGGAAATTCATAGTCAGGATTTCATAGTCGGCCTGAAGCTGTGCTGAAATATGTGTCTGCCACTTAGTTACACAACCAAGAAAAACAGCAATATTGTGCTGAAAGTTGTAGCAAATAAACGGCTAATAGCTGAGTATCAATACCAAACCATCAAAACAAATGAGAGGCCAACTGTTTTGTTTGGAGAGCGAGGTTAACGTTTTTATTGGAAATTCATCGGTATTGTTTCTCTTTTGGCATGAAGTAAAAATTTAGGATGTAGAAATGCCAAAAGACAGCGAGAGATTGGGAAATTTTGAGGCCTGAGACAATTCCTTTGAGAATTGCGAAAATGCAGCACTCGACAAGAAATGTAGTAATCATAGGTTGTGAAAAGATGGTTTTTAGGCCAGATCAGGTCAGCAAATAGTCACACAACCGCTTGGAGAAGATATCAACGGACTCCATGCTCTGTCCCGTGCTTCTCTAATAAAATCCACATTTCGCGTAACTGTTGTTGTGCTTCCCCCCAAAACAAAATTGTCCCCTGGTGAGTTGTTGTAAAGGTGTCGGCCCACCTTCCTTCCAACTTGTTATTTTCCTCCTTGCCAATTAAACTTCCAGACCTTTAAAATTAAACAATGTGCATCGCACGTTTCCAAGGTGCAATTATTGGCTGACAGATGTGGCTTGTTTATGTGTGGCATCTTGTTTACTCCAAAGGCTGATTGATATATGCACGACTCATAAAACACTTTGAAACCATGGGAAACCTGGGGCCCACTGGCTCCAAAAGCGAGGACGATGGACCCCTTGAACTTATGCATCTTTTTCTGCTTGGTCATGAACAGGCCAAGGCAGAATCATTTTTAATTTTTTTCACATTTTCTGTGCTGATTTGGAAGCGAAATCTGCAGAATCCTGTAAAATGGATTTAAACATGCTGAAATGTGTTAAAGGGACAGTTGTATGAATTTCTTTCTTCTGCTGAACCCAAAAGAAGATATTTTGAAGAAGGTCGGAAACCAAACAATTGATGGGACCCCACTGACTTCCACAGTATTTTTTTTTTTTTTTCTCCATAATATGGAAGTCAATGGAGTCCTTCAACTGGTTACCTATATTCTTCAAAATATTTTCTGTTGTGTTCAGCAGAAGAAAGAATTCATACAGGTTTGGAACAACTTGAGGGTGAGTAAATGAAAGAATTTTCATTTTTGGATGAACTATCCCTTTAAGCAGTGCTGAGAGGATTGTTTATATTAGCAATAGCAAATGACAATTAGCCTACTCACGCGACTCCAGACTGCGAATGGCCAAAAATACAGCAAAAAAAGTGGATAATGATTTAAAATGTAATGGGGAAAACTTTGTGTGCGTCCATTTGCGATTTCGTCAGATAGCCTAGCATCGTAACAAAGAACAAAATGTGTGCCGAGATGTCTGATTCAAGAACAAATGACTCTTACGAGCTTTTTTTAATGATTCAAGTTAATAAAAGATTCACAAAACAACCTCGAAATCACTTTAAATCAGATACACTTAGTCTGCGAATTGTTACCGAGTTCATATCGGATTCCCTCACTGAACCAAGTCATTTGTCGGTTATGCCCGATTCAAAATGAGCCGGGAATCGTTACTGGATATATGATACTGTGTACTTCAGGTTCGCGAAATTTCTTTTTACAAACTCGTCTGTTGGAGTTTGTCTGTGCAGTGTGAATTGGCCTTAAAGAGACATATCACCAACATGCAATCGATCTATAGCCTAATTGTATTCTAAAAATATTGGTTATTTTTTTAGCATAAGGCTGTACAGTTGCTCCTAAATGTTTCATTTAATTCTCTTGGTTTTTCTTTTTTCAGAGCCCTGTCATGTTCTTTGTAAGATGGAAGTTCAAATTTTGTGGAAACGGGCACAGATTATAGCTATACATGGATCACCGTTAATATCTAACAGAAACAGAAACTTCACACAATAAAAAAGACAGACTGCAAAGTAAGTTTCTTTATTATACATCTTTTTTTAACAGTGCAGCTATTAAGACTTACAAAATCAATTTGGCACATATCAAACTATCATACTTCATACCTTTCTCTGATCCCCAACTAACATGATCATCATCTGTTCTTTGTTCCAGACACTAAATATACAATGGCTGAGTTATTCCCTTGGCTTTACAATAATGTGCTTCTGTGCCACAATTCCTGGTTTGGCATTTATTCTTCACTCACACTTACACACCAAAAAAAAAAAAAAAGAAAAAAGAAAAGAAAAAAAAAGGCATTATTTCATAATTCTTTGAATGTTCCTGAACCGTTCCGACAAACATAAAAAGGCAATTATTGCAGCCAACTCATCAGCTGCAGATGAAACACTGAACATGACAGATTAGACAGAACATTTCCAAATATTGCACTATGAATCCCTTATAACGACATTCGTTGAATGAAGGTTGAGGGCTAAGTTAATACTAAGGCTTCAGCCCCATGTGCCAAGAATTATGTGGAAGCTAAGTCTGCATAGAAACAAAAGATACATGTCACACCAACTCACTCGAGCACCAGCTAGATTCCCATAACTAGAAGTCGTACAGGGCTTTTCGAGCGTTTGAAATGCGAGCGAGTGCTACCAAGGGGTCTCAAACCAAAGTCAATCAGCTACCAAACTTCGAAAACGTAAATACATTGAAATGTAAACCACACAATCCTGGTCAGACCCCCGAATCGGAGTACATTCCATTGATGAGATAGTCGACCTGAGTGTAGTCCTTTCGCTTGTAGCTCTCGTACGCTTGTTTGACAAACAGCACCACCGTGACCACGAAAAAGAGGAGGCCAAACAGAAGAACGGCCAGCAGAGAGCTTGTGTTCAACAGGTGGCCAGTCAAAGGGTCTCCGGCCACCTCAACCATGGCTTGGTCCCCTTTGAGAATGTCCTTAGGCAGCTTGGGTGCCACTACTGAGGGGCTCATTGAGGTTTTTGGTGTGGTTGGCATTGGCTTCTCATCTGAGGATGTTGGAATGGGAGAAGTTTGTTCTGGTTTAGTGGAAGAATTGGATGGAGGTGTTTTAGGCACTAATGGTGAGATGCTGACGGACAATTTGGTCCCTGATGGTGAAGGTGAAGAAGGCTGCTTTGGAATTATGGTTTGTGCAACTGTTGTGGAGGTGGTGGTTGTTGTGCTGGTAGTTGTTGAAGTGGATTTAGGACTGGATGTGGTTGGTTTAGGTGTAGTTGTTGTGGTGGATGTCATGGCAGGTGTTGTTGGAATGGTTTCTGTGATCGCTGGTTTTGGCACTGCATCAACTGTGGTGGCTTTCTCTGTTGAGGTTGTCTGCAGGTTGGTGGTCGCTTTAGTCGAGTTGTTTTGTAAAGTGGCCGGTTTTGTAGTAGTGGAAGTACTGGAGATGGAGATGTTAGCTTCAGTGGTAGATGGTTGTGTGATATTAGATGAAGAACCGTCTGGAGAAGATTGGGAAGAGGTGGTGCTAGAAGACAGTTGGGGAAGCACCGATTCTGTAGTGCCATTTTTGTTCACATGGACAGACTCTGCAAAAACAAAGCTTGAGTTGGTAAATGGTTGACATGGCTGATATTCTGGAACAAATTATTGCAAATTTTTGTCACACAATTAAAAGAAAAGAAAGAAAATGTGAGTGCTTTTGATCATGGCATGATGGTAGTTGCTGAATCTCCAGGACCACAGCTAAAGAATTCATATTTTACCTGAGTTGTGAATGTGAGTTTGCAGACAATCATATGTGATGAGAAAAAAGGATGAAATAATCGTAAGAAAACATATTCTGTTAGAGTAGTTAGAGCAGTGTAGTCTGATTCATGAACAAATTACTCTTATATGCAATTCTTTTAAATACATCACAAATATATAGTGCAACCAGTGTAGTTTGATTCACGAACAAAAGACTCTAAAGAGTCATTTGTGTGTGAATTGGACTGCACTGGTTGTGCTGTTTCTTTAAATTCTTTAAAAAGAACCAGCACATAATAATAATAATAAAAAAGAAAGAATCAAAAACAAACAAATGACTCTTATGAGTCAATTCCTTTAATGAATCATTCAGAAAGACTCACAAGTTACTATTTTGAATCAGTGTAACAAATCATTCCAAAATAAGAGTTAAATTTACTGAACAAAAATCAAATACTTACAAAAAAACTAAAGCACAAACATATCTAACACAAATGCAGACAAACCAAGGAAAGATATTAGCAGTTGTGGTCACACCTGGCTTCGCTAACAGATGGATGAAATTTGTGACATTTCCACAAGCGTTCTGGGTATTATTTGGGCAGCTGATCAGAAAACACAGAGATTTTTCTTCATTAAGAATAGCCATCGAACAGTTTTCAACTGTAGAACCTGAAAAATGAAAAACAAACAAATCAACAAGACGTCCTCTTCAAAGACACGGTTTCTTAAATGAGTCAATTTCGATTGATTTCAAAACTATGTAATATTGCTGAACTGTCACTTCTGAGTGAATGAATCAGTGCCACAGCAAATAAAAACCATATTTTACCAGGATTGTGAATTTGAGTTTAAAGGTGCAATATGTAAGATTTTCTGTCGCTAGAGGCCTATTCAAAACAAAGGCGTAGCTTGATGACGCCAAGTTTGAGCGTGGAATCTTGGGACATGTGGTCTTCACCTCACAGCCAGTGGAAAACAATTGGGATAGGACACGGGAAGAAGTCATGTTCATGGATGCAATTATTAACGTTACTGTAGTATGAAGCAGAGCAGGGCCGAATGTTGTGGGAGCTGAACGAGGCCGCTGGAGCGATTGCGCAACACACGCCACGAGCAGCGGAACTTTTATTATGCCGCAGTCGCCGGCGCTGCTTCCGCTTTTCCGGTCATGAGTATGAGGTAACACAGCTCTGTTTATCATATTAGATACATTTGAGTGTGTTGAAAATGATGTTATAACATTACTCTGTGCGTTCGCTCGGCGGCTGCTGTGAGACGCTTGTTGCACACTGCAGTAAGATAGATCGATTTTAGAATATCATATTAAATGCTGGATGGCTTGTGTTGATAAATAGCATGCAATTAATTTTAAAACGTATTGTATGATGGAGAAAACGCTGTATTACTGTTACTAAAAATAAAGCTGCATCTGATTATGCGCAGGTATGACGCAATTGACAGGCGACTCCTCACACGTCCCGGAGGCTTGGTTAAAATTGCAATTTTCTCACGATTTACAAGTAGTTGCAAACATTTGGGATATTGTAAGTACTCAAGTGAACAAAATATATAACACTGGCCTAGTGGTTTTTGGATATTTTACTGCACGTTTAAACTGAATTGAATGTGATGTGCTGTGCTAAAAACAAAAACCAATGCAGTCAAATTCACAAACAAATGACTCTTATCAAGTTCTGAACAAATCATTCAAAAAGACCCACAAGTCTGAATCCTTCCAAAATAGGAGGTAAAGTTACTGAATGAAATGTATCACATGCAAATATATGAACAAGAGATGAAAAACTGACACATATATCACACCAATATTACATCCATTTGGACGTTCCCAGAATGTCATCATCAAAATTTCCAATCCATAAATGATCAAACAGAAAAAAAGGACACTTTGTGCTACCATAATGCAACTTTAAGAGGACAAATAACCTACACTAAGTTTCTAAAAGCTGTTTTTAGAGTGTCATGGCCAAATATATTTTACAGCCTGCTCTAAAATGTGAAATAAAATGAACAGTGCAATCTGTGACTCATCAAACTCAGTTGTTTTCATTGGGACAGAGACATTCCCTGAATGCTCATTAATGGATGTCAAACTGCATAGCCTGAGCTCTGCAGTCTTCAGGAACAAGCAACGTCTGGGAGGACAAACAGGCCTTGCCTCTCTCTTTGATCCCATCCCAGCAGCCATGTGTGCATTAGGTACAGCACACCTCAACCTCCACATCCGTCTCCACTCTTTCCCTTATTCCCACTTCCCCTGATTACTTAACCAGGTGGCTGCAGCACGGCAGGACCAACAGGGCTATAAAGAATTTGCTTGCGCTGGCACCGCAGAATGCTCCAAAATGCCCCAATTTCCCTTTTTGGACCGAGCCAACGGACACTCATCCAGCATTTAAAGCTCCAGGTGAATCAATAATCAACCTCAGTGAGGTAAAAAATGCCGGTTGAATCATCTCTTGGTCAGCGTTGACACACTAAATCGAGAGGCCAGCTGCATCGCGTGCATTTTTTCCCTTTTAAACACTTCTCCAGCTGTTTAAAGCAGAAAAAAACGCATGAAACCAAAGGCGAATGGAGTTCGGTATGAAATTGTTGAGGACCCAACAAGATTCTTGCAGTTGCTACATAGTACGTTTGGTCTTTGACGTTTTGAAAACACACCGTTCCCTGGGCTGGAATGTGGAAAGCTTATGTATTTATAGCTCCCCATCATTCCAAACATTTCAGACTTCCAGATGGCGGTGGTGATTCTGACCTTGCTTTCGATCTCCATACGGTTAACGTGACGGAAACTCAATACCGACTGTGTACGTGTGTGTTATCGGGCGGGGGCAGGGCCAGCCGCTCTACCCACAAACACAAAGCCAGTGTGCCCCGGGGTCATTTAGGCTGTCTGCGTGTTTACAGAGGTGGTGAGATAGTCAAGTTCAACGTGTGTGGCCAAAGCAAGAGAAGGGGAAAAGAAAGTGATTTAATTAAAAAAAGAGCATGTAGAAGGGTACGGCCCGCTGAAGCAGCGCCTGGCGCATAAGCAGAACAGCCAGCCCAGGCCTCTCTTTCATCTTAAATGTGAAACACATGGCCCTCTTTGAAAGTGCACGTTCTTCAAGGGAAAGACGTGATGTATAAAAAGACAAAACAAAACATATGGCTTTACTTTTTTTTTTTTTTTTTTTTAAATATGATATTCCACAGGTACCCTGTTTTATCTTTGAAGGTAGCACAGAGATTGCATTTCATTCTCAAGCCCTCAAAGAAACAAAGAAAAATGGCTGGTATAAACAGTGGAAAAGAATCATACAAATCTGTTAATTTACATTTTTAATGTGTCTTATGTATTTGCAGGGATCAACAATAAGGATGGCCCGAGTGAGAGAGTTTTGGGCCATTTGATGGGACTATCACTTGCCTTATCGAGACAGAACTTAACTGATCATGCATCATTTGCAAACTTAAAGAGACAGTTCACTCAAAAATGAAAATCCTGCCATCATTTACTCACCCTCATGTTGTTCCACAACATGTACGACTGACTAACTTCTGTGGAACACAAAAAAAAGATATTTTAAAAGTGTTTTTGTCCATATAATCAAAGTCAATGAGGTCCAATGCTGTTTGGTTCCCAGCGTTCAACAAAATATTTTTTTCTTTTGTGTTCCACAGAAGAAAGTCACACAGGTCTGGTGACTGAATGTTTATTTTTGTGTGAATTATCCATTTCAGCATTGTTTTTAGGGATGCACGATACATCGGCCACCATATCGGTATCGGCCGATATATGTTCATTTTTAATGTTATCGTTATCGGCCCAATAAGAAAATATGGCTGATAAATTAAAGCCGATAAATAAATGGGAAAAAAATGGATTATTTCCTTTAGCTGAGACACTTCAGAAGAGCACTGTTCACAATGAATTGAATTGCTTGAAATATGATTGGAGTCACTTCAAAAAGGAAAATACAGTTAAGTGCAACATGTGCAGCGCAAGTCTGTCATACAGGCTACATAAAATTATAATTGTGTGTTTGAGACATGGCTTTTAATGGTGAAACTTTTGTCTTTGTAATCAGGCTCTCAAAAATTATATAAAAATTTGGATTTAGATTTATCGGCTAATATATTGGTTATCGGCTTTCAAATACAAAGATTTTTCGGCCAAAATGTTCATGTTGGTGCATTCCTAATTGTTTTATCTGGCATATTGAATATTGTTCTAGCAAATTCTGCTGATGTAGATTTGACACCATGGTAAAGTTCTCAAAACGGCTTGCATCAATAAGGTTTTGTGTGAAAAACGCCATCCATGTAATATTATATATTTATTTTGTTATATAAATATATTTTTAAATAGTTTCTTTTTGTTTAAGAAAGTTTGACATTAAAGAATATCGGTATAAAATATCAAAATAAAATATACAGTCAAACCAAAATTTATTCAGACACCTTGAACATTTCAATCATTAATACAGTTTATCAGTTACAGTTAAGATCTCAGAGATAAACTGTGTCAGAAAAAATTAATCTTAATTATGTCAGATAACACTTAAGCAATACATGGTCAGGTCAAAGTGTCTGAATACTTTTTGGTTCCAAATTGTTATCAATTTTACTGGTAGTCCACTGTATGGAGAATTTTTGGGTATAATATGTCACAGTTTACTTTATTTTGCTATCCTCACTTACATAAATGAATTATAGCGTCCTGCACCCACTAGTAAAAATATATCAAAAATGTCTGAATAATTTTTGGTTTGACTAAAATAGTAAATATAAATGTATATAAGAAAATATTTTCTGACACACACAAACAAAAAAACATTTCTAAAAATATCTTGGCATGGAAAACTACTGTCGGTGCAGCGGCCTTAACACTTGATTTCTTGTCTTTCTTTCCTACTACATCCATCAATAAAAATAAACAATAAAACATACACGCATTCATAAAAATCTGAATGGGCCAGCAAAAGAAATCCTTCCTGTTGAGCCCTGATGTCTCATGTATTTCTGGCAAATGGTACCTTAAATAATTGAAAAAATAAAAATAAAACAAAAATAATAATAAATAAAAAATAATAATAATAGTAGTTTCTAAAGTTGTACTTATTGTTATGACAACATGCTATAAATTAATACTTGAATGAAAGAGAAGACCATCAATTCAGACATAATAAATATATAAAATTTTTGGAATTATATGCAATTTAAAGGAATCAATCAAAAGGATATCTCAGATGCCTTAGAAATAGACTTACACAATTTTTTGTCACACTCCTCTGAGTTATTCACAGTCAGATTAGCCACTATCTTGAGGCCGCTCTCCAAATGATTGGGCGCACATGGAAGCACAAGGAGCCCAAGGATGGGCAGCAGGACCAGGATGGGGTGGACAGACATGATCATAATGTGAGAGAAGGTCACATCCCCAACATCTGTGGGACATACAAAAGCAATGATTTGTAAAACTGTAACTCATTTTTTTCTTAAATACATTAGATAGATAGATGTGACTGAGAATGAACATAAATGTGATCCAATTGCGCCATCTAGTACAAATTCCAAAACACTACAAGAACACATTTTGAAATTTCTTTTGGTCTACCTGCAAAACAGCTGTTTCACAATCCTATTAGACGACAAGTGCTATAAAAACACATAACCATAATATACAGTTACCTTTTTATATTCATTTTCAGATTACAAGCTCCTATTTTAAAGCAACATAAGGTCTAATCTATTTTAGGTGCTTGAAAATGTGCTTTGAACTGCAGTTACACAGGCTGTTTTGGGTATAAGGAAGTTTCAAAAGTGAATAAATAGCTCTTGGACGCAGCATATAAATCTCTGCCACACCCCTCAGAACGCCTGGTTATTGCCGCCACTGCAAACAGCACTGAAGGGCTCACTAAACCCGTTCCAGGATGTACAGATCATATGACTTCCATCGAGGCTTGAACAAAGGAATAAAACTCACTCAGAGATGAAGCAGATTATTCACGGATGGTCCGTCCTGAGCTGGAATAAAACACAGACAAGAAATAAAGCAGCTATAGAAAAAGAACAGGGTTAAATCACTCCCAAAGAACTATCCTCATGCTTTATTGCATCCATTTTTCTTAAATTATAAAGGGTTAAGAGACATGACACACTGGTTGTGATTACTAGAGAGTTTATAACTTAAACATATAGCATGATGGAGGTTAATATACAATTGCATGCTGGTACAAATCACAAATCAAACCCAAAATTCTTCTTTGTGTGCATTATTATGGTTACTAACTCCTTAGGAGTCATTACTAGGGCAATGTAGGTCAGTTAAGAGGAGTGTGAACACAAACAACACCATTCTTTGTTGTTTACAATGGAACATGTGCTTTCTAACTCAATTATATCAGGATTTCTTTTCTTACACACTCTTCTTCATACAATCAAAATATACATATTACACTAATTAGAAAAAAATGACTCAATTACACATGCACTTGAATGACCACAAGAAAATTAGAATACAAAAACGGTGTTAACCATTAAAGCAATCTTGTCTAATATAAAAAAGCTCATGACGATGCACTTACCAACAAGTACAAAGCTTTTTTTCACAAATACAAAGCTTCTTTTCTTTTCTCAATTTGTAAACGTAAACAGCAGCGTTTCCAAAACACTCTCTTTACTGTAGGGTGCAAAAGCAAGCAAATGAATACCGTCTCATTCCTCATGCAGTGTCTAATGTCACTCTCCTGTCAAATGTTTCATATTTTAATTCGGGTTGTTTATGTAAGTAGCAGATAGCTGACAGACACGACACACGGGTGATGCGACAAGAGGAAATGCAGGACTTCCGGGTCAGTTTGAGGTCTGTGAGCGCGTCAAAATAAAAGTACTCGTCATTCAATTTAAGTTTATTGTACGTAGATGGACATTAATTAAATGTTTTAAAATCGTTTCAAAAATGACAATGTTAGTCATCGTTTCTAAAGCATAATAGGATCATATGTAAGATTGGTTTTTATATGATTAGCAAATAACGCTAACTAAATGTGTAATCATAATTTACAATGAACAAAATAAAGATTAAAAAATCAAGATGAAAGAATGACACGTAGCCTATCTACCATTATCATCATATCTACCATATATATATGATGATATTGGTATTGGTAGATGCGGTAAAGTGAAGAAATAAGCAGAGTTTCCAGTTGGAGTTTTAATTCCGAGGACTTTTATTATGGAAAAGCGTAAATCACGTGACACAGAAGTACCCAGTCATTTTTATTGACAAGCAGAAGCTTCGCTAAAAACGAGTAACCACATAAAATAAACAAAAACCCAAGGATGATCAAGGCTATTCTTATTTTTAACAACCATGGGAAACCCAGGCTCATCAGATTCTACCAATATTTTGTAAGATAAGCGCATAAAAGACACTGAAAAAGCTATTGCCATTCTTTACCATTGAGACAATATAAGCAGATCAATTCAATTAATTGTGATTTATTCAATGTTTCGTTGTTAACCATACAGTATTGGCTTCAGATAAATTTTTTGTGTCAAATATAATGTTTCGTGGTGAGGAAAAATTATTTTCGTATCTGATTGGGTTTCCATCTTCTTACTGGAAAGTCAGTTCCTCATTTTGTTTATATATGTAGTCTATATAATCTCCACTCTATAAATGTAATAATCTATATCATATGTTCATAATAGTAATTTTTATATAATATTAAACCATTTTTTTTTGTGGTTTATACTGTTTGTTTTTTTCATCTGTATGTTTTTATTATGTAATGATGAGTTAAAATCCATGATAAAATTAAATTTAAATCAGTTTATCATGTTTCTTTCACAGGCAGAAGACATGCAGCAACAGATCATTAGGGAGACCTTTCATCTGGTGTCCAAAAGAGACGATAATGTCTGCAATTTCCTGGAGGGCGGAAGGTGACAGAAGTGTTTTTTTTTTTTTGCATAATAACTTGCACATAAGGCCTTGCTGTTATGATTTTTTCATCTAGATTTCAGTATCCAGTATCAAAAGTTATTTACTGTAGTTTTGCTCTTCATTTCAGTTTAATCGGCGGCTCAGACTACAAGCTGATCTACAGACACTATGCCACTCTGTACTTTGTGTTTTGTGTGGACTCATCAGAGAGTGAGCTGGGGATTCTAGATCTCATACAGGTGAACATACTGCAATTCTCATGCTGTAGTACTGGCTTACAGCCACAAGGTGGTAATTGATGTTTTTCATATTGCCTTTTGAAGGCATACATAAAGACAAGGCAAAGTTTACAACCCTTGTTTTAAAGGGATAGTTCACCCAAAAATGAAGATATTTTGAAGAATTTTGTTAACCAGACAGTTGACGGCACCCATTGACTTCCATAGTATTTTTTTTTTCCTACTATGGAAGTTAATGGGTGCCATCAACTGTCTGGTTACCAACATTATTTCATATGACTACAGTGGTTCAACCTTAATGTTATGAAGTGATGAGAATACATTTTGTGCGCCAAAAAAATAAAATAACGACTTTATTCAACAATATCTAGTGATGGGCGATTTCAAAACACTGCTTCATGAAGCTTCGAAGCTTTACAAATCTTTGTTTCTAATCAGTGGTTCGGAGCGGCAAAGTCACGTGATTTCAGTAAACGAGGCTTCGTTACGTCATAAGTGTTTCGCAATTTCAATAGTTCACGTGACTTTGGCAGTTTGATAACGCTATCCGAACTACTGATTCGAAACAAAAGATTCATAAAGCTTCTAAGCTTCATGAAGCAGTGTTTTGAAATCGCCCATCACCAGATATTGTTGAATAAAGTCGTTATTTATTTTTGGCGCACAAAAAGTATTCTCGTTGCTTCATAACATTACGGTTGAACCACTGTAGTCACATGAACTGTTTTAAATAGGTCTTTAGTAGCTTTCTGGGCATTGAAACTGAGCCATGTCGTTCCTCACTGAGTCATCAGATTTTATCAAAAATATCTTAATTTGTGTTCTGAAGATGAACGAAGGTCTTACGGGTGTGGAACGACATGAGGGTGAGTAATTAATGACAGAATTTTCATTTTTGGGTGAACTAACCCTTTAAGTACTATTTAAATACCAGTTATTTAGTATATAACATGTATTGCCATCTGATACCATGGTACTGCCTCAGTACTTTTTTGCATGAGTGGTTGATTTGCTCCTTTTTGTTTTGTGTAACCCGAAACGTTACTTGAGTCTTTTGGAAATATCTGTGAAAGAACATGTTATTCACTAATGTGTATAATTTTATCATGCAGGTCTTTGTGGAAACCCTGGACAAGTGCTTTGAGAATGTGTGTGAACTGGACTTAATCTTTCACATGGATAAGGTCAGTTTTCAGGTGTATGATGTTCATTTTTATGATGACCTGTGTAACTTTTTACCTCCTTTGTTACATAAAAACAAGTTTTCTTAAATGTTCATTAGGGCATTAACAATCAGGGTGATCATAATTCAATCCATTTAAGGGAAATTTTATAGATCAGAATATCCTTTCTGATAATGGCCTGTTGGATTATAGCACCATTGTAAAATATGTTCATGATAGAAGTGTCCACTACGTTCGTTTCATTAGTTATCTCTGTAATACTCTTTTATGAGTGGAAGGAGTTACTGGGAAATGATAATGTACGGTAACTTGATGCATTCGTTTCTGAATTTGCCATATGCAACATGTTTGATAATGCGCATCAGTAGTCATGTGCTTGTGTGTATTTTTAGGGTTATGGTCTAGTCTCTGTTTAATGCTCCGATTCAGTCAGCTGAGCTGTTTATGGTGTTGTGAAAAAGTATTGATTTTAAATAAGACTGAACAGTGTTTGACATCAAAGTACAGCGAGAGCGATTCGAAAGCATACTGAGCTGCTCTCCAATCGCTCTTGTGGTACTTTGATGCCATACACCGTACAAGTCGAACACACCTACAGTGTGACCAGTTCGATTCACAAACAAATGATTCTTATGAACCAGTTCTTTTAGTGAATGAAATCAGACAACTCAACCAGTGTATTTCAGTTCCCAAACAAGTGACTCTTACGAACTGATTCTTTTTAATGATCAAAAACATACAGTGCAACAAGAATAGTCTGATTCATGAACAAATGACTCTTATTAACTGGTTCTTTCAGTGAAATAAAACATCCCGTGCAACCAGAATAGGCAGATTAACAAATAAATAACTTTTTAGTGAATCAAAAATATTCTGTGCAACCAGTGTGGTCCATTTGGGGCCAAATGGCTTTTTTAAACTGGTACTTTTAATAGATCGTTCAAAAGGACACCAGTGATAGAATGTTTTTAATATTTAAAATATTTATTTTAAAATACCCTAATGAAACCTAATCAAATCAATATCAGAATCAATTCTGGAAATGTGTATTTTTACTCAGGCCTAGCTGTTTATTCATACTGTATGTCTTTATTGTATTAAGTAACTAATTAAAGACAAAGGCAGAACTGGATTCTCATAGTCTTGTAGGTTTAATTTTTGTTGTTTTTTCTAGGTCCATTATATTCTCCAGGAAGTTGTCATGGGTGGGATGGTTCTGGAAACTAACATGAATGAAATAGTCGCCCAAGTGGAGCTGCAGAATAGAATGGAGAAATCGGAGGTGAGTTCAGTTCACATTAACATAGAGCAACCAGGAGTCACTCCAGTTCAGCTGACATAAGTTCATGCAAACATCTGTGACATCTTTGCCTCAACTGAAACAGGAAGGAGAATTTTAAATAGTTTCATGTGACACATATATGCTAATTTTTACAACAACAAAAAACAGGTTAAATGGTATTGTACACACGTTTGACACAGATCCTTGGGAATATTTGTGAAGTGCTACAAATATGAATACCTCAAAAGACATTTTGTATCAGTATCATTTTTATCACTTCATCAGTATCACTTTCTTTTTCCTGCAAATTATTTTTGGCCGTAATAGTACATCATGTGAACGGCCTAAAATGTTATGTAATGGTGAAAGGTGTCTGGGCAGACATCAGTGATTCACGGTCACCTGATATCCTATCTGGAGTCGAGGTGATCGATAATGTTTGACAACACCCTGACACTTATGTATACATGGAAGAGGTTAAAATGAGGAAATGTTACACAAGACAATGAAGCACACATGGCTGAGAACAAAGCAACATCCATACATAACATTTAGTTAAAGGGTTAGTTCACTTGCATATAAAATTTTCCTGATAATTTACTCACCCCCAAGTCATCCAAGATGTTCATGTCTTTCTTTCTTCAGTTGAAAAGAAATTAAGGTTTTTGATGAAAACATTCCAGGATTATTCTCCTTATAATGGACTTCAATGGCCTCCAAACGGTTGAAGGTCAAAATTATAGTTTCAGTGCAGCTTCAAAGGGCTTTAAACGATACCAGACGAGGAATAAGGGTCTTATCTAGCGAAATGATCAGTCATTTTTGAAAAAAATGTAAATGTATATGCTTTATATAAACAAATGATCGCCTTCCAAGTGCTTCCGCCAAAACCGTACTTTCGTATTCTTTAAAAAGCTTACGCTGTATGTCCTACGCCTTCCCTATTCTACTTACGGAAAAAATGTAACTGGCGCTGCGTTCATTCCGTAAGTAGAATAGGGAAGGCGTAGGACATACAGCGTAAGCTTTTTGAAGAATACAGAAGTGCGGTTTTGGCGAAAAAAAAATTCTAAATATAATATTACATATATTATAATTTAAATATTTGTTTATTTTAATTGTATTATATCTTGTTTTGACTCTTGTTTTGGGCCGGGTTTAGCCTTAAAATTTCCACTGAACTGATTGGATTGGGATCTTGTTCATGGGCTGAGTTTGGGCTTCAGTTTAATGCTGAATAATTGCAGTATGATAATAAGATCATATGTTTTAGTATACAGAGAAGTTAAAAATATTCAGAATCTGACAAAGGACTGATAATAAATGTACTTTATTTATAGACTAATGAGTAGCCTATGGATCTTTCTTGAAAATACATGTTTTTAAATATAGGATTATTAAAGGGTTAGTTCACCCAAAAATGAAATTTCTGTCATTAATTACTCACCCTCATGTTGTTCCACACCCGTAAGACCTTCGTTCATCTTCAGAACATAAATTAAGATATTTATGATGAAATCCAAGAGGTTTTCTTTTTTATCTCCCATAGAAAGCAACAAAATTACCACATTCAAGGTCCAGAAAAGTAGTAAAAACATTGTTATAATAGTCAACGTGACTGCAGTGGTTCAACCTTAATGTTATGAAGTGACGAGAATACTTTTTGTGCACAAAAACAAAACAAAAATAACGACTTTATTCAACAAATTCGTCTCTCCTCTGGTAATTCTGTTGCTTTCTATTGAGGATAAAAAACCTCTTGGATTTCATAAAAAACATCCACACCCGTAAGACCTTCGTTCATCTTCAGAACACAAATTAAGATATTTTTGATAAAATCCGATGGCTCAGTGAGGCCTGCATTGCCAGCAAGTTAATTAACACTTTCAGATGCCCAGAAAGGTACTAAAGACATATTTAAAACAGTTCATGTGACTACAGTGGTTCAACCTTGTTATGAAGCGACAAGAATACTTTTTGTACGCCAAAAAAACAAAATGACGACTTTTCAACAATATCTAGTAATGGCCGATTTCAAAACACTGCTTCATGAAGCTTTGAAGCTTTACGAATCTTTTGTTTCGAATCAGTGGTTCGGATCACGTATCAAACTGCCAAAGTCACGTGAACTATTTCAATTGTGAAACACTTATGACGTAACGAAGCCTCGTTTACTGAAATCACGTGACTTTGGCACTCCAAACCACTGATTTTATCAAAAATATCTTAATTTGTGTTCTGAAGATGAACGAAGGTCTTACGGGTGTGGAACAACACGAGGGTGAGTAATTAATGACAATTTTCATTTTTGGGTGAACTAACCCTTTAAATAGGTTGTTCCACATTATCAAACAACCACGGTTCTCATGCAATATGTGGAGGAAGAAAGATCTTTCTGAAGATGAAAAGCATGAAATGGTGCAATGTCTTGCAAAAGTTATAAAAACAACTAATATTTTGCTAAAACTGAACAGAAATTGTCGAACTGTCAAAAGATTTTTAAGTGATTTAGAGCACAGAAGAACCCGGTCAGATAAAGGCTTATTAAAGGAAATTTCTGTCAAACAAATTAATTGTATTAAAAGGGCAGCTATAAAAAAACCCACTGTTGAGCAGCAAACAGGTATTTGAAGCTGCTGGAGTCTCAAGAACTTCTCTATGCAGGCTGGCAGTTGTGCGTAAAGTTGTGCACCCCTAACCAAAGCTCACAAAGAGAAACATTTACAGTGGGTGTAGAAATACATTTTCAAACAGTTTCATTGCTGTGGTATTTACAGGCACATTTGATCCTCTGTACTGTTTAGTTTTTGTGTGTGTGTGTGTGGTGTAATCAAACACAGATCTTCTAATCTGCACTAAATAATAGTTATAAAGTAATTTTTTTGTGTGTTTTTGGCAGGGTGGACTGTCTGCAGCACCAGCACGAGCCGTTTCTGCTGTGAAAAATATGAACCTTCCTGAAATCCCCCGTAACATCAATATCGGGGACATCAATATAAAAGTGCCCAGTCTCTCCCCGTTCTGAGTTTGTATCTCTGATCATTGTTTTTGTTGTTGTTGTTACTGTGTGTTAACATTCATTGCCATAGATGCTGTCTCCCTAATGCCATTTATAAACTCATGACTGACCGTCACACGAGGACTCTGACAAGTCCAAAGCACATTACAGGGTCCAATCATTTACAGCATACCTTTCATTTCAGACTTTGGTTTGTAGACATTTTGATTATAGTGTTGTTTTGTATTTTGTCTGTAATGTAGTAACATTCAACAATACTAACGTGTGATTTCTGCCAACAGACCAACTACTAAAACTATAAATGTTACACTTGAATAATTTATATTGAATGTTATACTATACCATATCATTAAAATTATGTTTTTGTCCAGATTCAGGTCTTGTTTCTCTCAAAATTGTGCTCTTTTTTTCTCGTTTTCGAGAGGTTATTTCTGATTTAAAGAATGTACATCAGAAATGCATTTTTATTTTTTTTAATTGCTTAATAGATCTGGACCATGAATAACAGGGTTTTCAGGGTTGAGAGAAAACCATTGTGAAAAAACCTATAAAACGCAATATTTGATCTGATCATTTTACTCCTCGACATACACTACCCGGCCAAAAAAAAAGTCGCTGTTGAATCTATGGATGGATCATTATTACAGTGATTATTATGTTTCTAGCATGTTATATGTTTGGCAACGGTTCTTTTAATCCTTAAAGATGGAGTGTGTAGCTTTTCATTTCTTAAACAACCATGTAGGAAGACACATTATGGCCATATTCCAGAATGACAATGTCAAGATTCACCAGGGTTAAAATTGTGAGTGGTTCAGAGAGCATGAAGAATCATTTTCACACATGAATTGGCACCTCTGAGTCCAGACCTTAATTTCATTTAAAGTTTTTGGGATGTGCTGAAGGAGACTTTACAGAGTGCTCACCTCTTGCATTGTAAATACAAGATCTTGACCAAAAATTGATGCACCTCTTGATGGAAATAACATCACAACATTTATTTCCATTGAGAGGTCTTCCTACATGGTTGTTTAAGAAATGAAAAGCTACACACTCCATCTTTAAGGGGTTAAAAGAACCGTTGCCAAACATATAACATGCTAGAAACATAATAATCACTGTAATAATGATCCATCCATAGACTCTTAAGTATTTGTCTATTAAAATCCAAACAGCGACTTTTTTTTTTGGCCGGGCAGTGTATAATGTTAAATGTTAAACATTTTATTGTCACAAAAAATCTGCAGCATCACCAGTTCTAAATGTAGAATATAATTTTGTGCACTTATTGCCTCATGGGGCAAGGTCCGTTTCATGTATGACAGTAAGTCAGCATATTTTTGACAAATCATGGTTGCGTTGATGGTTTTACCATGAATTTGCAGTGTTATAAAATCAACTTTATTGCATTAGAAACTGCGGTCCTTAAAGGTGTGGTCAACAAAAAATGAGTTCAAAGATAGCATTTGCATCACACACCCGAAAAAAAATGATAGCATATCTAGACATCTCTGAATATCATATACAGTTATCTTTGGAGACAGCAGTCTATCAAAGGTCAAGAGCCATCAGATGATATCTGATGTCATCAACTCAAAATCTTATCTAAATTAGGTACAAAATTTTGCTTTGGAAATGCAGAATGTTTAACAGCAAGACCAGATTTAATGTTTATCAATGTAAATGACAAAATGATGACTATTTAACATTAAGAAATTATAATTTTAAAGCTTTTTTGGTCTGTTAAAGGTAATTTATGACATGTCAAATGAAATGAGATAACAATAAAGCTTTGAGATTGCTAAGGTGAGTTTTATGGAGTCTGCTGCTGTGTCGAATACCTCATTTATAGCTGATATAGATTAATATGATGGGGAGATATCGTAAAGATTGATAATCATTACACCCGTGCTTTTACAAATGAATGTTCTAACTAGTGTTATTGGCTATATTTTCTGAGATACTAATCTTAATAATAAACGCCATCCCTGGTACAATGTTCCACCATAAAAAAATACATATATTCCAAAGGCCAAATTCATCTTTTATTTTACAGTTTTGGGGAAGTGCAGTTTAAAGTCCAGCCTGACGAACACAGAGGGAGGTATTTTTATAAGTTCATTTGTTACTAATCCCGTCCTTTGCTCCTGTAAACCTAAGGTAATTTAGCTAAACTAAAGTTAAACTGTATTTTTTCCACTTAAACACTATAGTTGTATGGCAGTGATGTTTAGTTATCCTTTAACAGTTATGCAAGCAATTGAGTGTCTGTACCAGAAGTTACACAAGCTGATGCTTCTGAGGACATTGTCTTTTTTGTAAAGTGCAGGTTTATGTCAGCAAATGAAATGGATTTACAACTTTGTTCAGTATGACCTGCCATAACAGTATAGTGTGTGATTCTGTGTGGGGCATCTGATTCAATCAATAGAAACATAACAGATCCAACAATTAGTCTGCACTAATATTTAGTTTAAATCTACAATATATGTTTAATATATGCAACATTTGTTTATTTATGTTTTTTTATGTTTTTATATCATATATCAAGAAGAAAATATATTCATATAAATGTATTTTGAATATATTTTAGTGATTTTTTCCCAGATATATTTTTTGGCCAATTTTTCCATATGTGACCCTGGACCACAAAACCAGTCAGAAGGGTCAATTTTTATGAAATTGAGATTTATACATTATCTGAAAGCTGAATAAATAAGCTTTCCATTGATGTATGGTTTGTTAGGATTTGGCTGAGATACAACTATTTAAAAATCTGGAATCTGAGGGTGCAAAAAAATCAAATATTGAGAAAAATCGCCTTTAAAGTTGTCCAAATGAAGTCCTTAGCAATGCATATTACTTACAAAAATAACTTTTTGATATATTTATGGTAGGAAATTTACAAAATATCTTCGTGGAACTTGATCTTTACTTAACATCCTATTGATTTTTGGCATAAAAGAAAAATCGATAATTTTGACACATAAAATGTATTGTTGGCTATTGCTACAAATATACCCGTCGACTTGTGACTGGTTTTGTGGTCCAGGGTCACATATTATACTTAAAAAAAAAAAAAAAAAAAAAAAAAAATATTATATATATATATATATATATTAGTGCTGGGCAACGATTAAAATATTTAATCGCGATTAATCGCATGATTTTTCTGTGATTAATCGCATTATGCGCAAAATTCAATAATGAGTTCAAAAGTTATGTATTGCGCACTTTTATTGTAAAAGTACTGCTATATGAACAAAGGTGCAATAACATTTGGTTTGCAAAAATAAATATGGTGCTTTTTTATAGCAGTATTCCCTTTACATAGTAGCAGTTAAAATATTTCTTGTAAATCTCAACTTAAACATTAATGTAACGTTGATTTATTTATCCACGTTACTCTAAGGAGCGTTATAGAAGGTCTTTTCTCCCAACTGCTGTGAGATTATTTAATCAATTGTGATCATGACTTGAGTTTGATATGTTGTGCTTGGTAGGGTTTTTTGGGGGTAGTTTTTTTTTAGTTTTAATTTTTATTTCTTATTTTACATAATGTATCTATTGTATTAATTGTAGTATGTTGTGCCGCTGTGACAACTGAATTTCCCCTTTGGGGATTAATAAAGTAAATCAATCAATCAATCAATCAATCAAATTAAATATAAAACCAAAGCTATTTGCCACTGCCAGGGCATTACCATTTTGTCTAGTTTGTTACAGGAAAACAGAGTCCAGAGCCTCGATCATAACATTATAACAGGCACTTTCCAAACAACAGCAAGTTAACATTTATAAATCTTTTTTTTCTGAACAGGTACCAGCAGAAACATTTTTTTTTTTTTTATCAGGGAGCAGCATAAACAGTCTATGTTCAGTAGAAAGCATAGCTGTGAATACAAAACTTCGATTTTGTATTAATGTAAATCAGAATTTGTGCGTGCAAAGAGTAAGATCTGCATTTGTGGATCCGGTGACACGCCTGCTACCATTAGATGGCAGTATAGCCAGCTAAAACAGACAACGGCACCGTAATCAAGCGTTCTTCCCCATATAAGACGCTTTAAGTGGCTTAAGAAAGTGATATTGAAGCACCAAATTCAGTACACACCTTAATAATAAAACAGAATACCTTGTACAGACAAGCATATATTAACTCAAAACGTGCAAAGTTTCACATCGAATGTTTCCTCGTTATAAAGAAAACGCTTAATATAATGCATTAAGACAGTAGACTAACATTAAAGGTATTAATAAAACATACTTTGTACAGACAAGCAGATTAAATCAGGTTAAGAACACAACACGAGAAGTTAGGCATTTTTCTTCCATAGAAAACACTGACATGCGATATAGCGCGTTACATGTTCAAAAAGATGTAGTCCTAAACTGAGTTTTAATATCACCGTCTTACTGCATTAAGCCACGTTTAGTGTTTTCTTTTATAATAGACTCTATGGGAGGAAAACGCTTAGCCTACTATGTACAGACAAGAGCCTAGAAGATGAACTCGACGCGCAAAGTTTCGCGTTCAGGGCATTTCCTCCCTTATAGCGCATGTTAAAAAGAAAACGCTTAACGCTCTCATTGGTTGAGACGCGTGATGATGCCAATCCAAAGCCAGTACTGATCAACATCTCACCCCTCCTGTGACCCATTGTTTGTCTGTAAGCAACAGACTTTCAAAATAATATTTAGAAAAAACTGCGTTAATGCGCGTTAAATTGTCGGCGTTAACACGTTAACTTGTCCAGCCCTAAAATATATATATAAATATATATATATATTTCCCTGAAGAAATATATGTAGAAAATAGTTCCTTTATACCAGTGTTTTGACTGTTTTGCTTGTTACTTTTGTAATATATTTTGATATTTTGGGTCATTTTTGAATGTTTTGGTTATTTGGGAAATATATTTACAATATGTCTCAAACATTTTTGGGCAAAAAAATTTATTTTTAGCCATATGGATTTGATCACGTCACTGAAACAGTGAGTAACAACACTCATAATTGTATTTTAATGGCTCCACCACATTTCAATAACACATCAGGCATCAATAACTTTCTAAAACCCTCTGATGTTTCAAATGCCCTCTTGTACACTGGAACTGTGCTTTGTTAATGGATGAACCATTAATCCATGTGGGAGGAGAGACCTCCCATCCTTTAAATAAAAAGTTGTGCAGATGTCAGTTTCACTCCTCTCATCCTGTCATTCCTCAAGCATGGGAAAGGGTTTCTTCATCAGTAAAGCTGTCGGGATAGTACTGATTGTGGTTGGTGCTGCAGCAGTGGCCACAATCATTGCCCTCTCTGTGGTCTACTCCCAAGAGAAGTCCAAGAACAATGAGGTTAAACCCACAACAACAACAACAACAACATCAGCTCCAACAACAGCACCATCCAATGAACCATGGGACCAGTGGCGCCTTCCTCAAACTCTTCGTCCTGAATCCTACAATGTCACTCTGTGGCCAAGGCTCCAGCCGGATCCAAATAATCTCTACATCTTCACAGGGATGTCCAGCGTGATCTTCCAATGTGTGGTAGAGACAGACCTCATCCTCATTCACTCCAATAAGCTGAACATTTCAGAAACAGTCTTGACAGCACTTGGAAGCAATCCAGCTCCTTCCATTGACTCAATAACGATGTACCCAAAAACACAGTATATGGCGATTCAACTGAAAGGTAAATTAACTGCTGGGGAAAGCTATGAGCTCTACACAAAATTTGTGGGCGAGCTTGCAGATGACTTGGGTGGCTTCTACCGAAGTGAATACGACGAGAATGGAGTGAGGAAGTAAGAAGTTGATCTGTCCTGTCTTTTTTCTTCTGTTCTGAAAGACCTTTCATATATAGTTAAAACCTTTGTTGTTCTTCAGAGTGGTCGCAACAACCCAGATGCAGGCAACAGATGCCAGGAAGGCGTTCCCTTGCTTTGATGAACCTGCATTGAAAGCAGTGTTCCACATCACTCTTCTCCATGATCGAGGAACTGTAGCCCTCTCCAATGGTGCTGTGATAGGTAAATGAGCACTGCTTTGAAAATGCTTTGAAAAATTAGTTACCTATACTAACAGCTACAAACAAAAAGTAGCTATATTGAAGTTACGGTAACACTTTACAATAAGGTTCATTAGTTAAACATTAGTTAATGTATTAACTAACATGAACTAACCATGAGCAATACATTTGTTACTGTATTTACTAATCTTCGTTAACGTTAGTTAATGAAAATACAGTTGTTCATTGTTTGTTCATGTTAGTTCACAGTGCATTAACTAACGTTAACAAGATTTTAATAATGTATTAGTAAATATTGAAATTAACATTAACACAGATTAATAAATGCTGTAGAAGTGCAGTTCATTATTAGTTCATGTTAACTAATGTAGTTAACTAATGTTAACTAATGAACCTTATTGTAAAGTGTTACTTTGTAAAAAAGTTACTTATATGGGCGATATATTTTTATAATTAAAAAATATACTATCCAATAATAATAATTTATAATCAGATCCATATTTTTCCTGAACAAACAATCTCTATTAGGGTGACATGATCAAATTTGAACAGGTACATTTTATTAAATACAACAAAAACACCCTAATTTACATAACTGAGTCGAAAACATTGTACACTGTACTGGGAATCAAATCTGAATCTGGATCATTTTTTGTCAGTCTGTTTATTTAAATGAATCCCCTGAATGAATCGACTCACTAGAATGAATCAGACTTTACAATAATACTTATGAGAGAGAGGAAAGTTAAGGATAAACTAATTCACTAAGATAAATCAGACTTTCCTACTCTACATATGCGTTCAGGACAATCCGGTTCACTAGAATAAATTAGACTTTCCTTCGCTATATATGAAAGAGAGAGGACCGTGCAGTTAAAACTTTTAATTATTCTATTAGCTTAAAAACAGTGATGTAGTGTTTGGTTGCACTACACAGATACTCATTTGATAAAATAATATATTACTGGAAAAAAACTATGGACCCTTTTCACAGACTGTGTTGACGCGTTTCCGAAGTTATCAACATCGCAAATCTAGTAAAGTTTTTCATATTTTCATTTTATAAAACATTAATACACATTTATAAAGCTATAGGCCTACTTTGTGTTATAATACCTTGGCAGTAAATGAAAAAAGAAAAGAAAAGGGAATGCGGGGAATGCGTCTTATGCGGATGAGTCCCAGGACTTTAATATGAGTAAGATATTATCACTTTAAAACATGCAGAAAAAAATGGTAAAAACTTTTCTAGGAATGACAACAACAGCACTACAGTACCCTATATCCATCATTATGACTTTGCATTGCGAATCTATTTCAAAAATGTCAAAAAATGGCTTTTCAACTCAGTCCAAGTTTGAATTCAACCGATTCGACTCTGGCTTTGGAATTTCAGAATGATCACTGCATAATTTCAGATGCGATGAGTCCGAAGATTATTCCAGTTATGACCATTTTATGGTCCATTTATTCAGCTTCTTAATGATTTTTAGTAGGCATACATTTAACATAGATAGGCTATAGCAAGTTATTGACAACATTATTTCTATTATACTTCATTTTTATGAACATATGTACACAGGTTCTGTCTTGTGTGACAGACGCGCGTGCGAGCCTTTGAAAGTATTTGGCTGCAGAAAGACGCGTTCGGCGTGTGCACTGCGCATTATCTAGTGGACTTTTGTTTTCAAGCACTCAATTCACTCTCGCATGGGCTGTTGTACAGTACACACACTGTCCGTGCCATCACAAAAATTGGGCTGCACGCGGACGAGGAGTGCAGACGTCTGTGAACCCTCCTGGTGACGAAAATTATGCGATGCAGGACGGTGCGCGGACACCCGAAGTACACTTTGGGGTTAATCCCGTAATAGCGGGCCCCCAATCCGTCTGGGACCATATGCACGTGCATACCCTGCATACCTAGACGCTACGCCACTGATGTTTACCCAACTATGACGACTTCCGCTTCTGAGAACCCCAGAAATGTGAAAAGGAACCAAACTATTAACTATACTATAGAGAAGCATGATTAATCAGTTTGCTTTATTCCTTCAAACTACTGTAATTTCAAGACATCTGACAAAGTTTTATCTGTCAATTTCTCTTTTTGACTTTCAGAGGAAGCTGACATCACAGTGGATGGTATTCTTCTAACCAAAACATCATTTGCGCCAACAGAAATAATGTCAACATATTTGTTGGCATTTATTGTCAGTGATTTTGGCTACATTGAACAAAAAGATGAAGTGCAGGTAATTATCTTTCACAAGGTCTTTAGAGAAAACTCCAATTTAATAATGAAACCTAATGCCCACTTCAACAAAGATATCTCAGAAAACAGCATGTGTTCATCTACTAAAAAATTGCATGCTGTCGTTTTTTCAAAAAGATTCGAATTTATGCACGCCAAGAAGCCATAAATGCAGGACAAGGGCAGTATGCACTCAGTGTGACTGGACCAATTCTCAAATTCTTTGAGGAGTATTACAATGTCTCCTATCCGCTGCCCAAATCAGGTAAGAGTCTACGAGCAGAGCTTGAGAAATGATGAAAAAAAAAAGGTTTATTTAGTTTGTTTATTGTGTTATGACCTATATTTTATGAGGCAATTGTTTTATTATTGAAATGACCATTTAAGTAAGATTAGGTTACTACTTAAACCTTTTAGACCGTTTTTAGAAGTTTAACTCATTCCTCAAAATGTTGCACAGATCAAATCGCTCTGCCAGATTTCAATGCCGGTGCAATGGAAAACTGGGGCTTAATCACATACAGAGAGACAGCCCTGCTGTATGATGATGAAATATCCTCAAATGGAAACAAAGAGAGGATTGTTACTATTATTGCCCACGAACTTGCCCATCAGGTATGATCAGGAGTCCTTTTTTCCAATTTGATTCTCTAAATGGAAAATGATTTACAGAAGTTCTTTTTATCAACTTTAAAACTGTGAAGTTTACTTTTCGCCATCTTCCTGTTTCTTTTTTAGTGGTTTGGCAACCTTGTGACTATCAGGTGGTGGAATGACCTGTGGCTCAATGAAGGTTTTGCATCTTACGTAGAATATCTTGGGGCGGATGAAGCTGAGCCGGACTGGAACATTGTGAGTGTTTGAAGCTAAAAGCCAGGGCGATAATGCTAGATGCCAAAAGCTATCACTAAGAGCAGATCATCACTGACTCCTCTATTTCTATCCCACAGAAAGATCTGATCGTTCTTAATGATGTGCACCGAGTTTTCGCCGTAGATGCACTGGCCTCGTCTCACCCTTTGTCATCTAAAGAAGAGGATATCCAAAGACCGGAGCAAATCAGTGAAGTGTTTGATACGATCTCCTACAGTAAGGTAGCGTGGGAACTGTTTGCTAAGTTGACTGTAATGTTTCATAATCAAGAACATGCTAATTACATGTGGTTTGTCTGATAACATGCAGTCTCTTCCTCTAGGGGGCATCAGTACTTAGGATGCTATCTGATTTTCTGACTGAGGAAGTGTTTACTCAAGGCCTTCAAGTAAGTTCCCCCGTATGCTATTCCATGTTGTGCCATACACTAAATATTGAATATGCTTTTGATTTGGAGAATGTTTTTGTACATTCACAACAAATTTGTTTCAACAGACCTATCTGGATCATTTCAAATTCAACAACACAGTGTACACAGACCTTTGGGTCCATCTTCAAGCGGTATGTTGCAACTAAACAAGAATGTTTCGCAGTAAAATTATCGGATTTGTTGGCACAAAACACAAGTGCTCATATATGAAATGTTGTAGGCTGTGGACAAGACTGGCTACGACCTGCCCAAAAATGTGCAAGAAATTATGGATCGCTGGGTTCTTCAAATGGGCTTCCCCGTGGTCACTATTAACACTGCAACTGGACAGATCACACAGGAGCATTTCCTTCTAGACCCTACCACTAAACCAGACAGGCCATCAGAGTTTAAGTATGTAAACAAAATATTTTGGGGAAAAAAAATCATCAAAAAGCACCTATTACTGATTTCAATTATGATACTAAGAATTAGGCCTAGATATACAATACTTAACAAATCCACCACAAGGTTTTGTTAAAATGTGAAATTACTATATCATATTTGTGAAATGTTTTTTTTTTTTTTTTTTAGCTACGAGTGGTTTGTACCAATTAAATGGACAAAGACAGGAACAGAAAAACCCACAAAATGGCTGCTACAGAAAGCTGGTGAGTGACACTGACACTCACAATTATATTTAATGTGAAAGTGATAGTTCACCCCAAAATTCTGTCATTATTTATTTACCTTTATGTTGTCCCAAACTGGTATGGAACTCCTTTTTTTGTGGAACCCTAAAGGAGAAGTTTAGCAGAATGCCCAAACTGCTCTGTTTCATACAATGACAGTGGATGAAGAACTAGAGCTGTCAAGCTCCAAACAAGCAAAATAAAAATATTCCACACCATTTGTATTCTATATTCCAAATCTTCTGAAGGCATATGATAACTTTGTGTGAAAAACAGATTGAAATTTAGGCGCCGTTTTAAAACGAAGTCGTTTCCACAGCGTTTCAGAAACGATCTCTGTCTACACTACATGACCAAAAACGCATGTCACATGACCGTTCATGCACACTGGGCATGTGTTTACAAGTGTAAACAGTTGCCTCTTGTGCATATCGATGACTGCAGTATTAAAAAAATGCAGAGTTTAACTGCAAAATTTTGCAGTTCAGTCTCCATGTTATTGTTTACACGGTTGTGTAAACGACAGGCGTAACCGTGGCAAAACTTATGCATTTTAAAACAAAAACGCACTAGTGTAAACGGGGCCTTAAATTATTATTGACTGAAAATCTTACTTGGCAGCTGTAGTCAACATCCACTTTCATTAAATGCTTTTCATTGAACAGCTTGGACATTCTGCTAAATTTCATTTTTTATGTTCCACCAAGAAAAGAAAGCCATGATAACGATGACAAATTTTTAAAGTTTGTTTGACCTTTGCATTTAATTATATAATAAATTATCATTGGATGTAAATAAAGGACAAGATAGTATGCTTTAACATAAATCCATGTATTTCTGCTTTCCTTTTCTAATTTAGATCAAGTAGATGACATGAAAATAAATGCAAATGAGTGGGTTCTGGCCAACATCAATGTGACAGGATACTACAGGGTTAACTATGATAATGAAAACTGGGAACGCCTACTTAATGTTCTCCAGACATCCAGAGAGGTAAGAAGAAATACATTTATTAAAAAAGCAGGGGATATTGTTAAAGATACTTATAGCTTGATACAGTGTTTGAAAATTCGGATTGTTTATCGTTCAGCATAAACCAACATAATTGGCAGCAATCTCTTTGCATTTGTTTTCATTTAGAGCATTCCAGTTATTAACAGGGCACAGATAATTGATGATGCTTTTAACCTGGCCAAGTAAGATGCAAACTTCTTTCTTCAAAGTTATGAGTATAATTTCCAGTCAGTCCAGATGCTAAAAAGCATCTCTGCCCTTTACAGAGCAGGACATATTGCAACAACATTGGCTCTAAGAACCACACTGTTCCTCTCCGAGGAAACCGAGTACATGCCATGGGAGTCTGCTCTTGACAACCTGGACTACTTTTACCTCATGTTTGATCGCACGGAGCTGTACGGCCCTATGCAGGTAAGCTTCGTCGATTTTACTGAGTTTGAATTGAACTAAGCTTGAATTCTAATATCACATTATTTCATACCTGCAGGCGTATCTCGGAGAACAGGTGAAACCTTTGTTTAAACACTTTACAGATCTTACAAATTGGACAGATGTGCCAAAAGGACATACTGACCAGTAAGTCATGCACATATAGAGATGATAAATGCTTAGATTTGCTCTCAAGCCTTTATTCACTGTATTCATGCCTTCCTATCTGCAGATATAATCAAGTAAATGCGCTCAGAGTTGCCTGCAGTACTGGGTTGGAAAACTGTACGACACTAGTAAATGGATGGTTCAAACAGTGGATGGATAATCGAGATGTCAACCCGTGAGTTTCAATCAGTAGTAAATAGTAATCTTAGAGAGTGTCTGATGATCTTTCCTGAGTGCAGTATGGTTAAAATGTATACTGGTGCAGACTACATACTTATAAATGTTTCTAATGTTTATAATAATCACTGGTATTATATTTTGATTTCTTTGTCTTTATGCATTTAAAGTTGCCCCCAAAAGTATTGGGATATTTTAATCGCTCTTAAAAATGTTTTAATGTCATTGCATTAGATACAAAATATAAAATTTCATAAAACAAAAGATTTTAAATGATTAGGTTTTAAAGTATAATGCAACAAATATGTTTAAAATGTTTTAAAATGTAATACAAAAAGTATTTAGAAACATTTTGGCTGTTAAACATTATTAGAACATGTCTGTGAATGTAATAAATTAAACATTTTTCATGGCTCAGAGAAGTTAGTTTTTAGAAAAGGTTTAGAATAATTTGAAACCTGGTACGCTTACATTTTTTATTTTATACATGTCCAAATACTTAAAATATATATGTTTTGGGGGGCACTGTATTTTGTTTCATGAGTCTTCGCAGCATGTCAGTACTTTTGTACTTGTGTAGATTGTAAAAATATCATCTGATTACATTGAATTAATAGATTGCCATTTAACTGTCTTTAATCTGCCACTATATATTTTTTTTCTCTTCATCAGTATTAAGGCCAACTTGAGGTCTGCAGTGTACTGCAGTGCCATTGCTGCAGGTGGTGAAGAGGAGTGGAACTTTGCTTGGGAAATGTTTGAAAAAACCAATGTTGCTACAGAGAAAGATAAACTGAGAGCTGCAATGGCATGTGCCACACAGCCTTGGTTACTGAACAGGTGAGCTCACCGCAGGTTAATGCTAACAATTACAAGGATCTCTTGTTGTATTTAGCTAAATACATGTGCTTAAATTGATGTTGTAGGTATCTCAGTTACACCTTAAATGCAACGCTAATTCGGAAGCAAGATGCCACCTCTACCATCATCAGCATTGCAAGCAACGTGGTCGGCCAATCGTTGGCTTGGGATTTTGTTAGGGCCAACTGGGAGTTCATTTTCAATCAGTAAGAAAAAATACTGAGCGACTATGCTATTATTTGCTTAAAAATACAAATAGCAGTTTTCTATAGCTGTATATCCACTTTTCATTTTCCATTAGGTATGGAGGTGGATCTTTCTCTTTCTCCAATCTGATCAACGGTGTCACAAAGAGATTCTCAACTCCGTTTGAACTGCAACAGGTATGTTATCTTCCCCTTTATTTATTATCATCTTGTACAACAGATACTTACATCTGAATGTTTCTCAATCTGTTTTAAAGCTGATACAGTTCAGGGATGACAACGCCAACATAGGTTTTGGATCCGGAACCCTTGCCATTCAGCAATCCATCGAGAGGACTACCGCCAACATCAATTGGGTCGATAAGAACAAAGAAGCAGTCTTAGAATGGTTCGAAAGCCAACGTAAGCCTTAAAGATGAACATACTGTAGTTTGCTTGCTCTGAGGAGGAGAGTAACACTGGGACATTGTTTTGCTTGGCCTAGAGAGTTATAGCATTAAATAAATGATTATTTATTATTCAGGATGTTCTAAATTGCATTTTTTTTCCAGACCTACTTTCTTCCTATGATGATGTACAGTCTATAAATATCTCTTTAAAGTGAGCCTAATGTTTATAATTGTTCATGTCCTCTGTGATTATTTTTGTAAAAAATAATTTTATAATGCTAAAATAACTTTGTAGAAAGAATTAAAATGAACTGAATATGGAAATAGTACAGAACTCTTTGGTATTTTTCATTTTAATATTTTGTCTAATGAAAATAAACACCTAAATCCTAAAACTATCTTGTACTTTTCTAGCCAATTTTCAAACGTTTGTATTGTAGTATTTTATGTTACTGTGTCTTTTAGATGGTAAACAATAACCATCATTTTTTTGTAAAATATTTTTGTAGAGCACAAAATTATTTTTTATTCATAATTTAAATCATTTACACTGACTCATAAAACAGGTTACATTCATTGAAAACATTTTAGATTACATCAGATGATTTCACAGCTGTGACGCAGACATGCTTGTTTTTCTAAACTTCTTCCCACGATTTTCAGCGTTACATTCTACTAAAGAGTAATGGCTGCATAAACATGTCAGGGAAGACATGCCATAATATATTACCTTAGGGCACCTCAACTTATCAGGTTACCAGATTCTTTCACTGGCTAGTCTCAGTGTTAATGGATGAGCCATTATACCCTTTGGGAGGAGAGAAGGTGGGAAGAATAAATAAAATGCCATCACAGTTTGGTCTGATCTTAGCTGACCTGTAGTGATAGAGATGAGAATCCATTTTAGTGCAACTTGCGTTGGATGCACTTTACTGGGAATGGCATCACTGGCCACCATTGTTGGGTTGTGGACCATTCAACTCCTTTCTTCTACAGAAGCTCCTGCTGAGCCCTGGAACGAGTATCGTCTACCAGACACTCTGTTTCCAGACTACTACAACATCACTCTCTGGCCTCGACTTCAGCCGAACATTTATGGCCTATTCGTGTTCACTGGAAAGTCCAGCGTGGTCTTCAAATGTCTGAGGGAGACCGATCTCATCCTCATTCACTCCAATAAGCTGAACCTGACCTCAACAGATGGATATCTGGCCAAACTCTCTGCGCTTGGTACTGCAGTAGCGCCCTCAATACAGAAAACCTGGATGCAGGAGACGACACAGTACCTTGTCATACAGTTGAAGGGCGAACTGAAAGCTGGAGAGCTCTATGAGCTTTACACTGAGTTTGTGGGAGAACTCGCAGATGACCTGGCAGGGTTCTACCGGAGTGAATATGATGAGAATGGAGAGAAAAAGTAAGTCCAACTATGATTTGACCTGCAATACCACCAGTCAGGAAATCTAAACTGTGCATAATAAACTCTCAGGTGGCAAAAACATCTGAGATATCAAGATCAGCATCAAGGCTATTGCAGTTGGCAGGTCACATGTTTGTTTGATGAGTCTCTTGGCAACTTTATGTCTATTTAACCTTTGTACCATTATATAAAAGGGGAAGATTACTTACTGGATCCATAAATCAGCGTTTTATGCGTGTTTGAGCAATACATAAAATCCAGAAGGATTTCTCATGTGTAAGGGATTCAATCATCATTGTTTGGACACACTGTTTCTCAATATGGTACACTAATAACCCAGAGCTTATTTTATGGTCTTTACCTACCTCTGGTGTTAGGAACACTTTATCTTAGCGATATAATGATAATTATTTCCTCCAGGATAGTTGCCACCAGCCAGATGCATCCCACACATGCTCGCAAGACCTTCCCGTGTTTCGATGAGCCTGCAATGAGAGCGGTTTTCTACATCACTCTCATCCATGACAGAGGAACTGTGGCCCTGTCCAATGGAATGGAAATTGGTCAGTTTTACTAGAGACAGTTTCTTCACACACTTGTTGACTATGTTAAAGGATTAGTTCACTTTAAAATGAAAATTACCCCAAGCTTTACTCACCCTCAAGCCATCCTAAGTGTATATGACTTTCTTCTTTTAGAGTTATATTAATAGATATCCTGACGCATCCGAGCTTTATAATGGCAATGAGCGATACCAACGTGTTCCGTATTCAACTTAGGAAGAAAGTGTAACGCCTCTTGCAGTTAAAGGATTAGTTCACTTTCAAATTAAAATTTCCTGATAATTTACTCACCCCCATGTCATCCAAGATGTCCATGTCCAGGTTTTTGATGAAAACATTCCAGGATTATTCTCCTTATAGTGGACTTCAATTGACCCCAAATGATCGCATCGCAAGTGCTTTCGCCAGACTGCCTACCGTATTCTTCAAAAAGCTTATGCTGTATGTCCTACACCTTCCCTATTCAACTTACGGAAAAAAACGGAACTGGCGCCACGTTCGTTCTGTGAGTTGAATAGGGAAGGTGTAGGACATACAGCATAAGCTTTTTGAAGAATACGGAAGGCGGTCTGGCAGAAGCACTTGAGAGGCGATCATTTGTGTTTATAAGGCATATACATTTTTATTCTTTTTTAGAAAATGACCGATCGTTTCGCTAGATAAGACCCTTATTCCTCGTCTGGTATCGTTTAAAGCCCTTTGAAGCTGCACTGAAACTGTTGAAGTCCACTATAAGGAGAATAATGTTTTCATCAAAAACCTTAATTTCTTTTCGACTGAAGAAAGAAGGACATGGACATCTTGGATGACATGGGGGTGAGTAAATTATCAGGATATTTTAATTCTGAAGTGAACTAATCCTTTAAAAACGCTTACGCTATGTCCTACCCCTTCACTTTTTTCGTAAGTTGTATACGGAAGGCGGTCTGGCGGAAGCTAGATACTTTACTTTATAACTTATTAACCTTTATTAACCCCCCGGAGCCATGTGGAGTACGTTCATGATGGATGAATGTGGATGGAGGCACTTTCTTGAGTCGTTTGTCCCGTTCACTGCCATTATAAAGCCTGGATACATCAGGATATTTATTAATATAACTCCGATTGTGTTCGTCATATACAGTCATATACACCTAGGATGGCTTGAGGGTGAGTAAATCTTGGGGTAATTTTCATTTTAAAGTGAACTAATCCTTTAACTACCCTATAATATAAACTAGAACATGGGGGTTTATAAACTGGGCTCCAGGAACCCCCAAGTGCCAGCAACAAGGGTGCAAGGGCATACATGGAAAATTTCACGAAAAAAAAAAGTAACATTTACTTAAGTTTACATTATTACATTTTCAATCTGCTTTCTAAAGACTGGTTGGAAAAGGCCTTAAGGTTTAAAGGCTGTATAGACCTAGATAAATATAGATAGATAGATAGATAGATAGATAGACAATCTAATTTACTGCTTGTTTTCTTCATTCAGAGGAAGTGGACACCATTGTTGATGGACAACCTGTAACTGTGACAACATTTGAACCCACAAAGAACATGTCCTCGTATCTACTGGCACTGGTTGTCAGTGACTACACAAATGTTACATCAGCGAATGACACCTTGGTACGGCCATCAGTCATCTGTCATGAGCAATACAGCCGTTTAAAAAGATATAAATCTTACATTTATTGACCACAAAATGAGCTTTACAGCATATGTGCTCATGGTGCATATGACTAAATTATGTTTACTCTGAACAGATACGTATATGGGCTCGTAAGAAAGCCATTGAGGACGGCCATGGTGATTATGCTCTGAATATAACTGGGCCAATCCTCAAGTTTTTTGAAAACTATTACAGTGTACCATATCCACTCTCTAAATCAGGTATGTTTAAACATCTAAATTATCTCATGAAGATTATTGCCTGGGGGGAAAAATAATATGTAAGGATTTTTAATTCTCTACCTTAAAGACCAGATTGCCCTGCCTGATTTTTACTTTGGGGCGATGGAGAATTGGGGGCTGGTGACCTACAGGGAGACAAACCTTCTATATGATCCAGTCATCTCCTCTAATGCAAACAAAGAGAGAACGGCCACCATTATAGCCCATGAACTGGCTCACATGGTACTCATATTTATAAAAATTGTGTACAATAGGTTTTAAATGACTATAATATGTGTAATATAATAATAATATGGCGTGTGTTGTGTTTATGGTCAGTGGTTTGGCAACCTTGTGACTCTAAAGTGGTGGAATGAAGTTTGGTTGAATGAAGGTTTCGCCTCTTATGTGTCGTATCTTGGTGCAGACTTTGCTGAACCGTCCTGGAATGTGGTGAGTGTTCACTCTTTACTCACTAATTAACTTATAATGGACCTACTGCTGATGCTAATGGTTGGTCAGTTGAGAAAATTTACAAGTCATAAACATTTATATCTATTAACGTGTATTTGTGTAACAGCATTAAACTAATTTCATGTTCATATGACGAAGTTGGTAGTTTGCCGTTTGCCTTCGAATATTTGAAGCAAACAAATACGTACCGTCGCTGAAATGCGGCCCATCGTGACACATCTTTGTTTTGGTGACCTGTGTGGAGACATTGAGAGTTATAACAATGAAAAAAATAATAAAAAAATGTATTGTTGCAGTGAAATTTATGGGACACGTTACTCGCGCCTTTTGTAATTTTCCTCAGGTGACCGTTATTGTACCCCCCGCGTCTCTGACGTCACACAGGGTTTTGAAATAATAAATATATATTTATTATATTTTCTTAATCATGAAAACATGTGTATATTAGGAAAAGAAAGAAAAAAAAAACTTGCTTACATTCCCTTATCG
Source organism: Mylopharyngodon piceus (assembly GCA_039654765.1). Taxonomy (NCBI): domain Eukaryota; kingdom Metazoa; phylum Chordata; class Actinopteri; order Cypriniformes; family Xenocyprididae; genus Mylopharyngodon; species Mylopharyngodon piceus. Next base: position 13,436,707 of record CM077459.1, on the reverse strand, counting down.
CTCTCACAGAAAGACTTGATCATCCTTAAAGAAGTACACCGTGTTTTTGCTGTGGATGCTCTGGCCTCCTCCCATCCCCTGTCTTCTAAGGAGGAAGATATTATAAAACCAGAGCAGATCAATGAGCAGTTTGATACGGTCTCCTACAGTAAGGTGCTGGACGTATAATAATCTTCATTTTGAAAAACATTTAATCATTAAAGTATCAAACTCAGTGTTCTTTTTCTCTGTTAACCTGCAGGGGGCGTCGGTGTTGAGAATGCTGTCAGACTTCCTTACCGAGTCTGTATTCGTACAAGGACTAAATGTGAGCAAATTACAGTGCAGTTATGTTATATCAGATAATTACTTTTTTTCTTAATTTCTGATATCTCTGATATCCCCCCCAACAACCTTATATTACTACAGACATATCTCACCATGTTCGCCTATCAAAATACAGTCGGTGAGGATCTGTGGAATCACCTTCAAACTGTGAGTTGCATCAAAATAAAAATAAAAAAATGTGATCTCATACTTGCATTTAACTAATTATTTGACTAATATTTAAATATAATATTAAAAACTTACTCAGAAAGCCAAACTAACTCAAAAAGTTTAACAGTACTGCCCTCTATTGGTTGATTAATCACTCTCATTTAACTTCTCTAGGCTGTTGATAAAACTGGAATAGTTCTTCCCATAAGTGTCAAAGATATCATGGACCGCTGGGTTCTTCAAATGGGCTTCCCAGTGGTCACAGTCAACACTACGACAGGCCAGGTCTCTCAGACGCACTTCCTTCTGGATCCTGAGTCTTCACTGCAGCCGTCTCCATTTAAGTAGGCCTAAACTCATCTCCAAAGCTACCTGAGCAGATAGTGTTGTGTTTAGATCCATTTTCTTTAGCGTTATGTCTATTTTTACTGATTCTTATAGATATGAATGGATTGTACCCATCAACTGGATGAAGGCAGAGGTGCAGCAGTCACGCTTTTGGCTCCTGGAAAGAACTGGTATGAACACAAAAATTATTTTGTTTTGATGGTGTCATTTAGTCCTTTCAACAGGCTCTGAATGGGACAAATTCATTATTTTGATCCATATATCTTTAGGCCTAGGCCTATATAACATAAAAAAGAGGTTAAAATAATTATCTATATGTAGCTTTTCACAATGATATGAAGACGACTGGAAATGAGTGGGTGCTGGTGAACCTGAACATCACAGGATATTACAGAGTGAACTATGACACTGAGAACTGGGAGCGTCTCCTGAATCAGCTGACTGAAAACCATGAGGTAAAAACACTAGTGTTGGGGTAACGCATTACAAGTAACGCGAGTTATGTAATCAGATTACTTTTTTCAAGTAACTAGTAAAGTAACGCACTACTTTTACATTTACAACTAAATATCTGAGTTACTTTTTTAAATAAGTAAGGCAAGTTACTTTGTTTTCCCATTTATTGACTGACACCTCTCCTGTCGCCATTTTGAGAGAAATCAGGAGTAAGTGCAGAGGCGTTGTGTGCGCTGTGTAAACATGATGATTATTTTAGACTAGTTCTAGACTAAATGTGAGCATACATTTACTCATTTACTACTTCTGCATCCTATTCTTCTGCAGTCCAGAATGGCAGCACAGCTGAAAGGTTTGTTTGTTTGAACTGCGCCCTCTACTGTACAGGCATGAATTTGCATTTCCTTCAGCCTGAGGCTTATTCATTTCACTTTTGGTGTGAAAGGGCCTTTACATTTGCCAAAAATTGAACTTTTTTGTAGATATAAAAACTAACAAACAAACAGCGCAGCCCAGATGAGAACGCAAAAGCAACGTAACACATTACTTTCCATAAAAAGTAACTAAGTAATGCAATAAGTTACTTTTTTAGGGAGTAACGCAATATTGTAATGCATTACTTTTTTCCCAACACTGAAAAACACAGAGACGTGTTTTTAAAATCTCAGACCCAGTTATAATTAATACATCTGACGTCATTTATCTCTTTCTTATTTTTTTTTATTTTTTTTTTTAAAAGGTCATCCCAGTCATAAACAGAGCTCAGATAGTGGATGATGCATTTAACCTTGCAAGGTAAAAAGACATATAGCAAAAATAAAGAGAATTTGGTACAATTTCTTGATTTAAAATATAATTGTTAAACAATATAATATAATATATATATTTTTTGTGTGTGTATGCACATTTAAATTATGTTCCATACTAAATCATAATTCTTTTTCAAGGGCGAAGATAATTCCTGTCACTTTAGCGCTAAAAACTACAAAATACTTATTTGAAGAAAGGGAATATATGCCGTGGCAGTCTGCTCTCAACAACCTGGATTATTTCTACCTCATGTTTACACAAACCGATGTCTACAAACTTTTACAGGTCTGTAAAATACTTCACATATATCGAAAAAAAAACATATGTGGCTGAGTTACATGTATATCGATTTCAGATTAGTGTGAATTTTGAATTTCTTGTTGTAGAACTACACCAAGAAGCAGGTGACCCCCCTTTTTGAACATTTCAAGAATATTACTGAAGGTTGGTCACAAGTGCCCTCTAGCCATACAGACCAGTAAGTGATCCATAACTTTTGTTTAAAGTAATCAATGATGACATTTCGATTTATTTCAATTATTTAGGTTTTTATTTTTTGCTGAAATTATCTTGTTTATTGGGGAGACATCATAAATAATGGGAACATATTTGTTATTCTTTTTCCACTGTGTAGGTACAATCAAGTTAATGCCATTAGATTTGCCTGCAGCACTGGTGTAGATGAATGTCAGAATCTCACTACGGGCTGGTACAGAGAGTGGATGGACCAACCAAACCACAACCCGTAAGTTTACCCGCTCTGCATTAGTATTTTGATCTTCCAGTCAAGCAGTCCAATGTTATGTAAGACAAACAGAATCTACAGACCATCCACATTTATTTCATAGATCTAATTCAGTTGTCTTTTTGAAAGGATTCACCCCAACTTGAGGTCTACAGTGTATTGCAGCGCTATTGCCACAGGGGGCGCTGAAGAGTGGGACTTTGGCTGGCAGATGTTTAAGAACGCCACCATTGCGATAGAAGCTGACAAACTCATGTCATCCCTGGCTTGTGCAAAAGATCAAAAGCTTTTAGAAAGGTTTGCAAGATAGTATTTTTGGGAACATGCAGAAACTTTTAAAAGGAATATCATTATATAAATAATTTTGTCATAAATACAGGTACCTTGAGTACACGCTTGATGCATCAATGATCCGTAAACAGGACGCTACCTCTGTCATTGTGAATATTGCTGGCAACCAAGATGGTCAGACGTTGGCTTGGGACTTTGTGAGGAAGAACTGGGCGTATATGTTCACAGAGTGAGCTTTATGAACGACACATACTGATACAGAAATGTCCATGGCCATTTTAATGAACTGAAAAACAGTTTAAATACAGTACTGTGATGAACGAAATGAGTTTGTGTCCCTAGGTATGGTGTTGGGTCCTTTAACTTTGCCAGCCTTATAAGTGGCGTAACCAAAACATTTTCAACCGAATCCGAACTTAAGCAGGTGTGTATTTTCTATTGGTACACAAAAAAAAAAGACATTGTAGGAATTGAATTCTAACTTTAAACTCATTTCTGTTTTCTCTACATGTGAAAAGCTTCTGCAGTTTAAGAGTGACAATTTAGCAATCGGCTTTGGATCAGGGACTGCAGCTCTGGAACAGGCCATTGAGAAGACTAAAGCAAATATAAAATGGGTGTCTGAAAACGAGAGAGAAATCACAGACTGGCTGGTTGCTGAATCTGCTTAAAAATATTAGACACTGTACAATGATGCAGTCTCCTGTGTATCTGTATGTGTGATGATATATAAAATAACATAAAACATTTTTTTGTCAACTAGAAAGCATAACAAAGTGGATTGTGTATATTGTGGAAAAAAAAAATACTTTTAATATACTTCAATGTTTATCCAGTTAATTTCTATTGCTCGTGAAATAAAAAAAATGGCTCTCTAACAAAATAAATACTGTGAGTGAAACATTCTTGGAGGAATGAGACCAAAACAATGATCATATACTGAACGTTCCTGTACAATGGAATGAAAAAGAACCTTACATATCTTCAAATCTTCAAATCCCCCATATTTATATAAAGGGCCCCGCTACTCATGTGGTCAACTATTCTTTTGTATACATATTTGGCTTCCACACATATTGCATTTCTGCTTAATTTTGTGGGATGTTATCCTCAGAACAGAGACGCTCCACATTGTAAAGTTCTGCAGTACTGTAAAACAGTATCACTCTCAACTTTGGTTGAGTTTGTAGCCTATACGCTTGAATAATAATGCATGCTTGTGCGGACAGGTAACAACAGCGCATGTGTGATTTAACGCTCAAATAGAATGGAATGCAGGAAATGAATTATGCTTGCAGGCATTTAGAGAGGAAACTGTAGATTAATTTCTTTCATATTCGATGGCAACAATTCAACGTATAAGTTGTTACTTATTGAGAGATACTAGTTTAAAAATGTGCACTTAATTTTCTAAAACAAGAGAGACTGAAGGAATGCTGGGCATATGGACCGAATCCTTGTGTTACTTGTACTTTTACCTCCAACATCTGCTTCATACGGTAAGTTTCAAAAAGGTTGGATTGTTAAAACGTAGGCTTATATGCTATTCACTGAATATTATTAAAGATTATTGTTCCATGTTATCTCCCTACTGATCTTCATAGTGCATTACTCATGAATGTCAAATGGAAGTGATAGTCATGGTCAAGTCAAATCATTTAAGACCCATGTTTTAATCTGTATATTCTAGATAAAGTAGATCGAGAAATAGATAGAAAATCACTACTTATTGTTAAAACAACAACAACCATTTTGTGTTTCAGATTCAGGCCACTCTTTGTGGTTGTTTTCAACATACATTCAGGGAAAAACACAGTTTCCTGAATTTAGTTACACAACATCTTTGGATGACATCACAGTTGGATATTATAATTCAACGACATATATTCCAAGAGGGAATACGACGAATGAGGATGATGTGGTTAATTCAGATTACATAAAAGGTTTAAGTGACTACATATATAACTCCTTTTTGAGAAGATCTGCACTGTTAAGGAGAGACAGCCAAAATGACAGTAAGTACAAATACACATATAAGCCAATGACGTGATGCTCTTCCCTGAAAATATACATACAATCTATGATGAGAATATTTTGAATTTCTTAAAATTTATTTTAATATTTTTTGGAGGCATAGAGTAAAAAAAAATAAAAATAAAGCTGTAATAATTTGTGATAAGTGAAACTCTTTTTAAATAAAGATTGCATGTGTGATGAGGAGGCCATTCTATGACAATCTTCTCCCTCATTTCCCTCACAGGTCTCGATGTTTATCAGACACTGGTTGTCTGTGAGCTGCCGGACCTTAACAATACTGGAAAGATGCTTACAAAAGATGCGGCCAGAGGCTGCACCACAGATGAGCTCTGTTACTTTAACAACACGTTTACTTATAAAGTGATTTTAAATATTTCACAAGATGTGCTCAAACCTCACCTTGAAGAATTCAAACTGAAATATAAGGAGTTCTATCAACCAGTTTGTATAAGTACTCTCAAGAATTACCTCAAAAAGAGACAACATGAAGTAAATAGAAAGAGTAAGTTCTCAAGGCCGCTTCTTACGACAAAAATTTAGTGCCAGTTGTTTTTTATCCTACATTTACTAAATGTTTGTTTCTGTTTTATGATTATGACAATGGAGTCCTTTTATATCTGCCATTATAAAGTCCTGATGTTTAAACAAAATCTTGCAGGCTCAGAAATAGTCTTTTTAGTGTCAACCTAAAATTTGTCAAAAGTTCTCTGATATAGAGTAAAATAACTTCTCTTTTTTTATTCCGCGGCAGAACCAAATATCAGATTTATTCGGAAAGCAAACTCAGATTCTGGAGGGTTTCGTGGGATTTGTTTGGCAACAGGATTTTACCCTCGTCACATCAACCTGACCCTGTTCAGAGATGGACAGCCTGTATCTGATCATGAGATCACTGGAGGAGATCTGCTGCCCAATGGTGACGGGACGTACCAGATGAGGAAGAGTCTGGAGATCAGTGCAGACAAACACAAATACACCTGCTCTGCCACACACCTCAGTGTGGACAACAAACTGGACATCCCTTTGGGTAATGAGGTGTGAAAACATCAAAAATATCACAGAACTGTTTCTATTGTGTTTATGACCTTGTTGTGAAAATGTTTGTTTCAGAATTTGATCGTGGTGAACCATTTAAATCAGTGATTCTCCCAGTGTTGATAGTTTTGGTTCTGCTGTTGGTGTTTGGGGCTGGAGCTGGAGCCGTCATATATAAATACAGGAGGAGACAAGCTGGTAGGACAAGAACTGAAATGAATGGTGAATCATCCAGTGAGCCTATAGATGTGATGCTTAAGATAAATATAAAATATATTTTAATTTCTATTATATATTTCATTGGCATGAATAATTATGCATCATTTTTCTTTCATGTTATACAGTTTCTTCATCAAACTGTGATTATTCTGCTGCTTCTAGTGAGTACTCTGTTTTAAATGTTATTTTTGTATCCTCTGGTTTCACAGACAAGGCCTAGGCCCAGACTAAAATGCATGTTTAAGCTTTCTTAACTGAAAGCATCTTGCCATTGTTTTGTCTCAGGATGCACACCAGTAATGTAAGGCCTAATCCTTGTTTAATCTAAGCCCTGTCTGTGAAACTGGGCCTTAAAGGGTTAGTTCACCCAAAAATGAAAATAATGTCATTTATTACTCACCCTCATGCCGTTCCACACCCGTAAGACCTTCGTTAATCTCCGGAACACAAATTAAGATATTTTTGTTGAAATCCGATGGCTCAGTGAGCCTCCATAGCCAGCAATGACATTTCCTCTCTCAAGATCCATTAATGTACTAAAAACATATTTAAATCAGTTCATGTGAGTACAGTGGTTCAATATTAATATTATAAAGCGATGAGAATATTTTTGGTGCGCCAAAAAAAACAAAATAACGACTTATATAGTGATGGAGGATTTCAAAACACTGCTTCAGGAAGCTTCAGAGCATTATGAATCAGCGTATCGAATCATGATTTGGATCGTGTGTCAAACCACCAAACTGCTGAAATCACGTGACTTTGGCACTCCGAGCCGATGCAATATTCGCTTTTAATAAGCTGTGAGATTTCCAATTGAGATGAGAGAATAACACTAAATTAACAGCAGACTGTTTCTCCTTAAAGTGTAAATATGTTTTAAAAAAAAAAAAGTAAAAATTCAAAAAGCGATTCACAGGATAGTTTTGTTAATGTATATTTTATAAAACATAAAACCTAAACAAAATGGCATTGCCTCATCCATATGCCAAGATTTGGGAAACTCCATAACGTAGGTTTTAAAGGAATTCTATACATTACAGTGTATGTATAGTATTTTATTGTTAAAATTAGTATTTATTATGTTGCTGGGTCTAATATTGTTACTAGATTGTGCTTGCTGTTTTGTATTGGAGTTTTCTTTTGGGAATCTGTGTAGCTATATAATGAACCTGTGTCATGTTTTTTTGTATTTTTATTGATTTCTTGATTGCACTGGATGATGGGGGTACTAAAAGAGTATGAATTAAAGATTTTGATATTTTGTTTAAACTTTTGTTTAATTATTGTAACATTTGAGGTGATAATCCCTTACGGAACAAAAATATATGGGAATATACTGCAAAATATAATGCGATATATTACATAATACATTTCCATATATGGGAAACTTGTGCTTATATTTTTCAATATACTGCAATATATGCATTGACCATGTATATTGATACATATAAAATATTTATAAATGAAGACAAAAATAGCATTACATTCATAAAGTTTTATCCTTTATTGTGTACATATATTGCACATACATGTTCCCATATAAATGTGAATGTATTGTAAACACATATATACACATATTCATGGAATGAGTTACAATCAGTGGTTACAACAGACTTCTAGTTCCCAGCATGCTTTGCTTCTGACTGTTAAAGGAAAGTAAATGTTAAAATTAAGTGCTATTTCATGTGTTTTGCTCAATATTGATATAGGGGGAGATCTGTTAGTGTTTAAAGTTGTATTATTTTGGAATTTAAAAGGTTTTCTGGTATGTGTGAGTTTTTGGGGTTACCATTGTGCTGAAGAGTAGATCCTGAGGTTAGGTTTATGATTGGCTGAACACCATTAAGACTATAATAACTTTATTTAAAAAGTAACGGCTGTGCGCGCTATAGTACAGTGATAGTCTCTTTGGTAGAAACTTTAGTATATGCAGGTGTGCTTTTGTTAACTAACTTGAAAATATGAAACATTTAAAATGTAAATAATTATAAAATTTAAAAAATGTGTTACATAATATATTTTACCATATATGTGTTTATACTGCATGAGTAAATACTGTATATCTGCAATATATTGTGCATGCAGTAGAACTACCATATCTGATCACATATAGATCTATATATTATGAAGTATATTACTGAATATAAAATTACATACATTATGATATATTAGTAAATATATTATCACATATTTTTCAATATATGAAAAGCGGCAATTGTATTATTCAATATATTGTAATATATTTACGCAATATATTTCTCTGTATATTTTCAAATATACCGTTAAATCATGTAGTATATTGATCATTCATATATAGGGAAATATATTTTCTTTCCATAAGGGCGTAAAGGGTTCAAATATGCAAAAAGAATTTTTGGGACCTGGAGATTTTTTTTCTGAAGAACAGAGCTCAGTTTAACTGCTCAGGACAAACAAGTGACTCATGAACAACCATTACAAAACAAACAGTCATGGATCATCCAGGTAACCACACAGTATTAAGAATCAATGGTTCACAAACTTTTGAACTGGGTCATTTTAATAAATACAGCTATTTTTTTGTCTTATGGATTATATGTAAACATCTTTTATGTAAAATATCTTACTCAGGACAGTACTAAATAAAAAATAACATGCATTTTGTATGATCTCTCTTATTTTGTTAAAATTTTGCACATTTTCACAGATTCTGCAAGTTGTTCACATACTTTTATATAAAGTATGAATATTTGTATAGATATGTGTATATGTGTGAAAGAATAGAAAGAGCGAAAACAAGGAAGAAATTGATTATAAATAAACCATGACTGCATAACAGCAGAAGTAGGTGGCGGTATGCACACAGGATGTAACACGCCAAAAAAAGGAAAGAAGAAGAAGAAGAGACGCAGTCATACTTGTTGGTACCTGTGCAGGTACATTTCTGCAAGATGAAGACTAAAAGCATGCAGTGCAAATGGACAGCATTGTATGTCCTCGTTTTTGTACTTGCACTTTCACCCCTATCTGCGTCAGATGGTAAGTTTTTTTTTATTTTGCGTTTTTAAATGTAATTACAATTTTAAAACCTAATGTTTTTAAATGAATAAATTCAAGATTAATACAGATTATCGCGTATCATGTTCTCCCTGACCAGTGCGTTAAGGGGCTAGTTGTATGAAGGTTTCCATACCAGCATCACAAAACTTAGTGTGGCCTATTTAGTTGCCATTTCAACACTATATAGGGAAAAATTGTTCTGTGTGAATGGTTCAAAGATAAAAAGCGCATTCTTATTTCAGTGTTGTTATTTAAGCAGACAGTTTGGCTCGTAAATTCATAACACCATTAACAGAAAGCCAAAGAGGACAAGGTTTCAACTGAACTATGCATATGCATTTATTCACTTACATTATGTTCTTGCTCTGTGCAACTAATGCACGTTTTCCCTCGTGTGATTGCTAGCCTCTGCTTGTCCGCAACATACCGAAGCGTCTTGTGAGTGTACACTGTATAACGCGCCCGCCGTTACTTTCAGCTAATAAAACAATAATACTGCAATTTTCTGGTGTTATTTATTTATTTTTGGTTAAGGCATTCTACAGCCCTTTATCAAACTTCATCAAAGCCTCAGATTGTTTTTAATCAATGCACAAATCATAAAAAAAAACAGATTAACTAAGATTATCTGTGCCCAAATTAAGATTGGGTGGGATCAGCTCACCCCTGTGCCCATGCCTAGATGTTGGCCCGTTTTGCATGTTGTCAAATAATGTTTATTTTTCATAATTAAAAAATGGCTGCCATTATTTTATATGAAAAAGTTAATAATTGCATTTTGACAAAATATTTTAGTTTGTCTAGTATATTTTTTTTTGTTTAGTTCAGATACCATTTTAAACTGCCATGTTACAACGTGCCCCTCAAATGTTACAGTGTGCCCCACCTACATTTCACTTTTTTTAAAAAAAAATATATTGTATACAGTCTCATATGGTTACTACTTATTCATAATAAAAAATAACCAACAATAATCAATTTGTTTTTCAGGTTCTCACTCTTTGTGGTTGCTTTCAACTCACATTCAGGGAAAAACACAATTTCCTAAATTTAGTTGCACAACATCTTTGGATGACATCACAGTTGGATACTATAATTCAGAGACATATTTTGCAAGAGGGAATATGACTAATGAAGAGGATGTGATGAATTCACATCACATAAAGGGTATAAGTGACTACATGTATAACTCCTTTTTGAGAAGATCTGCACTGTTAGGGAAAGGCAGACAAAATGACAGTAAGTATGTGGCTCAATGACATCTATTAATCTATTTTAAAATGCAGTTCATGTTGTACATAATCAATTGCTTAAATTGAGCATATTTTTACTGTTTGATTTTAAATTGATTTTGGTTTTTAGGTGAAAAAATGAGTAATATAAGAATTAAAAGAGAACATTTTTAAAATAGTTTGGCATAATCTTTTATTTTTCTTTCTTAAAAAATAAAAATATTAGTATGCTTATAATTTTTGAAAAGGAAAAAAAAAAAATGTCTGAAAAGTCATGTGGTATAATCAACCTTATGATTTGATTTCCCTCACAGATCTTGATGTTTATCAGACACTGGCTGTCTGTGAGCTGCTGGACCTCGACAAGCCTGGAAAGATGATTATCAGAGATGCTGCTAGAGGCTCCACCACAGATGAGCTGCATTACTTTAACAACACGTTTACTTATAAAGTGATTTTAAATATTTCACAAGATGAGATCAAACCGCACCTGGAAGTATTTAAGCAGGAACTTGAAAATACCTTTTACCCATTTTGTATAAGAACTCTCAAGAAATACTTCAAAAAGAGAGAAGATCAAATAAATAGAAAAAGTACATACTCAAGGGCACCTCTTAATTCCCTAAATTTGTTTTATGAAAACAATTCCAGATGTTCAGAGTAAATCTTCAGGATTAAAAATAAACCTAAATGTGACCCATGCCTTTATAAATGTAAAAATGTTCTCTGAATCACCTTGTTTTTTTTTTTTTTTTCTTTCCACAGTCAAACCACGAGTCAGATTCCTTCAGAAAGCAAACTCCGATTCTGGAGGATCTCGTGTGAGTTGTTTGGCGACAGGATTTTACCCTCGTCACATCAACCTGACCCTGTTCAGAGATGGACAGCCTGTATCTGATCATGAGATCACTGGAGGAGATCTGCTGCCCAATGGTGACGGGACGTACCAGATGAGGAAGAGTCTGGAGATCAGTGCAGACAAACACAAATACACCTGCTCTGCCACACACCTCAGTCTGGACAACAAACTGGACGTCACTTTGGGTAATAATGAGGTGTGAAAAAGTAAAATATATTACAGAACTGTATTTCTAATGTTTGTGACCTTTTTAACTTGTTTGTTTCAGAATTGGATCCTGGTAAACCATTTAAATCAGTGATTCCCTCAGTGCTGATAGTTTTGGTTCTGCTGTTGGTGTTTGGAGTCATCATATATAAATACAGAAGGAGACGAGCAGGTGTGACAAGAACTGAAATGAATGGTGAATCATCCGGTGAGCCTATAAATGGGATGCTTAAGTGTAAAATATATTTTAGTTTATATTATATATTTCATTGGCATGAATAATTATGCAGCATTTTTTTTTTAATGTTATACAGTGCCTTCATCAAACTGTGTTTATTCTGCTGCTTCTAGTGAGTACTCTGTTTTAAATGTTATTTTTGTACAATTTTTTTGTCTTATTGTCTTATGACGTAGTTTCTGTCTAAAGAGTGAAATCTTCAGTAATCTTCAGAAAACTGGTTGATGAAAATTAATTATTGCATTTGTATATTTAAATTCATCTAAATCTAAAAAAGTGTATATATATACACACACACACACACACACACATATATATATATATATATTTTTTTTTTCATATCATATATATTCACAATATATATTTAATTTATTTTTCAGAATCTGAAGAAAACATGGAACCAGCATCCTGAAGTTGATGTAATTTTCAGTTTTTAGCTTGAATGAAAGAAATGTGTTCAGACTGTCATTAATGTCAGACTGTAATACAGCAGTCAAGAAGCGTTAGAGACGAAAGCACAAAAGAAGACTCGTCTGGAGTTTTACATCATCAATATGTGACGCGTTCAGTGATGTGAGCTGCATTTACATGCAGGATAGAAAATGGTGGCTGGCAGACAAAAACTATTATGTCTTTTCTTGATTATGTCTTTTCTTGAAATCGTGGCCAAAATTGTACAGTGTTAACCCGGCTTTAATACATATGTACCAAGTCTGGTCTGTGTTTTGTGTTAGTTTTGCACTGTTCTCCGTTCAGTTTTCCTGTTCATGCTCGTATGTTGCCATGGTTTTTGATTTTCCCTCATGTGTCTCACCTGTGTCTTGTTAACTACCTTGTTTAGTCCCGGTGTGTCCCGGTGTATCCCCCTGTTTTTGATTCAGTCTTTGTCTGATCTTGTCTGTGTAACAGTGGTTGTTCTGTGTATCATAGTTTTATTTCATGTTACCCTGCAAAGTGTTATTTTGTGCTTGATTTAATTGGAAAGAACTGCTTGCAATTAGATCCAGCTCTTTTATTTTCATCCTTACTGCAACTGCTGCTGACAATGTTTTTTTTTTTTTTACAATAATCATTAAAACATTTTATGAGTTGAAAAATAAATAAATGCAATTGTAATATCTGAAGAGTGGGATTTCTTTCATAAAAAGCATGACACATTTTTCTCTTCTGTATTTCTTCTCTATTTCTCTTTATGATGTTTTACACTTACTAATCTGAGTTAAATTTCCACAATTAAAATTTTGTTATAATTTACTCTCTCATGTTGTTCCAAACTTGTATTTCTTCTCTGGAACACAAAAGAATTTTGTAGAAATTTCAGTGTTTTTTGTTTTGTTTCTTCTAAATCATTAAATAATTTTTTAGCATCTGATGAAAGCATGAACCCAGCATCCTAACGTTTATTGAAGTTCTGTAATATTTTACTATATATAAATATAGATTAATACACAATTTAGACAGGATAATATATATATATATATATATATATATATATATACACACACACATACAAATATTGAACAGGATGATTGTGTACATTTTTCTTATTTTGCTTAAATATCTTTTTTTATTATTCAGTACTGCACTTAAGAAGCTACATAACCTATTTAAATGTTTCTTAGAATACAAAATAATTACAATTTTCCCTGACAACCAGATATCCCCGATGTTTGTCTTTACGCCCTACTAAACAGAACTTACACTGACACCTGGTGGTGTGGATGCAGCATCACCAAACGTTTTCAGCTATCAACTAACATCAAACCGCTTCATGTAAAATAAATAATCTTTTATTAGGTTACTGATATGAAGGGAGTCTTCACTTCACTGTGAGTGAACATGGTTTAAACATTTTTCTGAAGTATTATTCATTGTGTAAAACCAAACATTTCATTATTTATGAATATTTTGACTCAGCAGCCAGTAGCACTAGCTGATTTTTTTTTTTAAATCTCTATTATTTACTTTATTTATTGAGTATCTTTCTAAAGCAACTTAAATAGAGCAACGAAATGATCAAGTAGTCTTTGATATCGGTTTCTCTTTTTCTCTATGTGGATCTTTAAAAACATTTTCTGTTTCAGACTATACATAAGTTTAGTATAGCAAGAAACATCCCAAGTCAGATGTTTCTTCCTCCACAACTATGCCTCTGCTCTGCTGTAACATAATATCTGAGATTTTCCAGGAAATAAAACTTGCAACTTGCTTGACTTGTTCCAAACCTCCTTCCTGGGCTCATTCACTGACTGGCTGTAGAGAAATACAACTTTTTACCAGCTTGAGAACAGCATGTCATTTGTTGTTTTTCTGTGTGTGCTGTTATTCCCAACAGCTGTTTTTACAGGTAGGATTTGCCTTTAATCAGGTACTACACGTGTTTTGTATTTTAACTGTGTATTTTAAACAGTTACGGTCAGCATGTTGATATCCCACAAAAAAAATAAAAAAATAAATTACTGATTCAGTTTCGTTGTGGGATCTCAACATGCTGACTAACTGAAAATGACTTTTCTTGTCACTGTTTCTCACAGGCTCTCACTCCTTGCAGTTCCTTGTAACTTGTATTAAAATAGAGGCGCCACTTCTTGAATTTAGTCTTATATTTATGTTTGATGACATCCCAGTTGGATATTATGATTTAGAGACGAGAAGCTTCATTCCAAGAGGAAATACTACAAATGAAGATGAGGAGGTTGATCACATAAATTATAACATAAAGGAATTTTTGCAACAACAGGTCTCAGAAAGTACCTTAAAAAAAGAGGAATGCAAGGAAAGAGGAGAGGTAAGTATCTACAGTGTTTCTCCAGTCTTCTGGTGCTGTAAGAAAAGCAATTACATTTTATGCTGCTTATGGGGTGTTTTGAGTCATGGAAAGGCACCCAAATTTAAAGGTGCAATATGTAAGAATTTTGCAGTAAAATATCCAAAAACCACTAGGCCAGTGTTATATATTTTGTTCAGTTGAGTACTTACAATATCCCAAATGTTTCCAACTATTTGTAAATCGTGAGAAAATTGCAATTTTAACCAAGGCTCCGGGACGTGTGAGGAGTCACCTGTCAATTGCGTCGTACCCACGTTATCCTCGGTTTCCGGTTTTATTTTGTAGAAACCATGGAAACACCAAAGACGCTTTAATATATTACATGTTTTATTAGACAAGGGAACAACTGTTTTGATATATTTATAGACCGAAAACTAATTATTGTTATATAGCTTATTGTTTAAATCTAATTTTCTTGATTTTTTGCGAGTACCATGCTTTACCATGCCTCAGAGAAAAACACTATTTTGTGAAGTAGCTAACATAGCATAATCAGATGCAGCTTTATTTTTAGTAACAGTAATACAGCGTTTTCTCCATCATACAATACATTTTAAAATTAATTGCATGCCATTTATCAACACAAGCCATCCAGCATTTAATATGATATTCTAAAATCGATCTATCTTACTGCAGTGTGCAACAAGCGTCTCACAGCAGCCACCAAGCGAACGCACAGAGTAACATTATAACATCATTTTCAACACACTCAAATATATCTAATATGATAAACAGAGCTGTTATCTCATACTGATGACCGGAAAAGCGGAAGCAGCGCCGGCGACTGTGACATAATAAAAGTTCTGCTGCTGCGGTGTGTGCCGCGCTCATCTCTCGTTAACAATCGCTCCAGCGGCCTCGTTCAGCTCCCACAACACTCGGTCCTGCTCTGCTTCATACTACAGTAACGTTAATAATCTCATCCATGAACATGATTTCTTCCCGAGTCCCATCCCGATTCATTTCCACCGACTGTGAGGTGAAGACCACATGTCCCAAGATTTCGCGCTCAAACTTGGCGTCATCAAGCTACGCCTTTGTTTTGAATAGGCCTCTAGCGACCTCTAGCGGACAGAAAATCCTACATATTGCACCTTTAAATATTTTGTTTAATTATTGTAACCTTTGAGGTGATAATCAACTGATCAATTTAATTAATTTATCAATTTAAAAGTGAGCAATCTGAGATAATGCCAAATGTCCCAAAACAAAACCTGTTTGAGCATTTATCCATCTGAACTAAGTATGTGACATATAGTCTGATAAATAAGTCAATATTAAGAATTACAATGTGTGGCATAGGTAAGAAATAAGCTTTAAAGATACCAATGTGCATGTTAGTGTCATAAATACTGATGTGCATGTTAGTATTGTAGCACAAAACATTCACAAAAGAAGTAATAGAATATAAAAGAGGATGGATGACAGAGCAAATATAGGCTAAACATGAAAAATGTTGGTCTTTTTTTAAAATCTTTTATCAATAATCACATTACAACCTTATTTTAGTAATCTAAAATGTGTTTCACACAGAGCCATATCTTCAGAGATCATGTTAATCAACTAAAACCATGCAATCTAAACTGAATGCATGTAGTGGCATCTGGTGCAAAAGAAAATACATTTAGGAGCTAAATGAGTGCTTATTCTCTTAACTTTTCATTGCACTAATGTCCATTTGACTTCAAACCTTTATATTACGTATATCATCAATCCAGATCAACCACATTCCAGGTGTTTAATGTAAAAGCTGCGGGTACAGAGTTTGTTTACTGCCATTACAGCAGCACAGATCACACTGGAAAACTATTTTTTTCACTATAATCATTTTGCTTCCAGCTGTTACACCAAAAGGTAAGTATTGAGCCTTGGCTTTGCTAGCGCTTGATTCTTCAAAGTTATGACAAAGGACACCGTGTCATATTTTGACATCTTTATATGTTGAACATTAATTTTGTATTGTAGCTAGTAGTGATGGTGAAACTAACCAAAAGCATATGAATGCAAAGAATAATAAATTTGAAGTATATTCGGAAAACTGATATTGTAGTAGGCTATATAAGAAGTCAGATAAGGAGAGTCTTTTAAGATTTAAGTTATAAATTATTTAAAAATAATTGTTTTTATATTTTATATTACTTTTCTATTGTTGTTTAAATCTTATGAGATAAGAGAATGTCTCCATTTCAAGGTTTTTATCATCACAGGACGATGTTGTGAAGCAGTAATTTTCCATTAGTTTTCCCTTGGTATAATAACACTTGTTGGAATTGTACTGTTCAGACGAAGTCAGAGCATTGAGCAGTGTAACATCTAGACGAAGTCTGAGCATTGAACCATACGCAACTAAGACTATTCGATAAACTATGCTCTTTTATTATCATCACTTCGTCTCCTGCTTCTGCTCTTCTCTGGCTTTACAGTCAACTCTTAGGCTGATAGAGGGCTGTTAAAAGAGTTCTTGAGGTACCAGACAAGACTTTCTGTTGAAAGATTTGCTGGGTTGCACACAGACCAGACAAACGGATATCTTTTGACAAGATCTGGCGTCCGGGGCTGGATTTGATATTTCTGATGTGGAGATTTCATCCGATCTAACATTGGAGAGACGATTATGAACCAAATGATTCAGTGATTTGATACAGCAATATTAGTCCATATGACAGATGAGATGATAGAGAAATTTCTTTCAGAACGATGTTACGATCTTGTAGGCACCATTTTTTTTAATTAAATGGGAATGTGAATAATATTGATGATGCATTAAGAGCCGGGGATGTAAACTTTTTGAATTGGATGAATTTTTTTTGTCTTCTGGGAAACATGTAAGTATCTTCTATTGTTCCCGAAGGGCAGTACTAAATGAAAAATATGATCTTTAAACAAAATAAGAAAAACTTGCACATCATCTTCTTGTTCAAAAGTTTTCAAACCCCGGCTCTTAATGCATCGTGTTTCCTTCTGGAGCATCAGTGAATGTTTGAACCTTTTTTAATAGTTGTGTTTGAGTCCCTCAGTTGTCCTCAGTGTGAAAAGATGGATCTCAAAATCATACAGTCACTGCTGTAAAGGGTTCAAATATGCAAAAGATGCTGGAAAACTGAAGAATCTGCAGGACCTGAAGGATTTTTCTGAAGAACAGAGCTCAGTTTAACTGCTCAGAACAAACAAGAGACTCATGAAGAACCATCACAAAACAAAACAAAAAAACAGTTGTAGATCATCCAGGTAACTACACACTATTAAAAAACAAGGGTATGTAAACTTTTGAACTGGGTCATTTTAATAAATTCAGCTATTATTTTGTCTTGTGGATTTTATGTAAACATCTGTTATGTGAAATAGCTTATTCAGGACAGTACTACATAAAAAAATAACATCCTTCTTATTTTGTTAAAATGATTAACATTTTTGCAGATTCTGCAAGGGGTATGTAAACTTTTGAGCTCAACTGTGACATTCAGACATGAGTCAACACAAGGAAAATTTTAACTAAAAGATAAAATTTTGGTTTCAAGGGAATTAAAAGGGAAGGAATAAACTTAATAATTAATATTTTATTTGGGGTTAACAAGGATTTATTTCAACAAGGTTTTTTTTTTTATTCCTTGGATCACATGATCATAATAGTAATACTACTTCATGTATCCTTTTTGAGGGATCAGTATTTCACTTTTGTTTTGAATCTTTGAAGTGCCCTACAAAGGCACAAAATATATGAGTTTTTTTTAAATTAAGAAATGAAATAATAGGAAAGATCTTGTTTTTTAGTTGTTTTGGCAAAATTTTATGCTTGTTTTGGATTGTTTTAAATTATTTTGAGTCAACTCGAGGCCGGTGTTGTGCCGAATTTCGGCCCCCAGCGCCCTAGTTGAGAACATCCCAGTTATCTGCAATGTACTGACTCTCCTACTGTATGGTTTGAATTGGAAGTCTGGATTCCCAGACATTGCCTTTGCGGTTAACGCGCCCCCTTTCGAGCAAAATCGACTGAAAAAATCAAAATCAAAACAGCAAGATAGTCTAAAAGACGCAGCCATTTTGTAACCTAACAAGTTGGTTCCTTTGCATGTACATTGCAACATATTTGAAGCATGCAGCGCAAATGGACAGCATCCTACTCGCTTTTTTACTTACACTTTCCCTTCCATCTGCGTCAGATGGTAAGTTGTTTACGTTTTTAAATGTTATTAAAAATGTAAAACATTCTTTTTCAACGAATAAATGAAGATTAATGAAGATTATCGCGGATCATGTCCTACCTGACCTTAATAGTGCGTTAGGGTAGAGCGGGGCACAACCTGGTGAACTGTCCCTTACGGAACAAAAATATATGGGAATACTGCAAAATATATGCGATATATTACATAATACATTTCCATATATGGGAAACTAGTGCTTATATTTTTCAATATACTGCAATATATGCATTGACCATGTATGATTTTATTTTGATACATATAAAATATTTATAAATGAAGACAAAAATAGCATTACATTCATAAAGTTTTATCCTTTATTGTGTACATATATTGCACATACATGTTCCAATATAAATGTGAATGTATCGTACACACATATATACACATTCATGGAATGAGTTACAATCAGTGGTTACTTTGCTAAACACTTTAGTACAGGCATGTGTGCTTGTGCTTTTTGTTAACTAACTTGAAATGATGAAACATTTAATTTGTAAATAACAATAAAATATAAGAAATGTATTACATTATATATAGCCTATGTTTGTTTATTCTGCATGAGTAAATATCTGCAATATATTACACCATATCTGATCACATATAAATCTACTTAGGCAATATATTTTTCTGTATATTTTCAAATATACTGTTATATATAGAGAAATATATTTTCTTTCCGTAAGGGGTATTAGACCAAAAAACTCAATAATCAAACTAAATCATAATATATTTTTTTAATGTAATAATATAAGGAACTCAAATATAAGGAATTCAAAAATGTATTATCATTACAAGTAACCAATTCCAATACGACTTGAGTAAAAGTCTTAAAGTATCTGATTTTAACAGTACTTAAGTATTTTACTCATGCTGAATGTAGGCTCAGAGATGCATTAGTCCTGAGAGACATGAAAATAACAAACAATTGATTAGTAAGATGAGAAATCATGTTTATTTTCTAAAATAAAAATAAAACTAAACACCTCAATGTTGCAATAAAGTGCACAGAAAGGCCATAAGTAAACCAATATCCTTCAAAACAGTCTTGTCAGTATAGCGGATAAATAAAACAATGTTGAGTAAAATTAAATAGTCAAAATCTACTGTATGTGCTGGTTTGAGCCTCATCACCAGCTGCAGTCATTTCCTCATCTAATAAATAAAACATCTGCGATCAGCAACTACCTGCTAATGCACTCACATTCACGTAAAGTATCCTTGTTGACAAGTTTTGGGTGAGTAAAGGCAAAATGCACAAGATATAGTACCTTCAATGACCTTAGATGGCGATATCGCTTCTTTATAGCAGAAACAAACTGCTGCAGAAAAAGTTAGCTGCCATGAAAAATATAACGTGTAATTGCATTACTCATCACAAATGTAGTGGAGTAAAAAGTACATTTACTTGCTCAAAAATGTAATCAAGTAGAGAGTAAAAGTTGCCAATATCTTTGATACTCAGTACAACTACAAAGTAGCCAATAAGATACTTAAATACAGTAACTAATTACATTTACTCAAGTACTTTACATCTCTGTAGTTCAGTCAACTTAAAGATTTAAGTACACTGAACTTAAAGTTAAAATAGTTTCCTTAAAAATCTTGTTCACATTATGTAGAAACTGCCTTAAATTTCTCAAGCATTTTTTACTCAAAGTTGCAACAATGGAGCATACATTTATTTGTATTTATTAAACTGGAGATACTGTTGAAAATAATAAAGTTTGATGTCACCATCATGATGGAAAGTGTTTGCTTTAGTTGGGACTTTTTTCTTTTAACATTAGTGTTTCTCTGGTTGCTGTAGCTCAGTCAGTGTTTATAAGACACAGCTGTTATGGTAAAAAGCCAAAAGAAATGCTGGGAATGATCTGTGTTGTTGACGTTGTCATCAAATATCCACAGATTTCATCCCAATGTTTATACTTCTCTCAACGATCTCAACAATGGTGACATGCAATGCATGCTGGGAGCCATCATAGTATAAAACTCATCCATGGCTCCCAGCATGCATTAAGCATGTCGCCGTTGTTGAGATTTATACGCTGATTCTTGATGTCTCTGTGTGTCTAGACGTAGAAGTAATCCAAAATGTTTTTTCCTAATATGATTTCAAAAATATATGGTCTTAACAGTGCTCAGCCTCTTGCTATAGTTTAAGCGATTATATAACAATATTTAATTGTTTTTAATGACAAACCACACTTTTGATCAAGTATAAACCTTGGGATGAAATCTGTGGATATTTGATGATGTCATCAGCACAGATCATTCCCAGCATTTCCTTCGGCTTTTCACCATAACAGCTGTGTCTTATAAACACTGACTGAGCTACAGCAACCAGAGAAACACTAACGTTAAAAGAAAAAAGTCAAGAGCCCAACTAAAGCAAACACTTTCCATCATGATGGTGACAACAAACTTTATTATTTTCAACAGTATCTCCAGTTTACAGTTTTTTTACAATCGCTAGGACCCATTTCTCAATACTTGAGTCACTTTTTCAAAACTCTTCACAAAGTGAGCACAACAGAAAACTATGTTGGCTAAACTGTGGATCATTTATCAGTGCTTTGGCACAAAATGCATTCAATGACTTCATCTTTCAAATTACATTCATTCTTTTCTCACTTCGACACAACAAACGACAAAACTCGGTATACCTACAGGCTAGTTTGCACATGCTTACATACTGTTTTCAAAACTGTTAAACTTAAGTTCAAAACAATCACATAATACAAAACTGAATAAGACAGAAATATGCTACATTTCTACAGTAATATTGTAATGAAATATATTCTGAATCTAAATCAAATACTATCAAAGCAGTTAGATGAAACTGAACATACACAAGCCTAAGTCTTTCAATTTCATTATCATCCATTCAAAGGGGAAAACTTGGGAATAATTTTGTACTGTTATGTAAAAATCATGTAACATAAACTGCAGTGAATTATAAACAATAGAGAGTGACAATAGAGAAATTTTACAAAAGAAAACATTGTATAATGCTACCTGATGCTAGTGTTTTTTAGGTCAGTGTTTTATTACTGACAAAGTGTGTTTGTTGGGTGAAACCTTTGCTAGAGTTCTGGAAGAATGAGTTGATTTGAGACATGAATGAAGTGTTTTGGTAGATTTAGTGCATTTTGAATGTGAAATTAACTCCTGTGCCAAGATGAAAGTTGGTTAGGAGAACTGTGTGAAGAGTTTTGAAAAAGTGACCTAAGTATTGAGAAATGTGTCCTAGTGATTGTAAAAAACTGTAATAAATACAAATAAATGTATGGTCCATTGTTGCAACTTTGAGTAAAAAATGCTTGTGAAATTTAAGGCAGTTTCTACATAATGTGAACAAGATTTTTAAGGAAACTATTTTAACTTTAAGTTCAGTGTACTTAAATCTTTAAGTTGACTGAACTAAGTACTCACTTTGTAAAATTGAATTACCAATCCT
The DNA here is from genome assembly GCA_039654765.1 of Mylopharyngodon piceus. Taxonomy (NCBI): domain Eukaryota; kingdom Metazoa; phylum Chordata; class Actinopteri; order Cypriniformes; family Xenocyprididae; genus Mylopharyngodon; species Mylopharyngodon piceus. The sequence continues at coordinate 13,414,222 of CM077459.1, read as the reverse complement.
CAAGATTTCTAAGTACTCTTTACTATGTGGTAGCTAGTTTTATCAATTCAAAATGATGAGTTAACTTACTTGCTAAATTTAAGGCAATCGGTTTCCTTAAACCCAACAGTTTAATTAAGCTTTGTCAACTCAACTAATCGGCTTCGTGGTTCTTTGTCCCGCACATTGTTTGTATGTGTTTCTTTTTAATGTCAATTTTAAATGTTATACCCCTGTACCCTTAGACCATTTCAAGAGTCATAAAAATGACTTTATTATTTCTAATGAACATAATTGCAGATATATTAATAAATGTCCTGACACATCCGAGCTTTATAATGGCAGTGATAGGGATCATTGAGTATGAGCTGAAGAAAGTGCTTCCATCCACATCCATCCATTGCGACGTGCCATGTACGCTGAACGCAGCCACAATAACACTGTATGACAGATGGATTGCTATTATTATTATTTTTTTTATTTAAAATATTCACAAACTTGCTTACCATGTCATCAACTATCTGATATTCCGTTTCTTAAATATGTGTAAGTGAGTGTGTTTTGTCGTTTAAAAACCTTTATAAATGATCTTTATCTTGATCTATAACGCGAGATGGGCGCCGCCATCTTAGTTTGCGCCGCAGTTCGCAGAGTCCTGTCAGTCTGATTTACAGCAGGTGAATACATCAGTTTCTCCCGAAATATATCCAAGTAAGTGGCTGGTGAACTGGAAGAATAATAGAGTAAACTTTATAGTTACTTTGGCCCATTATGTGTGTCTGATATGAATACATGTCGGCAAATTATATTTGAATGGATTGTTATTGCTGCTTCCACTGATGTCTGACATCAGTGTGTATTTTATGAACTCTAAATGTATTGTTTTACTGGTGCTTATGCGTATTTAAATGTCTGAAACCCTAAAAAAAAAAACATTATGTGGCTGAAAACACTGCATAGTTGTGATATATGACAAGCACTGAGCACGTCCGTCTCACAGCCGTACTCTAAGGGGCACAGAAATAAAGTGGGACCTTACCGCTCAAAAGGTTAACCAGTTATGAAGTAAAATATCTCACTTCCGCACGAGCCGCCTTCCATATTCAACATACGCAGAAAGTGTAAAACTCTTGCAGTTCACAAAGCTTAAGCTACATCCTACGCCTTCCCTATTCAACTTACGGAAATAGTGTAACTGACGTGACACCAGTTTACACTTTCTTTGTAACTTCAATACGGAAGGCGTTCTGGCGGAAGCAACATATTTGACTTCATAACTTGTTTAAATATGGATATTTTTTTTACACAAACGCATCGTTTCAGAAGGCCTTTATTAACCCCCCGGAGCCGTGTGGAGCACATATTTATGATGGAAGGATGTGGAGGGAGACACTTTATTCAGCTCATACTCACTGATCCCTATCACTCCCATTATAAAGCTCGGATGCGTCAGGATATTTATTAATATTTCTGCGATTATATTCATCAGAAAGAAGAAAGTCATATACACCTAGGATGGCTTGAGGGTGAGTAAAGCTTGGGCTAATTTTCATTTCAAAATTGAACTAATTCTTTAAATTAAAAATAAAAACAGAATAAACTTAAATGTTTTATTGTATACAGTCTCATATATACTATGGTAGAAATGGATAGGAAGTTACTTATTCATAATAACAAGAATCTACAATAATCAATTTGTTTTTCAGGTTCTCACTCTTTGTGGTTGTTTTCAACTTACCTTCAGGGAAAAACACAATTTCCTAAATTTAGTTGCACAACAATTTTGGATGACATCACAGTTGGATACTATAATTCAACGACATATATTCCAAGAGGGAATACGACGAATGAGGATGATGTGATTGATTCAGATCACATAAAGGGTATAAGTGGCTACCTTTATAACTCCTTTTTGAGAAGGTCAGATCTGTTAAGGCAAGACAGCCAGAATGACAGTGAGTATGTGGCTCAATGACATCTATTAATCCATTTAAAAATGCATAAAATGCAATTCATACTGTACGTATTTAATTGCTTAAATACATCTTTGTGATAAGCATATTTTTAATGTTTGGTTTTAAATTGATTTTTTTTTTTTTTTTTTTTTTTTTTGATATCAGAATTAAAAGAAAACCTTTGGTATACACTTCTATCAGGGCTCCAGACAAAAAAATTCATTAAGGAGCCATTAGCTCCTATATAGGGGGAAAAAACAGGCACCAAATAATTTTTTTAAGAGCCACACATGTCACAGACACACCAGGCTCCACCATCCACCAATCACAGCGCACACAATCCCCGGAGTACTAATCACCGCCACCTGCACCTCATCAGCCCATTCATCAGACTGCACTATTTAAGACACACACTCACACAGTCACATTGTCCGGTCTCGTTAGCATCTAAGGACTTACCTACATGCTTACCTCAAGGACTCCCTGTGTTACTTACCTGCGATCTTGTCTCCGTGTTTCCCCGAACGTCTCCTCTCCGTGTGTGAAGTGTTGTCTGCAGTCATCGTCTCCAGTCAGCAAAACTCAGCATCCATCTGCACTCTGCAATTACAAGGACAGTATCACTCTCTATATCATTCCACGTACTACATTCACTGCAAGATACTCACCTGTTGTCACCATATACTCAACTTGTGTTTCAATAAATACCTGTTTCACTATCTCCTGTCTCCTGGTCGGTCCTTCCGTAACAGAAGACCGGACCAAAACAGAGAAACACAAGTATGAGTCAGCCCGATCCATTCCAGGACCTGGTGGACGCTTTGCGTCGCACACTCTCCACTCCACCACCACCGTCAGCGCCCACCTTCACTTCCGCAAACACCGTCACTTCTCCCTCACCGCCAGTGTACGCCAGTCCTATGGCCAAACCAGCGCCCTACTCTGGTTCGGCGGAGGAGTGCAACGGATTCATCCTGCAATGTTCTCTGACCCTGGAGATGCAACCGCACTTATTCCCCACCGATTACTCCAAAGTGGCTTTTGTTATTTCCCAACTCTCCGGCAAAGCGCTGCAATGGGCTGATTCCATCTGGTCCCAAGACAACCCTGTGCTGCAATCCTACTCCAGTTTCATCGAGCACTTCCGAGAAGTTTTCGGAAAACCTTCATGGGATACATCTATTGGTGAGAAATTATATAATTTAAAACAAGGAAACATGTCTGTTAACGATTATGCCATTCAATTCAGAACCCTCGCTGCTCGAAGTGGATGGAATGAACGAGCGCTCATGACAACTTATCGCCAGGGTTTGGATCCTCGAGTGCGGTTGCATCTCGCTGCATACGAGGATACCATCGGCCTGGAACGGTTCATCCAACTCTCCATTCGTTTCGCCACTCGTATGCAGTCGTGTCTCGATGAGCACCAGGGTCAGCAACAGCTGAACACCTCCCTCTGCCGACCAGAATCCGTCAGCACCCCAGAACCAGCCCACGAACCTATGCAAGTGGAGTCTAATCGTCTGTCACCCGCTGAACGGCAGAGAAGGCTGACCCAGAAACTTTGTCTTTACTGTGGATCCCCTGGGCATGTACTCTCCACATGCCCAACACGTCCTCCTCGTCCCATGGTGAGTGCTATCCTCCCTCATACTAACACCTCTAAACCACTCACCACTATTGTGCAACTTACTGCTGCCGATATCTCCGTTCCAGTTACCGCCCTCCTCGATTCTGGGTCAGCGGGAAATTTCATCTCCGGCGCCCTCTGCCGTCAGCTTGGGATCAGGACCCAATGCACGCCATCCACCTACCAGATTCAGTCGATAACCGGTAAACCTGTGAGCAGAAGCCGCGTGAGCCGGAGCATTGGCCCCCTACAGCTTCGAGTTGGCATTCTGCATGTTGAGGAAATCCATCTGCTGGTTCTGGAGGGTTCCACCGCTGACGTGATACTAGGGCGTCCCTGGTTGGAGCAGCACAATCCCATCCTCTCATGGAAGACTGGAGAAGTCCTGAAGTGGGGCGACACCTGTTTTCCATCTTGTTTCTCCACACTTCCTGTTCCTCGGCAACCCGCCTCTCGTTGTCTCCGAGTCCAGGCCACGTCTATCGAGAGCCCCATAGAGAAGAGGTCAGTGGATATCCCGTCGTGTTACGCCCCCTTCAGCGACGTTTTCTGCCCCATGAGAGCGTCCAAGCTGCCTCCACATCGGCCATGGGACTGCGCCATAGATCTGCTTCCGGGTGCGTCAGTGCCAAGGGGACGGATATACCCCCTATCCGTCCCGGAGGAGAAGGCCATGGTGGAGTACATCGAGGAGGCTCTGGCTCAAGGATACATTCGACCGTCTACCTCCCCTGCTGCTTCCAGCTTCTTCTTCGTGGCCAAAAAGGACGGAGGCTTGCGGCCTTGCATTGACTACCGCTCACTCAACTCCGTTACAGTCAAGTTCCGATACCCCTTCCTCTCGTCCCAGCGGCCCTGGAACATCTCCGTGGTGCCACTGTGTTCTCCAAGTTGGACCTCCGCAGCGCGTACAACCTCATCCGGATACGCGAGGGGACGAGTGGAAGACCGCCTTCGTCACGCCCACCGGCCACTACGAATACCTCGTCATGCCGTATGGCCTGGTCAACGCCCCCTCCGTATTCCAGGATTTCATCCACGAGGTGCTCCGGGAGTTTCTCCACAAGTTCGTTCTGGTCTACATCGACGACATCTTGATCTACTCCCGGAGCATGGCCGAACACCGCCAACACGTTGCGGAGGTCCTGAAACGCCTGAGGGAGTACCAACTCTTCCTCAAAGCCGAGAAATGCTCATTCCATCAGACCTCAGTGCAGTTCCTTGGGTACCACATCGACCACAGTGGCATCCGGATGGACGAGGGGAAGGTGGAAGCCATTAAGAACTGGCCCACTCCTACCACCATCAAGGAACTCCAGCGATTCCTCGGCTTCGCCAACTTCTACCGAAGATTCATTCAAGACTACAGCTCCATCTCCAACCCCCTTACTGATCTCCTACGCAACAAGCCCAAGTCTCTGTCCTGGACTCCAGCTGCCACGGAGGCCTTCGACCAACTGAAAGAAGCCTTCACCACCGCTCCACTCCTGGTACACCCAGATCCCCACCGACCATTCGTGGTAGAGGTCGACGCTTCCACGACCGGAGTTGGAGCGGTTCTGTCACAGCAGCAGGGGAATCCGAGCCGCCTCCATCCATGTGCCTTCTTCTCCCGCAAGCTCAACCCGGCGGAGAAGAACTACGACATCGGCAATCGAGAGCTACTGGCAGTCAAGTTGGCTCTCGAGGAGTGGAGGCATTGGTTGGAGGGAGCCAAACATCCCTTCCTGGTTCTCACCGACCACAAGAACCTTGAATATCTCCGATCCGCCAAGAGACTTAACCCCAGACAGGCCCGCTGGGCGCTGTTTTTTACTCGCTTTGATTTCACCATCTCCTATAGACCCGGTTCCAGAAACATCAAGGCCGACGCCCTTTCCAGACTCCATGCTCCCGAACCCGTCACAGAGGATCCTGAACCCATCCTTCCCGAGCGAGTTGTGGTCAGCCCCATCGCCTGGTCGGCGGAGACTTTACCCTCCTCCAATGCCTCCACCAACGCTCCGCCGGGTTGCCCACCGGGCTTGCTTTACATCACCCGCACACGGCGCACTCCAATAATCCACTCTGCACATACTTCGCTTGGCACTGGCCACCCGGGGGTCAATGAGACCCTCTCGCTGCTAAAGGAGCGCTTCTGGTGGCCCAACATGGCTGCCGATGTCAGAAGGTACGTGCAGGGATGCAAGGACTGCGCCATCTCGAAGAGCCCGCGCCATCTACCATCCGGCAAACTCCTTCCTCTGCCCGTTCCCAACCGACCCTGGTCACACCTAGGAGTTGACTTTGTCTCCGACCTTCCTGCCTCCGACGGATACACCTGCATCCTGGTCGTGGTCGACCGATTCTCAAAGTCTTGTCGTCTTGTCCCTCTGAGAGGTCTTCCTACTGCCATGGAGACAGCAGAGATCATGTTTAACCAAGTATTCCGCTACTTTGGTATCCCTGAAGACATCGTATCCGATAGAGGACCACAGTTTATCTCACGGGTATGGAAAGCCTTCTTCTCACTCCTAGGTGTGACCGTCAGCCTCTCGTCTGGATACCACCCTCAGACGAACGGGCAGACGGAAAGAAAGATCCAGGAGATCGGCCGCTACCTCCGTACCTTCTGTCATGGCCACCAGGACTCTTGGAGCCAGTACCTGGGTTGGGCCGAGTACGCCCAAAACTCCCTTCGCCAGCCATCCACCGGACTCACACCCTTCCAGTGCGTACTCGGCTACCAACCTCCACTGTTCCCCTGGACCGGGGAACCATCTGACGTACCATCAGTGGACTACTGGTTCCGAGAGAGCGAGAGGGTCTGGGACTCAGCACACCATCAACTCCAACGAGCACTCCGGAGGCGCAGGATGACAGCCGACCTTCACCGGTCCGAAGCTCCCTCCTATCAACCGGGACAGAAGGTCTGGCTGTCCACCAAAGACATCAGGATGCGCCTCCCTTGCCGCAAGCTGAGTCCCAGGTTCATTGGCCCATTCACCATCCTAGAGCAGATCAATCCTGTCACCTATAAACTCCAACTACCTCCAGAGTATCGCATTCACCCCACTTTCCATGTTTCGTTGCTCAAGCCTCACCACCCTTCTGTTCCTCTCTCCACAGAGCCTGGTGTGGCCGAAGCCGAGCCCCCCCTTCCACTTCTACTAGAAGATGGAGCTGCTTACGAGGTGCACGAGATCTTGGACTCCCGGCGCCGTGGTGGTCAGCTCGAGTACCTCGTAGACTGGGAAGGTTATGGCCCAGAGGAACGCTCATGGATCCCACGTAACGACATCCTAGATCCCAACCTGCTGAACACTTTCCACGCTGCTCATCCTAACAGACCTGCCCCTCGTGGAAGAGGTAGACCACCACGACGTCGGGGTCCGCGGCCCTCAGGAGCGGGCCGTGGGGGGGGGGGGGTACTGTCACAGACACACCAGGCTCCACCATCCACCAATCACAACGCACACAATCCCCGGAGTACTAATCACCGCCACCTGCACCTCATCAGCCAATTCATCAGACTGCACTATTTAAGACACACACTCACACAGTCACATTGTCCGGTCTCGTTAGCATCTAAGGACTTACCTGCATGCTTACCTCAAGGACTCCCTGTGTTACTTACCTGCGATCTTGTCTCCGTGTTTCCCCTAACGTCTCCTCTCCGTGTGTGAAGTGTTGTCTGCCGTCATCGTCTCCAGTCAGCAAAACTCAGCATCCATCTGCACTCTGCAATTACAAGGACAGTATCACTCTCTATATCATTCCACGTTCTACATTCACTGCAAGATATTCACCTGTTGTCACCATATACTCAACTTGTGTTTCAATAAATACCTGTTTCACTATCTCCTGTCTCCTGGTCGGTCCTTCCGTAACAACACAATGAACTTAAATTTTTAAATCACTTACTTTTAGTCATCCTGTTGTGTTTATATATCTCCCCTTTACAGTTTCAGCATGTTCATCTTTTCATCTCTAAAATGAATGTCACTATTTTCACTATTATAGTTTTTGTTAATATTTTGAATCTGATTAGATTTAAGTTTTAATTTTGTTTTGTTTTTAGTTTTATTTTTTGTTGTTTTTAAACATATCTGTTTAGTTTGTATAACTTTATTTCAAGCAATGAAAAATGTTTTTCAATGGTTTTAGTTAACTATAATAACCCTGATGCTAGTAAAATCTTTATATTGAATAATGTGTCAAATAATGTTCTTAGTCTTTCCTTCTTGAAGCTACAACAGTTTACTTTGAATCAAATGAAAATAAATATAAATATAAATGGAAATAAATATATAAATATATAAAATTTGGTTTGTGTAACCAAATAACAATCAGGGGAAATTGATATACATACAACTTTGATTAATGAACAGGCCGAAATACAGCAGGACTCTTATTTTGAAATGTCTGTGCTTTACTTTACTGCTCATTCCAGTTCAGATGAGGAAGATAAAAAAAATGGAGCTATGGAGCTGATTTATTATTTAGTTTTTTCTATATGAATTTGTTTTATGCATCATAGTCCTGTATGTATGCTTGGGCTCTTAAAAAATTAAATATAAACAAATATTAAATATGAATATATTAACATATTATATTAAATATTAAAAGATACACAAATGAAAATGATAATACAATAAACCATAAATGTGTTAAAAACAGTCAGCTTAAGATGGCTACAAGTATTAAATGGAGTTAAATGTCAAAATAGTGGCAATATTATACACTAGAGTTGTGTGGGGTGGGAGTAAATTATGCAAAATCTCCTGTGACATCACAATCCTGGTGCATTGTGGTCTATGGATCTGCCTGAAGTGTACATGTTGAGTAGACTAGCTCCCTCTGATAAAATGAAGGGGTCAAGGGTCTGTCCAAATAAACATTCCTCGTCCATTTGACAAAGTTGAATGCACTTCAAAATGGGGGCGGAGATTCTCCCGAGGGGAAGTGCTTAGGGAAGTTTTCGAGTGTATGTCTAAAAGTGGAGTTAAACATAATCAAACACAGACTGAAACACTAACACGTCTATACAGACAGGCTAACAAAGGTAACAAGACACACTTGACACCTGACACACCTGGGGGGGCAAACAAGGGGTACCAATGAACAAGGGGACTACAAAACTGGCACAGAAAACTAAGGGAACAGGAAACACTACAAAATAAGAGTCCTGGGTCAACCCTGACAATCAGATAATTTGAAAATGTTTACAAGGCAATGACAATTTTAGAGTTATTAAAATGGAAATTTTTCTTAAAAATGGTTTACTAAACAAAGCGTGTAAGATGAAGGAGGCCAATTCATGACAATCTTCTCCCTCTTTACCCTCACAGGTCTTGAAGTTTATCAGACAGTGATTGTCTGTGAGCTGCTGGACCTCGACAAGCCAGGACAGATGATTATCAGAGATGCTGCTAGAGGCTCCACCACAGATGAGCTGTGTTACTTTAACAACACGTTTACTTATAATGTGACTGTAAATATTAAACAAGATCTGATCAAACCGCACCTGGAAGAATTTGAGCAGGAAGTTGAAAATACCTTTTACCCAGTTTGCATAACAACTCTCAAGAATTACCTCAAAAAGAGAGAAGATCAAATGAATAGAAAAAGTACGTACTCAAGGGCACCTCTTAATTCCCTAAATTTGTTTTATGAAAACAATTCCAGATGTTTAGAGTAAATCTTCAGGATTAAAAATAAACCTAATGTGACCCATATATTTATACATGTAAAACATTCTCTGAATCACCTCTTGTTTTCTTGTTGTTGTTTTTTTCACAGCAGCGCCAAATATCAGATTTTTTCAGAAAGCAAACTCAGATTCTGGAGGGTCTCGTGTGAGTTGTTTGGCGACAGGATTTTACCCTCGTCACATCAACCTGACCCTGTTCAGAGATGGACAGCCTGTATCTGATCATGAGATCACTGGAGGAGATCTGCTGCCCAATGGTGACGGGACGTACCAGATGAGGAAGAGTCTGGAGATCAGTGCAGACAAACACAAATACACCTGCTCTGCCACACACCTCAGTCTGGACAACAAACTGATCATTGAATTAGGTAATGAACTTTTGCAGAAACAGAAAGTATCAGATAAAATCTTAATGTATTGATCTTATTCTAAATGCTTCCTCTTTTAGAAGATGAATCTTCCAGACTTCACATAGGAATTGCTGTCCTGATGTTGGTATGTGCGATATGTGTGATTTTGGCAGTTGTTTGGAGGAGAAGGCAAGCAGGAAGACTAAGGCTATGTCCACACTAGTGCGTTTTCGTTTTAACACTGCATTTTAAAATGAAAATGATCCTCGTCCATGCTGGCGTTTCTATTGCGTTTCAGAAAAGAGCTCTCTCCACACTACACGATGCTTCAGTATTATAAAATGCAGAGTTAAACTGCACAATGGCTGCTAAAAAGGACAACAAAGTCAGCAAAGTTTGCAGTTCCATCTCCATGTTATTGTTTACACAGTCAGTAGCATAATGGTCATATGATAGGGGCTTGATGAATCAGGGAAGGATACGCAATGGTCCAGAAGACCCAATCAGGGAGTGAATGTGGGCAGCCACGTCTTCGTTTTCAGAAGTCTCCGTTTTGGTGCGTCTACACTGAAAATGCAGTAGTGTAAACGTAGCCTAAGTGGTACTCCTAACTTCGGCAAACTGCAATGCTTCGATGTTCTTGGGATTTGTCATTGTTGTCGTTAGTTACATGAAAACCAAAATGTCTAATATGAGTCAGGAGGATTCTTCTTGTTCTGGCTAATCTGCTTTCTCTCAAATTGTCTTTTTATTTTATTTTATTTTATTTTATTCAAGTATGCCGATACAATTACATTACAATTACGATACAATAACATTTTTTATACCCCTATATCTTATATACACATTACAAATGAATGTAAATGCAGTAGGCCTAGTTGTCTTGTGGGGTGAATTCATGTAAGCAAAGCCACATTTTCACACAAGTAGCACAGTTTACCTTGCTTCACTTTATATTTTTTTGTGTAGTCTATTCTTTTTTTTTTTTTAAGTATGTCTGCACTATAGTTTTCTGGAGATACCACACTTATTTTTCTCCATTGCTCTGCAATGTGATAAAATGTCAATTAACCACAAATCTATATAAATAATTTCAGTGCTATTAACCTATTTTTAATCATTTAATATGACTCAACAAACCGCAGGATGCATATGAGTGGTCTATATATTAAATCATATTTATGTCATTTTACATATTCATCTTGTTTGCTTTGGATTGGAAATAACCTTTGAGAATCTGACTACATTTCATTTTTGACTGTCATAACATTTTATCTTTTTGTAACTTATTTTATGTTCTTTTATTTGAATTTTTGATTTTGACTTTGGTATTTTGTTTTTATGAATTTTTATTTTCAATAATTACTGTCCTAAAACAAAATCTGTTACGCATAATGACTTTATCAGAGGTGTAAAGTATTTGAGTAAATGTGATTAGTTACTGTACTTGAGTTTCGTTTTGGCTACTCTGTAGTTTTAGTGAGTATCAAAGATATTAGCAACTTTTACTCTTGACTACATTGACTACATTTTTGAATAAGTATATGTACTTTTTACTTCACTACACATTACATTTTGCATTGCACCTAACTTTTTCTGCAGCCGTTTATTTCTGCTACAAAATAAGCAATATTGCCATCTACAGGGTACTGCAAGTACTACATCTTGTGTGATTTGCCCTTACTCACCCAAACTAATTTACGTGAATGCGAGTGCATTAGCAAGTAGTTGTGAATCTGTAGTGTTTTATATATGAGATGAGGACATGACTGGAGCCGCCAATGAGACTGAAACTCTTAACATACCCCATTCTTACTTAACATTATTTTATTGATCTGTTATATTGAAGAGATCTTTTTGAGCACTTGAGCTTTACTGACACTTGATTGTCTATAGACGTTTAAAAGGCTGTTGTGTTGACCTTGATTTATTGCAATTTTGACGTGTTCAGTATTATTTTGATTATAGAAAATAAATATGATTGCTCTTCTCACAAACTGTTTCTTGTGTTTCACTGGCATGTTTCTTTGATGTTGAGGACTAGTGCATCTTTGAGCCTATATTTAGTATGAGTAAAATACTAAAATCAGACACTCTAAGACTTTCACTCAAGTTGTTTTGAAATTGGTGACTTGTAACTTGAAATGGAGTCATGTACTCTTTAAAACTTTGCACATTATACAAAAACATAAATTACAACAATATAGCCATTATCAGCACTGATCTAAATACTTGATGTTGATCAGTTTAAACCATGTACCCAAAGGGTAAAGTTCAACTTTTTTTGATAATTATTGATCTAGAGAGTCCAGAGAATTGTCCTGCACTGGTTTTGTTCCGATCGGGTGAAAAACCTAGGACTAGTTCGCAAAAGTAGGTTTTTCAGATATTCGTGAATAATTAATGAACGATTTGATTGACAACATTGGTTCTTGAGGCAAAGTTGTTCAGCTTGAGGAGATCTATCAAACGATATGCATATTGTGTGGATCTGTGAAACACCACGTGATTACAGAGGCATAAATCTCGTTAGCGCCAACTAGTGGCGATTTCTTTCAAAATTCTTACAGACCTCTAGGACCATGAGTTGAACATGCCCACTGAGTTTCGTTCCGATCGGCCTCCGTTAACCTTGTCTAATAGGTGCTCATTGGCCGATGGCGGCCATGTTTTTTGAGATACGCCAAATGTCCTCGTAGACTATCATGCCCCCTTGGACCAAGACAATGCATGCCAAATTTCAAGTCAATCGGACTAACGGTTGCATAGTTACAGCTGTTTTCATGTTTTTTTTTCAAGTTATAGTGCCACCTAGTGTCCAATCGATTATTTTTTAATCGTGACCCAAAATTGAGGCCCTACACATGTGTACCGAGTTTGGTGCAAATATCTCATTTCATTCTCGAGTTATAGCCATTTTAGTAAAAGTGGCTCCGGCCTCATCGTTCGTTTTGGCTCCCCTTAGCGACCGTGAATCAAAATGGCAACTTGTTTTTGATTATTGATATTCAGACTCCAGAGAACATTTCTGCACTGGTTTGGTTCCGATCTGGTCAAAAACCTAGGACTAGTTTGCAAAAGTAGGTTTTTCAAAATACCCGAACATTTGGCAAATCCGACGAGCAAATCCGAGACATGCATCTTGTCCGCCCTGAGCTAAGGATTCCAACGATATAAAGCCTGGGATACACTGCACGATTTTTGGCTGTCCCAGACGAAAGATTGCCATCGTGAAACAATCATGGCGATTTCTGTGATCGTGGCTCTTTATCGGTGGTCCTATGTCGTACAGTGAGAGAGGTTCTTACGTTCTTACGGTTTGGTCTGCCCGATCACTTTTAGGGGAGAATGCTGGTCCTTGGAAAATGTAACAATTACAATAGGGTTTCAGCGCTACGCGCTTGAATCCCTAAAAAAATATGATGATGTAGGCCATGCTGTTAGATTGTTTGGAAATAAAACATTTACATCAAATATGGCCTATTTGTGCCTTTAATTCTTATTTATTTAAATATTGTAGTGTGTTTCCATGTACTTGATGTGTGATGATTTTGTTATCAACAAGGACCTGATAACATCTGATCCTGCTTTATCTTGGCTTTCTTTGCCACCACAAGTGTCTAATGAACACACAGTCAAAGCAGCCAAAAAAAAAAAAAAGCTAACACAAGAAGCATGAGGACCAAGATCCCAAAACATCAACATCTAAACCTCTGTTAATTCTCAATAAGAACTGCTGTAGACTGTGACAGAAATAAAGTCAATCTGGTTAGTAATAAGTGAAGCTGTAATGCTGTTTGTGGAGTTGTTTAATCCTCCTATGCTGAGATCTTGAGGGATTTAATGTCTTTTACTTGCAGTTGATTTTACCAAATGCTCAATTGTCAGTTATTTGATCACTTAATTTTCTCATTAACTTCAACTGTTTCAGTGTTTCTTTTTACATTGTGTAGATCGGACTCATATAAACACAGATCAGTGTTCACTGAGGATTTTGCTGTGTGTGTTGTACTTTTCAGCATCTATCCAAACAGAGTTTTGTACCTGTATTTATTTCATTTTATTTTATATAAACATGAAAAAATAGTCTGCAAAGTGCTGCACAAGTGTCTCCTCACAACAAGAATGTCTCTGGTTGAAGTCCTTCAATTCTGGTCTCGCTCACAATCCAAAGATGTGTGAATTACAAAAAAAAGACGTCATAAAAACTTTCATTCTGGCTCCTCAGTGGACGTCTTTTCAACATACGAGTTTTGTGACAAAGGCGTTGAAAAGACATCTTCTGGACGTGACTTTGTTTAGTGGGTAGTTTCTATATCAAGTATCTTTTTACGGTGTTGTAACCTACAGTGTGCTAAGCGATTCTCAGGATACAGCAATACCTCATCCATACTGCAAGTTTGCCAAAACTGAGGTTTTAAAGTAACACACCCAGACCATCACAGTGTATGTATAGTATTTTATTTTATTGTCTCCAAACTTGATCCTAACTTCTGTTATAACAAATGTGCTTTAAAAACACACAGTTACAGCAGCCAGAGAAACATTAAAGCTAAGAAGTCAAGGGTCAGGAGCCCAACTAAAGCAAGCGCTTCCCTCCATAACGGTGACTTAAAACATTATTATTTTCAATAAAACTGCTAAGGCTTCCTCTATTGGTAACGAACTTGTGACCATAGTTCGCTTTGGGAAACGCAACCCAGCTTGGCAGCTTCCTAACCATTATGCGCCTTACACTCCTATCCAGTAGGTGGCGTGAATGCACCATTTAAGATGGTCCGACAACCGCCATTAAACATCAGAAGAAGGAGATGAAGTGTACTTGGATCAGAGCTGTTAAATATGAGAGTTGCGACACTCTTTGGGTGTGTCTCAATCAGCTCCCTAGTTCAGTAGTCAGGGCACTGACCAGGGAGTCGGCCATTTTAAGGGCTGTCTCAATCGCAAACTGTGTCCCAATTCAGGGGCTATGCGCTTCGGAGTGCATGAAAGGGGTGGGGCTTTGGTGTGGAGGGTTGCCAGGTCTGCGCAACAAAACCATCCCAAAAATAGCGTAATCACAGCACAAGTGTAAAAGTATCCCAATCCCAAACGTGACAACAACGAGCCTAACGTCGTTACATGGATAGCGGCTGTGTGACAGACAGCTGACAGTTGACGTTTGTGTGTGCATTTTAAAGTTTTATGACTTTCTATTGGGTTTTGACATGCTTCACTGCCGGCGACGACGGGACACTGGACCAAAATATGTATGGTTAAACTATGTAATGTTAGTTTTATATCGTTAGCAACTATTAGTTAACCTTGTTTGTTTTTTATGTTAAATGAAACGTTAACTGTGAAAATATACACATTCATATTTATACATTTACTCTGTATTTAAGCTGTATTTAAGTCTAAATTTAAAGTACAATACTTTAGGATTTTATTCAACTGCACTCCATCTCAGAGACAAATATTGTATTTAAAACTGACATTTTGGACATCATGGATATTACAGTTTGATTTCGACATATTGGTGAACACGGGGCATTACTTACATTTATGTGAATTCACACAGAACTCCTGTCGTCACCGGCGCGCAATGAATTGTGGATAGGGTAGACCATAGATATACATAATAAAGGCTAGATGTCTTATGGCGGAGTCTCTAACGTCATCACCGGCGGCCATCTTGTCACAGGCAAGCTTTCTGGCGGGCTCTGATACCTGATGTAAGGTGAGTGATCTGCACGAACACAAATACTCTTATCTCGCTGAAATCTTGACGGATTTACAAATGGTTTGGTTTCTTACAAACGTTATTAACGTGGCTATAATTCTGGATGCTTGAACATGTTGAAATTGCAGCTTTTCTTTTCGAAAAACGACTTAATCGTGCAGCATAGTTGTGTATCACGGCTACTTGCGCAAGTTATCAAGGCTGAGACCACAATCGAGCTGTTCAATTATATAGGTTTTACTGACACCAATAACGATTTTATGACAACTAATCTTTTGTCTAAATTACAATCTTTGTGGATGTGGTTGTAGTTATTAGCTGGCTAATAACAAGAAGCTGTGAGTGAGACCTAGTAGTTACAGTTTAGCTGCTACCCAGCAATTTTACATCAGTGGGAGAGGCAGAATTGCTCTTTCTTTTCAATATAACTTAAGTTGCACATGATTTCCAATCGGTTTGGTTTGTTAAAAACATCTTACATTATGATACAGGAAATTGCTGGCTTTATAGGAGAAGATGCCATACTTTTGTGCAGCCTAGTAAATGGCCCAACCCTGAAGAAGTTAAAATAAATGTAATAATTCAAATTATTTTATTATAATAGTAATATTCATATTATAAAAGTGTATATATATATATATATATATATATATATATATATCTATCTCATGTTACCATTCTGTACACTGAGTTTTAGTAGCCTATATATTGATTTAACATAAATACCTTGTGCGTGTGTATATTCATTGCACCTATCTGTTCTGTTCAATGTTATTTTCATATGGAAGTCCATGGTTATAATTATTCATAAGTATGCAGTGTCATAAGTACATCTCAGACGTTTATAACAAACCAAACAGTTTGAAAATCGGTAGAAAATTGAGCAAGTTATGGTTATTTAAAAAGTACATGCACCATTAAAACACAATATTACGAGTGAGCG
Source organism: Mylopharyngodon piceus (assembly GCA_039654765.1). NCBI lineage: Eukaryota > Metazoa > Chordata > Actinopteri > Cypriniformes > Xenocyprididae > Mylopharyngodon > Mylopharyngodon piceus. Next base: position 13,397,951 of record CM077459.1, on the reverse strand, counting down.
AGCTGACTGTGACAAGATGGCCGCCAGGTGCGGACGTCGACCTCCATTGGCCAGCAGCGCGGACGAGACATCTAGCCTTTATTATGTATATCTATGGGGTAGACCGCGAAGTGTCTTGAGATGGACCACGCTTCATTCCACGGGGAAACGGAGAGGGTGCATTTTAAGTCGCTCTCGAATTACGTCAGCCCTCCTCGCGCCGCGGTGAATCGCACTTCAAAGGCCGCCTTTTCCCCCCAGTTTTCTCAAGAACAGACCACAGTGCATGGGTGTGTACACATATTTGTGTACACTTTCATTCGGCTGAGCAGGGAGACCCTGGTGGAGCTGCTGGACCTGGATGGGCTTCAGAGACCCTGGTAAGGCCTCTCTGCCGGTGGGACATCAACTGGGACGAGTGCATATTTCCACTGTGTCCAGTGTGTCTACCATCAGGTTTGCAGGGCTGACTCAATCGACGGCTGCCATGTAACAGATATTTTCAGAAAGGGGAAAGAATAAAAGAAATTAACTCTCAAACTCAAATCAAACCATAAAATATTTGAACATACAAAACAGATCTATGGTCCATTCAAATTTTTCTTGGCCATCATAGCTTTAAAATTCTTGCCTGTTACAAATAGTCATGCTCAGCAGGTATATTTTTTAAGATATGTCAGTGCAAGTTTCTTTTAGTTAAAACAACTGAAACGTGAATTTTAGTCTGGGACTAAACATTTTTAATGTTTCTTTCATATAGTGTTATATAGTGTATTTTCACCAATATGTAATATCTAAATCAAACTGTAATATCCATGATGTCCAAAATGTCAGTTTTTCATAAATACAATATTTGTCTCTGAGATGGAGTGCAGTTGAATAAAATCCTAAAGATTTAGACTTAAATACAGCTTAAATACAGAGTAAATGTATAAATATGAATGTATATATTTTCACATTTAACATAAAAACCAAACAAGGTTAACTAATAGTTGCTAACGATATAAAACTAACATTACATAGTTTAACCATACATATTTTACCTGTTCATATGGTCCAGTGTCCCGTCGTTGCCAGCATTGAAGCATGTCAAAACTCAATATATGTAATGTAACTCAGAATGAGTTTGGTGATTCAGGTCAAATAATGATTACGTGAAAACATAACTAACACCACCTGATCATCTTTTTGCTTGTCTGGGTGTTATAACTCAGTTACAGCAGCCAAACAAAATATAATATTAAAAAGTCAAGGGTCAAGTGCTCATCTAAAGCAAACCATGATCTCCATGACGGTGACTTAAAATTGTGATTTTCTCCTTTGGTGATTCTGCTTGTTAACATCAGGTGTCTTCAATAACGGTCAATCATCACTCAATTAATCACTTAATTATCTCAACTTTAACACTGCTTCAGTGGGTGGAATAAAAATATGGCAGGACTTTTACTTTCTGACCCCCGGACTTTCCACCTCTGCTGATTCACAAGCTCGGGAGCTAGGGAGCTGATTGAGACACACCCTTTGACCTCGCCGCCACGCTGTCACGTGGTTCGTGTAGCTCTCAATAGTTCCAAACAAATCCGCGCTGTCAACCAGTTTGAATGGTTTTAAGCTGGACAGACAGCAGCAGCTATATTTGCAGCAATTATCGGTAAATACTGATGCATAATATACATTGATTATTACGTTGACACTTACATTACATACATATAATAGCATTTTTTTCTGGGGAGTGACGGAAACATAGCATTAATCAGTTTTTTTGTTTAATTTTGGAGGGAAGAGGGGCTGCTCCCATAACGTAAAATACATTTACAGCAACGACTGTATTTGCAGCATTTTTTTCGGTAAATATTAACGCATAATATTGATTAAATATTGAATAAAATTAATTACTACATTGACTACACTTACAGTAGTGTATTCCATCTGGAGAGTGATAGAGAGACGGCATTATCGTTAACAGTGTGGTCTGTATTGGCTTCTTGTTATGTTATGTCACCTTTCACTCTTTCAATAAAAGAAACAAAAACAAAATCAAAAACAAAAAAAACAAAAACAAAAAAAAAACAGTGTGGTCTGTTGAAATGTACAGATAACTGGAGAGATGGTTACTGAGTGAATTAACTATGTTCCTAAATATGATCCATAACATTAACATTTCTGTTAACTGGATTCATTTCAGTATGGCTAATGTACCCCTTCATCCTGACCTTCCTGACATAGGCTAAACCATTCATCAGAACACACACAAATACATGCATATGATGTACTGTACAGTATGTGTGTGTGTGTGTGTGTATATATATATATATATATATATATATATATATAGTTCTTAAAACTTTCATGCCAATAAAGCCCTTTGAATTGAATTTTTTTTTCTGTTTAATTTTAGAGGGAAGGGGGGCTGCTCCCATATACATTTACAGTATGTACTGTATATATTTTTCGCATGCTTCTATGGTCATAATTACTAACATCCTAATGTTGTGTTATGTTAAGAAGACATTCACATGAACATGCACAACAAGTGAATATCAATGAATGCCAGAAGCTGCTCAGTTTAAGTCAAGAAAGAAGTTTAGTAAACAGTGGAAAAATATACAAGGCAAACAATTGCATTCAACAAAACATTTAGTTATATATTATATCCAGGGAAAGGGTAGAAGAAACTCATTCGACTTCCTACAGGAAGAGAAAGATGGCAGAAAGCAGGCCAGAAAAGGGGTGCTTCTCAATTCTTATTTGTGCATCCTCGTTTCCTTTCCTCGTGTCTTAGCTCCACCCCTTCAGGATGTGAGGGAAGGACGCAAGGAAAAAAACGCGAGGACGGAGGAATTGAATCAAGTGAAATGATATCCTCGCTCCCTTTAGTGTCACTTCAAAGCATCATCAGCTGCACTCGAGGGATCTACCCATATGTTGTTAAAGTTTGGTTATTTAAAAAAATTATAATAAATATTAATAAAGCAAGATGCCCCATTGAAATATGTGAGATGTAAAGATTATTTAAACTGCAAAAGTAAAGCATACATTTAAATTATTATGACAGATATGAAGGGGGAGGAGAATTTATACGTGCGTCACGTTTCCGCAAAGACTTCCGCAAAGGATACACCTGTGTATCCTCGCTCATGACTCCTCGGGAAGCTTCCTCACTCCTCGTTCCTCGCATCCTCGTGGTGCAATTAGAGAATTGAGATGTCCTACAAGATGGCTGAGCTCGATCGGTTTCCGGGTCATAGGATGGAGAACGGAGGAGCGAGGAAACAAGGAGGGATACTGAGAAGCACCCAAGGAATACAAGTGTTCACAATAGCCATTACATTCTTCCACCGCGGCAGTAGGATGATCTGGAGACCTGGTGGTGAATCAAGAATCAGTCAAATGCTTATCCATACATTGATAACAAAAGCATTCAAACTCCATGCTATAAGTAATGCTATAGTTACTTGAATTTTTGGGTGAGAGCATTCCACTGCCAGAAGCAGAATGTGCCCCTGTTTCCACCTGGTATTAAGATGCGTTTTGGTCGATCGGAGTACAAGTGGACGACGCTAAATACAGGTGTAAACGGGGTCTAAAACAGTTTGAGTTTGTCCACTTTCGACCACTTCCAGAAGTAGTCAAAAACGCATTCGACTGGATTGCTTTCGTAGTGTAGACGCTCATGTGGTTGAATGTGTTCAAACAGCCACAAAAAACATCTTCTCTCCTCCTACTGACCTAATGTGTAAACATTATGGGAAGCGCACTAGCCAGATGGGATTTAAACTTTGTCGGCTGAAGACCCAAGTTTGGTTTAAAGACGAAAAACGTACCAATCACAATGTTCTCTCACCTTTCCTGATTTCTAACACACTCACAGCGTTCGGCTGGTCTCGCGGCTGTCAGAGCAGAAGCGAACACTGATGCTCTCAATATGTTTTCCTGTCATCTCTGGGCACGTTCATATGTAAACTGCTCAAGCCTATTTTGTCCATTAGATTGAAAGATCTGAAAAAAACCCATACATTTACCCACCCATAGACCCTCCCCTCGAAGAAATCAGGACAGAAGTGGTTGAAATAGAGACGGATTAAAATACCAGGTGTAAACGTGTATGTGTTTCCCTCGTCCACTTGTGATCCGACCAAAACGCAACAAAAACGCAGAGGAGACGGGGTCTAGAGTCAAGACAAGCCTGTTGCTGCTGGAGAGAACTGTTAAGGTTAAACAGTGTTAAGGTTAATACACTGAAGGACAGATTAAATACACGTTTCCCAAACATTTTCATGAGGTTGACATTACAGAAGTGAGAGCACACACCTACAGTTAGGTCCATAACTATTTGGACATTTGTCATGATTTCTGTTATTTTGGCTCTGTACTCCAGTACAGATTTTGAAATTAAATGAGAAAAAATATATATCTATATACAAATCACTATTGTTATTCAAATTTTTATTCTTCCACACAATAACATTATGGAAGAAGCTGGGTGATTATTTTGATCATCCAAGAAATTATGCAAATAAGGGATAAGATAATTTATTTTTTTATTGCATTATGATACCGTATAGCTCAGCCATAAATTCTGCTTTTATGTTTCTATAATGTTCGGGATTTTTCTATGCTGTCATAGAGGTGTAAATTTAATTACATGATTTAGCATTGAGGTCATAGTTTGTGGGGATGTTTTTGTACTTAATTGCTTTATATCCAGATGTGTTTAATATTCTGGCCACCTCATGTATGTAAATAGGTGGGCAAAAAATAACAAACTCATCTGAACACAATGTAGAGCAACATCTTCTTTAACTATGACCTCAGCATTGAATTTACACATTTCTGGCAGATTATAAACTTCATTAAAGAAGAATTCCTGGCAGAGCTGTTGTATTGAATTACATTAGATCATAAAGGTGTACCAAATATAGTGGCCATGCAACCTCCTTACTGTGTTATTCTCTGGTACTTTAATGAACTGGCAACTGTGTTGATAACTTTAACAACAAATCTAATAACCGAAGATAAACGTTGTATGACAACGAACTTGTAAATGTAAAGGTACATGTAGCCCAACTGACGTCAGGTTATGGTAGCTAAAGTTAGTGAAGTGTAGGTCACTTAAGCTAGCTTAGAGTCTAACTAACCTTATTATCTTCCAATAAACATTAACTAAAGCTGGTTACATAAAATGCAACTATTGACTATAATCATGAGAGGTCAGGTAATGCGTTTAAATGTCAAAAATGCACTAATTTCATCAACTTAACAGCGAGCGAACCTCGGAATCACTGAAAATGGATGGGGTTCAGTGCTGGAACTATCAGTGTTTGGAACTATCGGCTGCTCCACGACGCGCGTTACTTCCGCATTCCTATGGTTCTATGGAAGTCCGTAGGAGTGTCGCAACTCTGTTTTTCAACGGGTCTGACTTGGATGAAGAGACAAAGCCACAAACTTGTTAGTACATGTGCAGGTATATTTTGGCAATATATTTGAAGACTAAAATCATGCAGTGCAAATGTCCTCGTTTTTGTACTTACACTTTCACCACTATCTGCGTCAGATGGTAAGTTGTTTGCGTTTTTAATTGTAATTACAATTTTAAAACCTAATGTGTTCCAACGAATAAATTCAAGATTAATGCAGATTATCGTGTATCATGTCCTCCCTGACCTTAACAGTGCGTTAAAGGGCTAGTTGTATACATGAAGGTTTCCATACTAGCATCACAAAACTTAGTGTGGCTTTACTAGTTGTCATTCCAACACTATATTGGGAAAATATCCGGAATATTAGTAATTGTATTTTATTGACAAAACATTTTAGTTTTTCTATTCTTTTTTTGATTAGATCAGATACTATTTTAAGCTGTCATATGGTCGTGTTACAGTGTGCCCCACCCCACCTATGGGGCATGTTGTATCATTTCACTTCCATTCTTTTGGGGTAACGTAAATAAAGAAAAAAAAATGTATACAGTCAGTGTATTAATGAAATAAGACTACATATTTGTACTAAATGTGTGAAATTAATGTGGGGAATAAAAAACTCTGAACCACAAGTGAATTTACACAAACTGAGAAAGTGAAAGTTTTAGGTTATGCCCCGATCCCCTACTCGTATCATTTTCATGGTGAATGAAAGTGAAAGTCATTGCCAAGATTCCAAGGCTTATATTTTAAATTGAAATAAATAATAATAAAGATTAAAAGTTTTATTGTATACAGTCTCATATATACTGTGGTTACTACTACTTCATAATGAAAAATAACCAACAATAATGAATTTGTTTTTTTGTTTTGTTTTTTCAGGTTCTCACTCTTTGTGGTTATTTTCAACATACATTCCGGGAAAAACACAATTTCCTAAATTTAGTTGGACAACATCTTTGGATGACATCACAGTTGGATATTATAATTCAACGACATATATTCCAAGAGGGAATACGACGAATGAGGATGATGTGATTGATTCAGATCACATAAAGGGTATAAAGTGACTACAAGTATAACTCCTTTTTGAGAAAGGTCAGAACTGGGTTAAGGAAAGATGACAGCCAAAATGACAGTGAGTATGTGGCTCAATGACATCTATTAATCTATTTAAAAAATGCATAAAATGCATTTGCATACTGTACATATTAAATTGTTTAAATTTTGCTTTCTTTAGGTGAAATAATCTGTGTATATCAGAATTAAAAGAGAACATTTTTTAAAATAGTTTTGCATAATCTTCTATTATCATTTCTTTCTTAAAAATAACAAAAAATAGAATTATGCTTGAAAAAAAATTTTTTGTCTGAATAATCAAAAGTCATGTTGTATAATCAACATGCAGATAAAACACACAAACCCTTTTGACACCTTTATAGATTTTGATTTCCCTCACAGGTCTTGATGTTTACTCCAGACAGTGGTTGTCTGTGAGCTGCTGGACCTCGACAAGCCTGGAAAGATGATTGCTATCAGAGATGCTGCTAGGAGGCTCCACCTCACAGATGAGCTGTGTTACTTTAACACGTTTACTTATAATGTGACTGTAAATATTTCACAAGATGAGATCAAA